>OX637344.1:17768762-18093762 GCA_951799405.1 Agapetus fuscipes | reverse complement strand
TCGCCGCGTACCCCGTGATTCCGCCCAGAGAGCATCTCCTAAAGTGGATCGACGATAATGTCTGCGTCGTCAAGAGAAACCACGCCGGAGAGAAGTCCTCGGGAGACACCGCGGACCTCCCCGGACCGGAATTCTCCCCCGCCATCACCGCCGAGGAAATCACCGACGCCCAAGACCCCAGAGCCTACGCCCTCGACGAGCAAAAAGAGGAAGACGACTCACCAACCTTTGACGGAAATGAAAAGATTCCTGAAGAAGGAATTAGAGTTTTTAAATCAAGATATAATCTCAAATCCCTTGAATACGGAAGAGAGACAACCGCTGTGTTCGGAAACGGAAATACTCGCAGGTATGGAAGAGGAGGAGGACTCCTTGGAAGAACTAGAGAAGGAGGAGAGGGAGAGGCTGTTGAAATGGTCCAAGTCGGCGAACTCAGACCAAAAGTTCCAAAAAATAATAGCAGGTTTCATACAAAACCTTGGAAAATGGCAATGTTCCATTACGGAACTAAAAACCTACACTGGCACTTCCTCTACGTGTCTAGTTCTGGACAGTGGGGTCACAACAGCCTGTTTGGACGAACTATTCGCCAAACCTCCTATATGTGCAAGTCAGTTGGCTGTCTGCTGTGCGTACAGCAGTATTTTTATTCCTCTGGTGATCGTCAGGTCGTACAAGACATTCTCAGAAGATCAGATACGGAGGTTGCTAGGTGCGCCTTCCATCAAATTCGAGTGGAGGGCGTCGATCCGAGGAATCGACAAATCATGCACCTTGAATGTGAACAAGGGAAATCTAACGTACTTACCTTGGAAGGCGCAACATCTTCCGTGGGGGACGATGGAATGGATTATGCAGTTGATGAAGCCGGTGAGCGTGTCGATCAACAAGTCGATCAGGTACTATTACGACCCAACGGAGAAACAGCTCTTCGAAAACGACAGTCCCGTGCGGAAGTGGATCGACTGGGAAAACATAATAAAAATGCAGCTAACAATACAAACCTTATCCTCTTACTGGTTGAAAAACGCGCTTTTAACGAAGGATTGGCATATAAAATATTATCAGGAACTCCTGCGTGGGTCGACTTCTTGTTTAGCGCCCGAGCAGGAGAAAAACTTAAGACGGCACTGTCCATTGCAAGAATATTGGTATTTCAAGAAACGCGAGAGAAGAGATTGGAAAGAGCAAAAGTGATTGACAAGATGGAAAACAGCAAAGCAGACGACGAAGATTTCGTCAGCGATATAGTGAGCAAACTGGAAGATCTCTTAAGAAGAAATGAAATCGATCCGAGAGAATTTGCCAAAAACACCTATAATCACTTCAATCAAATGAACGAAAAGAAAAATAACTTATTCTTTTACGGACCGCCGTCGACAGGAAAGACGATGATAATGGAATCTCTCGTCAATTGTCATTTCAATTACAGCCGGCTGACGGGTCTGAGTCCCGGTTCGACTTTCAATTTCGCGTCTCTGATAAATACCAACGCTTGCTTCATGGACGAGTGTAAGCTCACCGAGAACCAGTTCGAACAGTGGAAGCTGCTCGCGGGGGGTATGCCTATGCCTACGGATGTAAAGTACAAAGAGAAACACGACGTGGTGAACTGCGTCCTGTACACGGCGAGCAATTACAATATCGACATGTACGTGACGGCTCCGGATGCATTCCGAGCAGTCGATGCGCGTACAATAAAATACTCGTTCAGACATTCGGTGGAGAAAAGGTTTCTTCTTAACACTTTCGCATGGGAACGCTTTTGGTCGGTGCACGATTGCAACAGTTGTCAAACCTTATATTAATTTCAATTAAATATCCGCTTTTCAGTATTTCATTCTTTACTTTTTATATGGTATGTTTTAACTTACTCTACTCATGTAATATTTTTTTTATTAATAAACTATATCATACACATGAATGTCATTTCAATGTCATCGATTTTAAATCCACCTTCCTTGGGACAGTTTGGTTTGTTTGCTCAGTACTGTTATGTCATGACGTCACACGGGCGCTAGCGGGTACGTATACATTGTGAGTGGTAGTATTTATTTGAATAAAGAATGATGTCGATTTATTTGAAGTAATGTATTGAGAGAGAAAAAAAAATCAAAACATATGTAGTTTTTTTATCACTTTTTGTGTTCATATAAATAGAGAGCGAGATTGTATTTGAAACAAAAGAGATGCAATTATCGCGGTGTAAACAGTGATCTCAGCTTTATACTTTTGGCGCGAAAAATAAGCTAGTAATTGTGGTCGATGATGTCACATTTATTTTTAATTAGTTCAGTCACATTGTTTTTGTTTAGATAAGGTTATAATAAATTTCTTAATATAGATTAGGTTAGGTTAGGTTAGGTTAGGTTAGGTTAGGTTAGGTTAGGTTAGGTTTACCTCTGTTGGTGCTGACGGCTACTGACGGTTATGACAACTACCCTCCGTCGCCGATTATTTTTTGATTATTTTTTTTCTGATTATTTTTTTGTTAAATTTAAAATTGTAAAAAACTGTTTGTATCCTAAATAAAAAAAAAATAAAAAAATGACAAGCATATTGACTCAATTACCTCCAAAGCTTACCGAATGTTGGGTTTTATCATCCGCACTCATCATGAACACCATTGTAATCATTTTTATAAAGCTGTGGTTTTCTCAAATAAATAAATAAATTTTCATTTATTTAAAAAAAAAACATTTCTTCTTTTAACTCTATACAATTCACCTTTAACATTTTTTTTTTTAAATGAGTTTCTCTCAAAAATATGTTTTCGCCACACTTTTTGAGGGTTTCTGTTTGTTTTAATTATTGCTAGAGAAAGTCCATTACGATAAGGGGCGCTACTCCCGCCCACAGTAATTAATGAGCGCGTGATTGATGGCGCCTGCAACTTAAACTTAAAATATTTACCTGATTGGACTTCTCAATTTTCTTCTTTTCGCTACTTACCTAATCGGAATGAGAAATAAAACTTTGGCGAAAACCAATGAATGTGGGGAGGGCATTTTTGGATTTGTATCTTTTTATCGGCGAGCGTCCGTCAGTAGGTATTGTATTTACGTATGTGACATTGTGACTGCCTTCCATAGCAACATGTAACAAAATATTTGCATGTCTTTTCCCTAGCAACCCGGCCGGGTGACGACACAATATTTTATATGTCAATTCACGTGTGTAAATTAGGTACCTACCAGTGGCGAAAGGTGCCATACAAGCCGGTTCCCATCGGCTTCCCTTTTAAAATGATGTAACAAAGTAGTTAAAAAATATAGACACAAAGTAAAAAAACACATTTAAAACCAAAGAAACAATACGTATTTTTTCCCCATTGAAACCATGCAAAAAAAAAACGCAACTAAGCTCCACATATAGTGTAACTTCTTGCCGCGTTATCCCCGAGGGGGTCGCATGTGGCGAGTTGAACCTATTTATTTTTACAGGTAAGGGGGCCGGCCTTACGCCAACCACTTCAGATGAAGTAGGGATTTCCCAGCTCCCGAGAGAGCTGGTACTCATTTCTTGTGAAGGTGTCAAACCTTGCCGGTATTTTTATTTTGGGGTTTTGAAATAAACACCGAAACGGGAAATCATTTCTGACACCCTTGCCTCAGCAGTATTCGAACCCGAGCTCACGGCATGGAATGCAAGCACTCTACCAACTGAGCTCTCGACCGGACTAGTCAGCAGTCTACTTTATTATCATTTTTGCCTCATTTTAAACGGGAAACCGATGGGAATCGGTTTTTGTGGCACCCTTCGACAACGGGGTTGCTAGGGAGAAGGCTTAATAATATTTCGTTATTGGTTACATAAACATGTAACGTTAGTCCGCTGACGAAAAATCAAATTTGAGTTCCCATATTCCGACTTCTACTAAGGCCCATCTCACACGGTCCGGTCCGGTGCTGGGGCGTGGAAGTAGCGTCGTGTAGAGATGTGTGTTAGCCTTCACACGATCCGGCGTGGTTTGTCCGGCGATCCCATACATTTCGCGACCGGATCCGGGCTGAAACCGGGCTGTGTGAGATTGGGTTAAAATTCAGAGCTATTACCTAAACCCTATATACCTAGATATCTACATATATTGTATTATCATGTATACATCGTTCCATACAACACTTTTGTTATTATTTTTATCTCTTTGATGTGACGTGAACAACATATCCTGGACAGGGGTCAGGAGCTTCTATTCAGCCACGTACCTACGGGCTCTGGCCACCCACACAAACGGCGAGCTTTGATATCAGCAAAACGCTTTGTCACAAAACGATGTACCACAACAAGTGCTCTCGACATTTTGTTGAATCCTTTTCGGGATGAAATGGTATTTATCCGAATGGATAAGCCGGCATTGTAAATTGCTTCATTTGAAGGTTTCAATCTGAACTAAGGAAAATAGTAAAGTTGTAATAAAGGATTGATTTCCTGCCTGTGTATTTTTAGTACCTACATAGTATTTTTTTCAGGGGAGTTATCAAAATAATGTTTATAAATAAAAAATAACATTCACTTCGGAAAATTGACGAACCGTACAACTTACATTCAATAATCAAAATCTATACCAACCAACGACTCAACACAAATTTCAATGACAACGGTGTAGCAACCAGTAAAAAAATATTTAATGAAGTTGTAAACTTTCTCTTTCACTATCACATGGTCTGTGTTGTATCTATAACATATCATTGTTTTTGTGTTTTTCAGGCTAGGTCATGATCTATTTGCAACTAATTTATTTGCCGACGTTTCTCTTTCACGAGCAGAAAGCATTCTCAAGGCAAATTATCAAAGCGACGAGGTGGTTTTCATTGTCTTCGCGGTCGCTGACTGTCAGTAACTGATTAGACCATGGTCTAACCCGAAAAAAACACAAAAACAATGTGTTTTAAACAAATATTTGTTTGCCTTTTCCCTAGCAACCCGAATAAATGACATCACATATTTCCCCCCAATTAAAAAAACAACTGCACAAAGTATCTAAATCAAAAAAGCCGTGATGATCGCTGACGTCACTTAGTTGGGTGGCTGCTGGTTGGTGCCACGAAACGGCGCTAAATAAAATTGTCCAATTATTATTAAAGTCTCGTAGCGCCGCTAACTATTCTTTCATAAATTTGAGAAGTGAGTTGCCTTATATTAGGCTCAGTTTAGACACACGAAATTTTTTTGAATAAGTTTCGATAGTGACGTCAGACAGCGATTTTTAGCGGCAACTATCGGTTTTCCGTCTCCACACACATTTGAACAAAATATTTTTTGAACAAAACAGAATCTTTTTCTTCTAATGGCATTTAGCTGTTGCGGTTTATTCAAACATAGAATGGGATTAAAATAATGTAGGAATTAAATTATTTTAATACGTGTTAAGTTAAACTATACGCCAGTAAAAAAAATAAATCATACAGATAATTTAAAATTCATCGTGGTGTTGTACAAACTGACAGAATGTTAGTTGTGGCAATATATTACGGGTTCTTAACCTCAAAAGTATTTTTATAAAACAGAATGCAATATTGCAATTGTGTCATTAATATTGCATTGGTATTATATATTGTGTTAACATTATATTGTGTCATTGTTTTTGGCGCTTATTTGCCGAGACCAACATTGAATTTAAAACTTCCCTTACGACTAAAATTATTTACGACTAATAAAAATAGTTGATTGACATGTTTCTTCCGTGAAAAGTTTAACGGAATCATTTCATAATTAAAACGTTGCAATGGAAAAAACACCGTTGTGAAATAAAATTGTTTTTAATCCAAAAGTAAGAACAAACTTAATATAATTATTACCTACTTCCTTTTTCTTTTCAAGGGGTTAACAATTATTTTATATTTTCCAAATTGTTTTTAGTTTTCACAGAAAATAAAGGTTTTCGAGTTTTAAATTAACAAAAAAATTTAAAATACCTACCAAAATTGTCGAGTCCATGTCGAGTCCATAGCATTATTGTCTTTGACTTTTCAGACATTTTAACTCCGAAGTGGAAATGTCTGACAACTCAGTCTGACCAACATTACGAAATAAGCGGGTCATGCGGCATTTTTTAAAAATCATCATAATATCAAAATTGCCAGCATCTGTCACTGCGGAGCGGCCATCTTGCTTGACGTCACTATCGAAACTTTTTCAAAAAAATTTCGTGTGTCTAAACTGAGCCTTATGTCTAAGAGCTAGACGTATGAAACCTTACCTCATCGACTACCAGGCAGAGACATGGTCAGGCTGGTAGTTTGCATCGAGTACATGATTTTTTCACAGATCTGCCGTTTCCTATCCTGGAGCGTTTTGGATGCGGCCTCTTCAAAGAGGCCCAAAAAATGGTGCAAACTACCTCATCGACTACCAGGCAGAGACTAGTAAAAACTAATGCTCCATATTAATTACCTGCTTTTTGCATAAAAAAAAATATTTCAAACCTGGAGCGTTTTGAATGCGGTTATTTTTTTGTAAATTATAAAAAACGATTTTTTGAAGTTAATTGTATGAGCCATGGAAATAAAGTAAAAAATATGATATTACATAAATTACTTGTAATAAGAGGATAAACATACTACAAATTTGTATTTCCAACCCTTCTTGTTCAGGAGAAAAGGGGGTAAAATGTTATTTTTTACAGTATATTTTATAACTCAAA
The DNA here is from genome assembly GCA_951799405.1 of Agapetus fuscipes. Taxonomy (NCBI): domain Eukaryota; kingdom Metazoa; phylum Arthropoda; class Insecta; order Trichoptera; family Glossosomatidae; genus Agapetus; species Agapetus fuscipes. The sequence continues at coordinate 18,087,119 of OX637344.1, read as the reverse complement.
AACAAAATAAAAAAATTTGATATTTTTGTACGTCAAATATAAGAAAATAAATTTTTATACAATAATAATCTCTTACATATTCTTGCTATCTGCTGTAGTTTCAGAGCATTTTCTAAAAAACTTTACGGCAATTCCCGTTTTTGGTTCAAAATTCGGTTTGAACGCCTTAGTATTTTATTTTAAAAATTTATAAAAAATACCATCACCTAGAAAATTAAATTTCCTTTAAAATTGTATGAAAATTTACTCTTTTATTGTGAAAGGATTGTATGTTATAGCGGTTTAACTTTTGTAACGTATTTTGATGGTTGTATATAAGTACCTACCTATCTAGCACGAGTATCTGCGTAATATTATGATGATTTCATATTATTGTTACGAAATTAGGGTTCAATTGTCTTCAAATTAAAAATACACAGGTCTTCTTCAATAGTTATTTATTTTACACAGTTACAAAATTTATTTTCACACTACTTTCTCGATTATTCCATTGGTTTCGGTTCACTGATCAGATGGCTTCGATGTGTTTGTTAGTCGCTATGATACTGGCCCGCTCTGCAGGCCATTCGCACCTTTATACTCTTCAGAGCAGTATGATCCAGAACTAAAGTCGCCAGACGGTTCCAGAGTAATTATTACTTCTCGATGTTTCACGTACTACCTAGACACAACCAAAATCCTACCTACCAATGCAATACAGTATTCCTATAATTATAACAAATACCTACTTAGCCTAGAGAATTCTACACTTATACATAATTATCGATCTTACCTACCAATACTTTTGAGGATTCTTATAACTATAACTATCCATACTTATTTCAATATTTATATTTACATAACACTATAACTACCCATACTTATTTCAATATTTATATTTACATAACACTACCCCCCACCTAGACTGTTTCGTCCCGGAACAGTCTTGACTCTGTGTAGGTAGGGGCATGCTGATCCACGTCGACACCCTGTGGTCAGGAAGAAGTGGCAGTCCACGGATTTCTCCCCACTGGCTCTCGGCTGCGCTTGCTCGCAGCACACCATGACGCTGATGCCGACTCCCGAGAACACTGCTTCAATCATACTCCGGATTATCCGCCAGTCTCGATTAGCGCGGCCGCCACCCATCTTCGGTATTGCCAGACGCGCCTGCTGATCCTCCAACATGTAGTCACGCAGCTCAACAAGGCCGTCCCACAATGCCTTGTAGTCCTCTTCCAGGTTGCTGGAATCCGGGACAACCAGGCAGTATGCTTGTTGACGCCCCTTCGGTAGTCTCAGAGCTCTTCCTTGCGGGCTGCTCGAGGGTTGCGGTTCTCCGAATTTGTATCGGAAGACCCGTGCAATTCCTCTAGACATATCTAGATCTTCCGGTACACTGCATGCCAGTGTGTGGTCCCTAGTGACCTCAAATAAGTCCTTGTGGACTTCTGTGGTCACTCCATGGCGAAACTTCTGCCCTGCCTTCGCGTTCTCCCAAAACTTCTCAAAGGCTGGTGATCTTTCGGATGCGACGCACTGTCGTACTTTTTGGGCTGGTTGGTCATCATTATCGCCTAGGTATGGTGAGAGGCGATTGTAGTGCACGACCCTTGGTTTTCCGTTTGGTCTTTTTTTTATGCGGTAGACCACATCGTTGATGCGCTCCAAGATCTCGTACGGCCCGTCCCAGGAACGCTGAAGTTTCGGACAGTATCCTTGGCGCCTCTTGGGGTCAAAAAGCCACACCCAGTCACCAGCTTTGTACCCCATGCTGTCAGCTCTGGTGTCATAGCGCTCCTTCATTTGATCGCTGGCTTCCCCGATGTTCATGCGGACCTGATCATGGATGTCATCCAGCCTCCTGCGAAGGTCTGTCACATAGTCTTCTCCGGCTAGGTCTTCACCTGGTTTGCAGCCAAATTTGAGATCACAAGGAAGTCGCATTTCTCGCCCAAACAGTATGCTGCTGGGAGTCTTCTTCGTCGTTTCCTGAACAGCCGACCGGTAAGCCAATAAGAACAAAGGCAGATGTCGGTCCCAGTCCCGCTGATGGCTGGACACTACTTTGGCTAAGTACCTCCCCACGGTACGGTTCATCCTTTCCACCATTCCATCAGACTGTGGATGTAGCGCAGTGGTCCTGGTCTTGTAGATCCCTAGCCGCTCACACATTTGCTGGAAGATAGCAGCTTCAAAGTTCCTTCCCTGATCAGAATGTAATTCCAGGGGTACGCCAAACCTGCTGATAAATTCGGTAACTAGAACTTCAGTCACGGTTACGGCCTCTTGGTTAGGGATTGAGTAAGCCTCCACCCACTTGCTGAAGTAATCCATCACCACCATGATGTACTTGTTACCCTTCTCAGTTGTAGGAAATGGGCCAGCTATGTCGATGGCAATTCTTTCAAAGGGGCTGCCAACATTGTACTGACGCATTGGTGCTCGCCTTTTCCTTTGCGGTCCATTGGCCGTTGCACAGGTTACACATTTTCGACACCAATCTTTGACGTCTTCGCTGCAGTTGATCCAGTAAAATCGCTCTTTCACTTTCTCCAGCGTCTTCTTAACGCCTAGATGTCCTCCAGAAGTTCCTCCATGCAGCAGTCCAAGGATTTCCGGTACTCGGCTCCTCGGAACGAGGGTTTGCTTTCTTCTAAGTGTGCCGTCTTCCTTCTCGATCTTTCGTTTCAGAAACCCTCCTTCTATCACTATGGATCCCCATTGAGCCCAATAAGCCTTGACAGTTGGTGATAAGGGGGCGAGTTTTTCCCAGGTTGGCCTTTCTCCTTCTCGCGCCCATTCCATCACATACTTCAAGTCCGGATCATTCAGTTGGTCTTGCGCCAATTTTTCATCTTGCCAGTCCTCATCTTCGGTGGTCGTCCTTTGGACAATTGCTACCTTGTCCTCCATCTTGCTGCAATGTTTGCAGTCACTGGCGCATGGTCGTCTGGATAATGCATCCGCATTTCGATGAAGCGTGCCAGGTCTATGTTCGGAGTCATAATCATACTCCTGGAGCCTTTCAATCCATCTAGCCACTTGCCCTTCTGGGTTTTTGAATTTCAGAAGCCAAACCAGTGCAGCATGATCAGTCCGTAGTGTGAATTTTCTCCCGTACAAGTATTTGCGGAAGTGTTCCACTGATTTTATCACGGCAAGAAGCTCTCGTCTGGTCACGCAATAATTTCGTTCTGGCTTGGAAAGCACTTTACTGAAGTAACCCAGAACAGTCTCATGCCCATCCTGTATTTGGGAAAGGACGCCTCCTATCCCCACATTACTAGCGTCGGTATCCAGGATGAACTTTCCATCTTTTCGTGGGTAGCTCAAGATGGGGGCACTTGTTAATCTTCCCTTAAGCTCTTCAAATGCTTGTGCGCAGGAATCACTCCAATGGAAGCGAGTGTTTTCTTCCGTAAGCTTGGTGAGCGGTTTTGCAATGTCCGCAAATCTTGGCACAAACCTCCTGTAATAAGTGCACAGCCCCAGGAAACTCCTAGTTTCATGTTTGTCCTTCAGCACGGGCCAGTCTCTTACTGCCTTGATTTTGGCAGGGTCAACTTCAACTCCACGTTGAGAAACTATGTGTCCCAGGTAATTTACTTGTTTCTTGAACAGGTTACACTTTTTCGGGTTGAGCTTCAGTCCAGCGTCTTGTAGTCGCCCGAAAACTTGCTCCAGATTTCTCAACTGATGGTTGAAGTCCTTTCCCAGGATGATTATGTCATCCAAGTATACCACGCAGGTTTCCCATGACAGTCCTCGCAGCACATTCTCCATCAGCCTTTCAAACGTGGCGGGGGCATTGCATAAGCCAAATGGCATCACGGTGAACTGCCAAAGTCCAGATCCAGTCGAGAATGCAGTTTTCTCCTTATCTTTGGCATCCAATTCAACTTGCCAGTAGCCACTTTTCAGGTCCAATGTGGAAAAAATGGTGCATCCTGCCAATGTGTCCAAGGTGTCGTCAATCCTTGGCAGAGGGTAACTATCCTTTTTCGTAACATCGTTGAGCAGTCTGTAGTCCACACAAAATCTCGTGGTACCATCCTTCTTTTTCACCAGTACCACCGGGGATGTCCAAGGGCTACTTGATGGTTCTATGATGCCATCCTTGCTCATGTCTTTGATGATCTTGTCAGCTTCTTCCCGCTTTGCAAAGGGTAGTCTTCTTGGAGCCTGTTTTATTGGTCTCGCTTCTCCGGTGTCTATGCTATGTCGCACTACCTTGGTTCTTCCCAGACGGCCATTAGAGTCCTCGAAAATGTTCTGGTAGCGGCAGATCAAACTCCTCACTCTCCGTTTGTTTTCCTCGGTTAGACCTTGGGAAGCGTCGTGGACCAGGGCTTCCAATTGTGTTGACAATTTGTTTCCTTCGCATGACATGTTTGTCATCTGTTGCACAATGGAAGTTATCCTCTCACATCTGCCCAAAACAAAACCTTCATTCATTTTAACTGGGTAGCTGTTCACATTCATGATCTTGACAGGAATGGTCTCCTTTGCGCGAATCACTGTTCTTGCCACCATGACTCCTTTGTTAACATTGTCCATGTTCTCCGGTTCTATCATACAGATTTGGTCATTTGTACTACTGGAATCCAGGCGGGCACTCACTATCATCTCGGATCGCCCCTTCACTTCGGTATTCTTGGCTAGGATAACACGTGCAGCCAGTTCTTTCCGTCTTTGCAGGATGACTTCTTCATTTCCAATTTTAATGGACCCTTTCTTTAAATTTAAACTGCACCCAAATCTGTCCAGTATGTCCATTCCCAATATAACGTCTTCTTCAATGTTGGCCACCAACGTCCGATGATCAAAAGTGGTGCTGCCAATTTGGAAGGTGGCAATCGTTTCCCCATACACCTGTGCTGACTCTCCCGTGGCGGTGTGCAGAGACCACTTTGTTGGTGCAATCTGCTTACCTCGTGCCACTATGTCGCGTCTCAGAATTGTCCTGGTTGCTCCCGTGTCCACCAGTAGTTCACGAGTTACTCCATCTATTATGCCATTGATAAAAATGCTGCTGGCTTTTCCTCTCACGGTTGCGACAGTAGCAGCAGATTTCAGGGCCTCTCCAGCGTGGGTCAACGGTTGCCCCTTCCCATTAACCCTTTCTAGTTTTCCGCAGCCTGTTTTCTGGGTTTCTGAGGCTTGGGACACTTGGTGCTAAGGTGGCCCAGCTGTCCGCAGTTCCAGCAGCGTGGGTCTCGTCTTCGAGGTCTCAGACGTTCCAGCACTTTTTCAATTAGCTCCTCGGTTGTAGGTAGCTTGACCTCCTCTGCCTCGACTGCGCGAACCCTGGCGTGGCCCCTGATGGACTGTTTGACAGCCTCAAACTCGAGAGCTTGGCTGAGCGCCTCGTTCAAAGCCTTGGGATGGGCCAGTTTTACGGCTTGCTGCGTCTCCCATTCCCGCAACCCGTTCAGGAACTTGTCCACGGCCAAGCTCTCACAGATGTCGTCGGAGGCTGTCGGGTAAGCGTCTCGTACCAGGCGGGCGATGTCCATCTCAAACTCCTGGAGGCTCTCGTTGGGCTTCTGCACCCTTGTGTTCAGCTGTGACTTGTACAGCTGCTCCAGGCACTTGTGGCCATAGCGCATATCCAAGCGCTGCTTCAGCTGCCCAAAGTCACCACGGTTGTCCAAGGGTATGGCCTGCAGAACCCTGAGAGCGTCTCCTCGGAGCGACAGGCTGAGAACCGAAGCCTTCTTCTGCTGGCTCCAGGCTCCCATCATGGCAGCCGTCTCAAAGAGGGTCAAATACTCCTCCCACGACGTCTTCCCGTCGAAGGTCGGAAGGTTGTGCTTCGCCAGCGAAGGGTCGTCATCCCCTCTAGTGACCCTGGTTGGAGTTGAGCATCCCTGTTCGATCTCGTCGTGAAGGCCTGTAGAGTTCCCCCCCCCTGACGAAGAAAAAAAAGGGGAGAGCGGTCCGGGTTCTCTATAGCTCTCAGAGAGATTGTTGAAGATCCTTAGTCATTGGTCCATGATGAAGGTGAAGATCAAAGATCTTGGAATCCTTGTGGATGCTGGTACTGCTCGTACTGTAACTGGTAAATCTGTCGCCATTCCGCTAGGGGTGGCCAGAGCCTCTGCAGAGTTGCCTTATTGATGGTGAATAGATCAGAGATCTTGAAAGGTGCAGAAAGTTCCCTCGTTAATGGGGAATATCCCTCGCTGCCTCCTCTGTGGTCATCGTCGTCGTAGTTTTGGCCAATTGTGTGATCGTCTAGCTAAGGGTAAGGACTCCTCGTCGTGTGGAAGATTATGAAACGGAACGTTGTGTAATTTTTTGTTTTACCGTTTCAAAATCTACTTTAGTGGCAAACCCAAATTCGTTATCGTTTGGTGTGGAACATACGCATTCTCTAACTAAATTGTAAATTCAAAATTATAATTAAAAAGCTTACGAGATTTACATTACATGAATTTTAATGTGACTACATGATATTAAAACCGATTTTAAAACAAGTGACTTTAATTTTTAATGGGATTTTGTGTTCTGTGAAGTTACTAGAACCCGCTCTGGTAAGGTCACGGCGTATAGAAAAAAACACGGCAGTCAACGTATTCAAAGGCGTATACAAAATGAGGAACAAGGAAAAAGGGGGGACGCAGATCGCGAAAAGTTAATTGATGTGTTAATTTTGTTAGTCCTTTTATTTTGACAGATTACATAAATTTACAAAATAACATTATAATAACAATATGAATAAATTACATTGTGCCTAAATGTATTACGTATAATATATTTATAATTATATGCAAAATCTACCTCCACCCACCCCATAATTATTTTTAATTAAAATCCCACCTCTAAGTAGAAAATCTGCCTGCTAGCTCCAATGGAGAAGTCGGGGACTTGCGACCCCGAAGTGAGATTAACCGATCGGTTTACAAGCTTGACGCTCTCTCTCTTCTACCAAAGAATCGTCACAGGACTTTAGCACGCTAATTCCTGGCAAAAGGAAAGGAAGTCTTGTTACCAGCTTCGACTAAGTGTTACCCCACTGGGTCGGATATTTCAGCATTCCCGTTACCAAAACTTAACGCGCGCCTACTCCATACTCTATTCCAAGCTGCTTTTGTTAGAGAAGACAGCTTCTAATTTACCCCATCATTCTACCAAATTCGCAATACCATGACACCGTCTGATGCTCAGCAAGTCCGGCCAAGTAGACCCGAGACAGATGCCAAAATAAAGAAAACCTGGCAAAACAATAATTGTGGAAATATCTACTCCATAACCTGTTCCTGGTACACCTCAATATCGGGAAAACCCGATATGGGTGGAAGACCCGAAGCACAGACTACGAAAGACCTTTCCACATCCCCATAAATAATGCCTTAACCAATCGAAATTCGAATGGTAGAAAAATAATTGTGCAAACCGCTTTACTCACGGACAGGAACACGCCACTGGTTTTAAGTTTGTATTAATGTCGCGACATTAGTTATTTTTAGTGCAATCAGCTTAATTATTTTCTCCCGGCAGCATCTCAGGTCCATTATCAGCTCCATCCTCACACAAACACCCACAAATCAAATATTAAACAGCAATTTTCAGATTTTATCTAGAAGAGACGCGTCACCCCCAGGAAACAGATCGAAACTGAATACAGCCCAGCAATGCGTCAAAGGACAGCTCAAGGTTTTTTTATAAGGGTACCTTTTTTTGTTCCAAGTTTTTAAGTGCCATAGAAAGATATATAATACTTTATATAAAATTTTGGATGTATAAACGAATATAGATGGAGTCAGATCTTTACATTCCCCCCTAATTTTATGGAAGGTTTTCAAGAGTTTACGAATGGAAAAGTTTTCAGAAAATTCTTTAGTAACAGATATGAAAAAAATAATTAATGCATCAATATTATTTCCGAATTGAGCTCGCGCACAAATATTTGTATCATTTTACTTCATTTATGTTTTAGCTTCGAACGAATTTGTAGAACAGTCGATATATTTTTATTTTTCATCACTGGATTTCCATGCTTTGGTTACCGCACTGCTCTGTTTTGTCGTTCGCTCTGTCCCCGCTGCATTCCTCCTTCCAATATCTCACACACATCTGGAAGCGCTTAGGGTTGCGTCAGTCCCCCGCCTCCCTTGCACTTCTCCCCCCTAAGAGTTTCACCCCGTAGATCATCTCACTATAATATTATGTGGTCACTTCTGCAGGTAAGAATTTTAAATAAAATGAAATACGAGTATGCACTTGTGTTCCTAAATCAGTAATGTTTATTTTCCAAATCAGAACATATTATCATCGCATTGGCACAACGTATTATATCAGTTAAAGGCAATAGTCATTAATAAAATCTGACGAAATTATCTTCAACTTTCCATTTCTTTTACCCGTCGACGTAACTGAGTCTCCGTTCTGACCACACCAGTCTCCGCTTGGTGTGGTCAGCATTCGTATTATGTGAACATGACTCCTCAAGTGTAGAACATCTGGAATCCTCTGTGATTGAGTTCACTCTAGCTCTGGCGACTTCTTCTATGTTTTGTATCATCCTCAGGTACTCAGCACTTCACAGGCTGTAGATTCTCCGGTCACAATCCACATCCTCCATACATCGTCTGGATAATGTCTCCAATATCGTTTCAAATAGTCTTTCTTCAATTCTGCAAAACATGTCCATTTTGAACGATAAATATCCGCCCATAGCCGAGCATTTCCAATCAAACATTCATCAAAAACCTGCATTGCACGTCCTCCGGCATCCGTTAGTCTTATAAATGTTTCCAATTCTTCTAAGAACCGTAAAGGGTATTCGTCAACCCCCGCGAATATCGGCCTCTCAATTTTAAATGGAAGAGTTGGATCCATCTGTTTTTCCATTTATTTTCAAAAAATTGTCTTCCAAAAGCTTTCAAATTACCACAAATTATGTTGCACCTCAAAACAACACAAAGTAAATACAATCACTCAATGATCACTTATGACGTTCGTTTTTCGAACTTAATAAGATATATTATGTAAGTCACTCAAGTATATTATTATTTCTAATAAACTAAACGCACGTATATCACAAAATCACTTCACCCAAAATATAAAAACACTCAACACTTAAAATATATTTTGTTCACATGAAAACCTATATCACTCACACGAAAGCAAAAAAAATACCTATAACTCTCACTTGAAATGACGCAAGTTATAAAATTTTAACACCAGGCAGTGTCGGGATTTATGGTTTTTAAGCAAAAAACGATAATATTATTTAAACTAAGGGTTTTTTTCTTACGCGTCGAAACACATCTTGCATTTATTTAAATATTGAATGTAGGCAATAATAATATTCCTAAAATAACAAATCCTTGTTTCGAACAAGTTCAAAAGTCTTTTTTTTTTTAAAAGAATGAAGGCAATACATTATTTCCAAAGTGGATATATGAGCCAAAAAAACCCATGCCTCGACCCTAGACCTAAATTCTAAAATCACACAAAAAAATCGACACATGTGTCGCAGCAAGATCAGGGCCGCGCGCGTAAAAAAGCAGCCCTAGGCGATTTTAACCAAATTTAAAATACACTCTTTTTTACTCGCGAAATTTTCGATTTAATAAAATTAAATGCGACTTTACTAATTTATTATTAAAGTTTTAGATACGTTATACATTTAAAATACGTTAATCTTTTACTTGTGAAATTTTCGCTTTAAGAAGTTTAAACTCGATTTTACAATTTATTTTTAAATTTTTAACAAAATTAATTCAGTAATCGCGACATTTTCGATTTAAGAATTTTAAAGGGGATTCTACTGATTTACTATTGATTTTTTTTTTAACAAAAATACGCATGTTCCACTTGTCTAACCAAACGATCCTTGGTCACGGATACCAACTGTAATGTTCCCCCCCCTGGCGAAGAGAAATAGAAATGGGGAGATCTTCCCTCTCAGAGAGATTGTTGAAGATCCTTAGTCATTGGTCCATGATGAAGGTGAAGATCAAAGATCTTGGAATCCTTGTGGATGCTGGTACTGCTCGTACTGTAACTGGTAAATCTGTCGCCATTCCGCTAGGGGTGGCCAGAGCCTCTGCAGAGTTGCCTTATTGATGGTGAATAGATCAGAGATCTTGAAAGGTGCAGAAAGTTCCCTCGTTAATGGGGAATATCCCTCGCTGCCTCCTCTGTGGTCATCGTCGTCGTAGTTTTGGCCAATTGTGTGATCGTCTAGCTAAGGGTAAGGACTCCTCGTCGTGTGGAAGATTATGAAACGGAACGTTGTGTAATTTTTTGTTTTACCGTTTCAAAATCTACTTTAGTGGCAAACCCAAATTCGTTATCGTTTGGTGTGGAACATACGCATTCTCTAACTAAATTGTAAATTCAAAATTATAATTAAAAAGCTTACGAGATTTACATTACATGAATTTTAATGTGACTACATGATATTAAAACCGATTTTAAAACAAGTGACTTTAATTTTTAATGGGATTTTGTGTTCTGTGAAGTTACTAGAACCCGCTCTGGTAAGGTCACGGCGTATAGAAAAAAACACGGCAGTCAACGTATTCAAAGGCGTATACAAAATGAGGAACAAGGAAAAAGGGGGGACGCAGATCGCGAAAAGTTAATTGATGTGTTAATTTTGTTAGTCCTTTTATTTTGACAGATTACATAAATTTACAAAATAACATTATAATAACAATATGAATAAATTACATTGTGCCTAAATGTATTACGTATAATATATTTATAATTATATGCAAAATCTACCTCCACCCACCCCATAATTATTTTTAATTAAAATCCCACCTCTAAGTAGAAAATCTGCCTGCTAGCTCCAATGGAGAAGTCGGGGACTTGCGACCCCGAAGTGAGATTAACCGATCGGTTTACAAGCTTGACGCTCTCTCTCTTCTACCAAAGAATCGTCACAGGACTTTAGCACGCTAATTCCTGGCAAAAGGAAAGGAAGTCTTGTTACCAGCTTCGACTAAGTGTTACCCCACTGGGTCGGATATTTCAGCATTCCCGTTACCAAAACTTAACGCGCGCCTACTCCATACTCTATTCCAAGCTGCTTTTGTTAGAGAAGACAGCTTCTAATTTACCCCATCATTCTACCAAATTCGCAATACCATGACACCGTCTGATGCTCAGCAAGTCCGGCCAAGTAGACCCGAGACAGATGCCAAAATAAAGAAAACCTGGCAAAACAATAATTGTGGAAATATCTACTCCATAACCTGTTCCTGGTACACCTCAATATCGGGAAAACCCGATATGGGTGGAAGACCCGAAGCACAGACTACGAAAGACCTTTCCACATCCCCATAAATAATGCCTTAACCAATCGAAATTCGAATGGTAGAAAAATAATTGTGCAAACCGCTTTACTCACGGACAGGAACACGCCACTGGTTTTAAGTTTGTATTAATGTCGCGACATTAGTTATTTTTAGTGCAATCAGCTTAATTATTTTCTCCCGGCAGCATCTCAGGTCCATTATCAGCTCCATCCTCACACAAACACCCACAAATCAAATATTAAACAGCAATTTTCAGATTTTATCTAGAAGAGACGCGTCACCCCCAGGAAACAGATCGAAACTGAATACAGCCCAGCAATGCGTCAAAGGACAGCTCAAGGTTTTTTTATAAGGGTACCTTTTTTTGTTCCAAGTTTTTAAGTGCCATAGAAAGATATATAATACTTTATATAAAATTTTGGATGTATAAACGAATATAGATGGAGTCAGATCTTTACAGGCCTTTGGGGGATATCCTGGTGGACTCCATCTGGCACTTGTCAGCCAGCTCGGCACGCAGACGGTCTTCCAGGTTTGACATCCGAGTCTCCATTTCCCCCTTCAGGGCCGAGAGGTTGGTTGTCATCTTCTCCTCCATTTCTCCTTTTAGGGTTGTGAGATTCTTATTGAGGTCCTCCTTCAGGGTAGTGAGGCTGTCAGCCATCTCCACCTTCAGGCTGGTCATCTTTTCCTCTAGGGTCTTGGCGTTGTCAGCCATCTCAGTCTTCAGTCCTGTCAGGTTGCTGGTTAGCTCCTCCTTCATGGACTTTGTGATGCTGATATTTAGCTCGTCCAAGGCGCGGTCCCCTCCAGACGCCATGACAAAATATGCCGGGTCTTCGCCTGATTGTTCCAAGGCCTCTATGAGGCGTGCTTGTAAGGCTGCCTTTCCTCCTGAGGTCTCCAGGTCCCTCTCCAGAAGCTCATTTTTAAGCTCAGTGACTTTGAGGTCCTTGACGTTCACTTTAGTTGCCATTTTTTTTCAAATTTTACGTCAAAACAAAAATATTTTCAAATTTATTTAATACAAGTTTTGAGTTTTATATATATAGCTGTTTTGAATACGTACTTTAGCAAAAATAATATTTTTTTCTGATTACACTGATTGGTAGGTACTGTCTTTTAATATTTATTTTTAATTCACCAATATTTTTAACATAATAATGTCTGATAGTACATAATCATTTATTTCGTCTCAAGTCTTTCAAACACACAGGTAGGTACTTAATGTACATTCACACACTTGTAAACGAAGGACAGCTATTCAAAAACTTTTTCTCGATGAATCTGGAACGTTCTTTTGTAATATTTTTCAAGATTTTTATTTATTTATTTTATTTTTTTAATCACACACAATAATAAAAAAAACTATGGTCCAATTTGATGACTTTCTCAATGCGGTAAAATAGTCATTATGTTATGTCCAGAATTATGTCCAGAATTATGTTCCATATGATGTTCCAGAATTTATAAGCAACTTGCTTTTGCGTCTTTTCTTTTAACAAAAATTTATTTAAACACTTGTTTTCACAAAAGTCAGTTCACACAAAGTTCAATTTAAATAAAGTTCATTTTAACACTATTTAATTTATTTTATTTATTTTTAGACAGAAGATCTTAATTTTTCTTGACAATTCCGCACCTGACGCCAATTGTTACGAAATTAGGGTTCAATTGTCTTCAAATTAAAAATACACAGGTCTTCTTCAATAGTTATTTATTTTACACAGTTACAAAATTTATTTTCACACTACTTTCTCGATTATTCCATTGGTTTCGGTTCACTGATCAGATGGCTTCGATGTGTTTGTTAGTCGCTATGATACTGGCCCGCTCTGCAGGCCATTCGCACCTTTATACTCTTCAGAGCAGTATGATCCAGAACTAAAGTCGCCAGACGGTTCCAGAGTAATTATTACTTCTCGATGTTTCACGTACTACCTAGACACAACCAAAATCCTACCTACCAATGCAATACAGTATTCCTATAATTATAACAAATACCTACTTAGCCTAGAGAATTCTACACTTATACATAATTATCGATCTTACCTACCAATACTTTTGAGGATTCTTATAACTATAACTATCCATACTTATTTCAATATTTATATTTACATAACACTATAACTACCCATACTTATTTCAATATTTATATTTACATAACATTATCATCATAATATCACGCAAAATATGTTACCACAAGATTAACCGCTATTCTGTTCAAACCTTTCACGATAAAATAGTTTATATCCATACAGTTTTACAGGCAATTTAATCTTCTAGGGGATGGTATTTTTTATATATTTTTACAATCAAACACTAAGGCGTTCAAACCGGATTTTGACTAAAAAACGGGAAACACCGTAACGGTTTTTGGGAAAATATTTCACTTCAAAGTTTATTTTCTCTGAAACTATAGTAGATAGCAAGAATATGTAAGAGGTCATTATTGTATAAAAATTTATGTTTCTATATTTTACGTACAAAAATATCACAATTTCTATTTTGTTTTTGAGTTATAAAATATATTGTACAAAATAACATTTTACCCCCTTTTCTCCTGAACAAGAAGGGTTGGAAATACAAATTTGTAGTATGTTTATCCTCTTATTACAAGTAATGTATGTAGTATAATATTTTTTTACTTTATCTCCATGGCTCATACAACTAACTTCAAAAGATTGTTTTTTATAATTTACAAAAAAATGGCCGCATTCAAAACGCTCCAGGTTTGGAACATTAATTTTTGTGCTAAAAGCAGGTAATTAATGTGGAGCATCACCTCTTACTAGTCTCTGCCTGGTAGAAATGAGGTAAGGTTTCGTGCGGCCGGCTCTTACACTATTAGCCTGAAGGTGCGTGTGGGCCTCGCAAAGCTAGACGTACCTACAGACGAACACATAGCTAGAGTCAACATTTGCTCGGGCAGATTACGTTTGCGAATGCGTCTTGCAGGGTGGTAAGGGGAGCATATGAGGAGGCACCTCTTCTGTTATCTAGATTAACACATCTTAGTGCAGCAGCACTGACGCCACTAAATTGCCACCAATCTAGGGGTAACTAGTGACTCTCTTTTTTCAATCAGGGGGCATTTTCTTTCAACCAGTGATTCTCTATCTTTAGACTTCGAACTACTTCGATTCCATTTCTTGCGATCTGGGACTATTTTGATTGTTTTTTTTCAACCAGCATGTGTAAGCGCAAAATTCTACGTGTATGCTTGTGGGCATGCAGTTGTCATGTATTTATATAGATTGCAATTATAAACGCTGTAACATTTGAAAGAAAAGTCTGAGGCGTTAATTATGAAACTAAAATAAGGGTATGAATCGAGCCACACATGATTTGACATGGACAAAATTTTGACGTCACACGGCTGGTCTTCTAGGCAAAAGGCAAACATATATTTCGTCTTTGGTTGCTAAGGACGGTAGTCTCATATATGTGTGGCGTTTGACCGCCGGGAAAAAATCTAAATACATATTTTTGCCGAGTCTAGTGGCAGCATAACATTGTGTCCTAATGTATACACTATACAGGGGCAATTAGTTTGAAATGATAAAAGTAGCTGTTACATTGGTAGGAGATGGAGCTCTGTAGATCCGGATATCCAATGTAACATCTTTGTGATCAGATCATTGTTATCTTGGTCCTTCTCTAGTGTTATTTTAAACCTATAACAACACTCCTCGCAGAAAACGAGACGTCTATCATCCCGAGTAGCTATAGAAGGAATTCCCTGTCTTAGAAGACAAATAAGGGTTGTTATTCTCTTAAATAATAAGTCAAGGTGTTTGACTCGGCACATTTAAAATACGGAAGAAATGTGATGTCACTTATAACGCAGGACTAGAGGCAAGACTTAAATGTAAAATGATGTAGGTAGTATATGTGTTAGCGTTTGGTGGTTCACACAAAGAAAGTCCATTATATTTAGTGTGTACAAAAATCAAGTATTGTAAAATACGAGTAAATACGCAGTTTTAGTTCAATTATTTGTAAATTCATTTTTCTCTACTTAACCCGTGACTGGCAACCAGGTTCCCCTGGGGAACCAGAAGGGTTGCAAAAAACGCGCCTAGCTGGTGCCTTTGCAGGTAGCGGGCTGATACCCTAGGTATGCCTCGCCAGTTGGCCATCTGCTTGGCACGCGGAAGGGTGTCTTTATCGAAGTGAGTGCATTTGTGTTATGACGATTTAAACTTTTTTTGGTTCCTTTAGGGAACCACCTTGCCCTCAGGAAACTTTTTCTTGTTGTTTTTTTTTTTTTTTTTTTCTTTATGTTTGTAGAAATGGCATCCAAACCTAAGTCAATGGAAGCTCAGTGAGTATAGCGAATGTATTTACAGAGTAATATACAGAGTATAGCGAATGGACATTTTTTTTGCGCTACTGAACATACCCCTGGTGAACGCAAAAGTCATCTTCTAGTCTTTCCCTGGAAATCCAGATCTCACGCGATTTGGCTTCATCAAAAACCTTAGTCGCAGCCTTCTGGAACCTCATCTGAACAAAAGACTGCTAAACACTAAAATTCCGCGACAAATCCGTCAGACAATCTCTGGAGATTGTCTGACGGATTGTCTGAGTGTATCTGGAGAAAGAAGTTCCACCAGAACCGTCAACATCGACTTTGAAGAAACGCACAAGGAGTGGGATATGTCCTTGAGATAATAATAAGCAAACCTGGTCTACTTGCAGTGTGTGTAAGAAACCAATGTGCAATGAATGCCGAGCCAATGTCTGCATTGAGTGTGAAAAATGTACCTAGAGACCCCCTTGCAGGTTTTGTTGTGCAATGACCTTGAGTCAATGTTTTTTATGTTTTGTGAAGAGTCACATGTGAACTCATAGATTATGGAAGAAAAAGTAGTTTTAATTCTTTAGAGTTCCCACAAGTATTTTTTTTACCAAAAGAGGCAGTTTTTGCCATATTCCCGCTGTAGTTAGCATTTGTTTATTTTTATACCTTTATTGACATTGTTTTGCTTAAATTTTAATATTGGTGATTCAATTAAGTCTATTTAACATACTCAAGTATTATTATAAATATTTAAAAATATAAATGGTAAAACATTGTTTTAATTCACTTTATTTTATTTGTTTATGCTCGAATATTTTCGCCTAATGAGGCATCTTCAAGAGCAGAATGGTTACAAATATATTTTTATAAAATAATTTTCAAAACAATTTTCAAAACAACTTTTTTTCCCAAAACAAAAGCAAAATTCATAGACAAAATTTTTTTTAAACACAAATGTAAGATTCAAAAATGCATTATTGTTAGGTATAATGAAATTAAAAATTTGAATACAATAAAAATAAAATATGTTAGTTAAATAAAAATAATAATAGTAATAACAAATAAAAAAAAAAAAAAAAAAAACAAATTATTGCAATATTGGTGAAACATAGGGAATCTGCACATTCACTAAGTCTTTATTTTTATTTTTGTAGATTTCCAACGCTTCCAGAGCCATCAGTCTCCTCACTTCACACTCAGAGTGCATTACCTCTACATTGGTAATATCGAAAGTATGGTCTTTATCAATGCAATGGTCTGCCATCTCAGAGTATGCAGATAAGCCTCTGAGTGCTCTGGAATGTTCTTTAAATCTTGTGCGTACTGATCTCCCTGTCTCACCAATATATAAAGCCTCACAGTCATTACATTTAATTTTATACACTCCACCCATATCCAATTTATCTACTTTATCCTTATTGTTGAACAGTAATTTATGTAGATTGTTTTTTGTATAAAAAGCAAAGTTTATATCATGTTTTAAAAATTTTTTAATTTTGTATGAAATACTATTATTTACAAATAAACATTTTCGCCAAGGTCTATCTAAATTTAAAGCGGGTTTCGATTTCAAATTGTTTATTGTCCGTAAGGTTAGGTTATAATACACATTATATTATACACAGATAGTAATACACAGAGTAATATGGTAGCAAGAATCGTTGGAACTCAATCCTAACAATGTCAAGCTAGTGTACTTGGGTGCTCAGAATTATCCGCGACGATCGTTTAGATGTCAATCTTAACAATGCAGAGCAGAAGGTGTTTGATCAGAGTTGTCCACAACGATCGTTTAGAGGTCAGTCTTAACAATGCAGAGCAGAGGCTGTCTGATCAAAATCTCATGCTCTCTGCTGGCTTGTATGGGCTTATATACCCTCATTCAAGCTTCCTGATTTGGTCACTAGGGGCTTTACATACATTTGGCTCTGTAGACAAAGGCTTTGTTTTAATTACAGCTGTCACCTATGGCTGTCACTGTGAAAGATAATCACAGTTGGTAAACCTGGTATTTGCTAGGAATTAGTGCTATCTTCACACTGCTTGTGCTGTTGACAAACATTGTTTTGACAACTGATGTACCCTTTCTTGTTGTACTGTTATAACTCTCCCCCTCTGGATCCGATGTACGTCCCGTTGAGGATCCAGTGCATCTATTTCGTCTTCTTGGGTCGTCCTCGCCCTCTGATTGGCTTCACTGGGGTAGGCAATACTTCTGTAGGACCGTAGTACTTAGTCAGCATCGATGTGTGAAACACTCCCAGAGAGACGGTCGGGGCCTTCGGATCAGCTACTTCGTAACTTGTAGGTCCATGTCGCTGAAGAACCACATAAGGTCCGTCGCGACGCAGCGCGAACTTGGCACTGTACCCCCTGGTTGCATTGCTAAGAGGATGTGTGGCTACCAAGACGTAGTCTCCTGGCTGGTAGCTGGAATCTGGCCTTCTGTCTCTATCCGAGTTCCTTTTCCGTAGGTCTTGTTGGCACATTCCACGGGTCGTTCTTCAGGTCCCTCCCCCTGCAGTAGAACAGCTCCCGAAGTGTATCCGCTGGCGTCGGTTCTTAGCAGGTGTGCTTTGGTCTCATCCGCTTGTCGGAGGACGGGGGCTCTGGCCAGTAGTCTTTTCAACCCATCGAAAGCCATCTGCTGTTCTGGTTCCCATTTCCAAGCCATATTATTTTTCGTGAGGTCACTCAACGGTCGTGCCAAGCCCGAAAACTTTGGTACAAATCTCCTGTACCAAGAACAGGTTTGGAGGAATGATATCACTTCCTTCAAGTTCCGGGGAGGCGGGATTTCTAGAATGGAGGAGATCTTTTCCGGGTCTACCTCTATTCCATTCTGGATAAATGCTTTCTGGTCCTCTGGTTGGAAGTCGCATGCCAAGAATTCCATGTCCAATAGCATGGGGTCTCCTCTGAACAGCCTAGCTGTTGCTCGCTCTGCACTCCTCATGATGCTATCAATGTGGCGTGGAGAGTAGCCAGTCAGACCGTCCTGTCTTTTCTCGGGGGTCTGGAAGATTGACCTTTCCACATACTTTTGAGGTGTTACTGGTAGGGGTGACAGGCATGTCACCTTGAAAGCATCCAACATAGCTTCTGTTTCCTCTTCAGTGGGTGTACGCTTTGCCTTAGGTGGCATTTCTGGTTTCTTAGGAGTTGCTGGCAATGGTGACATGCACGCAATCTTATGCTCCTCCAACATTTCCCGCACCTCAGACGTGCTTGGTTCGTTGCTGTCCTCTGCCTGAGTTTCAAGGACTGTTGAAGCATGCACTTCCTCCGTCTCCAGGGAGTATTGCTGCTTCGGTTTGTCAAAGAAGTGCCAGGCTCTCTGGATTAAGTTAAGGACAATCCCAGCCTTTTCAATAAAGTCCGCTCCCAAGAGAGTCCCG
This sequence comes from Agapetus fuscipes, assembly GCA_951799405.1. Taxonomy (NCBI): domain Eukaryota; kingdom Metazoa; phylum Arthropoda; class Insecta; order Trichoptera; family Glossosomatidae; genus Agapetus; species Agapetus fuscipes. Next base: position 18,068,157 of record OX637344.1, on the reverse strand, counting down.
TTCTCTCCGTACCCGTTTAAGCTGACGAACGTTGTGGGAATTTGTCTGCCGTACAAATTCACGATTGTGTTTGTCTTCAACACCTCACGGCACCTTGTCATTCCGTCCGCAAGGATCAAGTTCCCCGTGTACGGGACGAATTTGTGGTTTGTCGCCAATAGATGCCTGTAGAGGCTGCGGGAGGCAAGACATAATCTTGCTCCCGTATCCAGGAAGGCCCATCCCATTGCTTTTCCAATCTGCAATCTAATGGTCGGTCTGTTCGCTGGTTCCCAAGGCACTTCTTCTTCATTAAAGGCGCAAAAGGTCATTGGCACTGGTGTTGATCCTGATTTTTGTGCTTGGCATACAGGACATTTGGCTCGCACAACTCCTGGTTTGCCGCAGCCATAACAAGAGAAAGTTGGCCGTGGATCCACCTTGGTTTGAGGCACTTCTACCCCTTTTGCTATTTTCTTTCGGCAATTCTCAACCTTGTGTCCCAGGATTTTACAGAACGTGCACCTTTCCTGTGTCCTCTTCGATTTGGGGTTTTCAAGGTTGTTTGTCTCCTTTAAGTTTCTCTTCCCATTCCCCTCTCGAATGCTGTCTTCTACCTCTCTAGCACGTTTAAGTAGTGCTTGGAAAGATGAAATCGAGTCCCTCGGGACCTTGTCCCTTATTTGGTACAAGAGTTGGCCGAACACCAGGTCCAGCTGGATTGATTCCTCCACCGTGTGGGTCAGCTCTGCGATCATGGCCCTCTTTTTGTTGATGAATTGGTCTGTAGACTCGCCTTCCTTCTGCATCATCCCGCAGATCTCCGAGTACAACTTGTAGTTGTAACGTTTTGGAGCGAAAAGGCTGCGCAATGTAGAAATTGCATCGTCCCACCGCACTGTGTCCCTCTTCGCCCCTTGCCACCATGTAGCAGCCTCATCGGTGAGAAGAAGAGGTAGTCCCATCAGCGCTTCTTCATCACTGATTCCCTCCACTGTCTTGAACACTTCCACTGCTGCAACAAAGTTATTCACCATGCTGGTGTCCCGCACACCATTGTAGCGTGCCGTGCATGTGGCAAAGCTCCCTCTTCGCCCCTGGAGCAGGCTCTGGAACTGTTCGGCGGTTAAATTCACAGATGCCATATTTAACCGAGGGCTGCGGCGGATTGTCGTGTGATGAATTTTGGCTAACCAATCCAAAACTGTTGATGTTTTAACCAAAGATATTCAAAACTGTTCATATGAGATTTTACACACTTTAAATTTTGTTAAAACACACAGAAAATAGACTATTAAGTTTATAGGTTAGGTTCACTGTTCACTATTATGTGGATCGAGCCCCACGTTGGGCGCCACTAAAGCGGGTTTCGATTTCAAATTGTTTATTGTCCGTAAGGTTAGGTTATAATACACATTATATTATACACAGATAGTAATACACAGAGTAATATGGTAGCAAGAATCGTTGGAACTCAATCCTAACAATGTCAAGCTAGTGTACTTGGGTGCTCAGAATTATCCGCGACGATCGTTTAGATGTCAATCTTAACAATGCAGAGCAGAAGGTGTTTGATCAGAGTTGTCCACAACGATCGTTTAGAGGTCAGTCTTAACAATGCAGAGCAGAGGCTGTCTGATCAAAATCTCATGCTCTCTGCTGGCTTGTATGGGCTTATATACCCTCATTCAAGCTTCCTGATTTGGTCACTAGGGGCTTTACATACATTTGGCTCTGTAGACAAAGGCTTTGTTTTAATTACAGCTGTCACCTATGGCTGTCACTGTGAAAGATAATCACAGTTGGTAAACCTGGTATTTGCTAGGAATTAGTGCTATCTTCACACTGCTTGTGCTGTTGACAAACATTGTTTTGACAACTGATGTACCCTTTCTTGTTGTACTGTTATAACTTTTGATTAGTAATTACAGGATAAATAAATTTTTTGAAAATGTCCTGGATATCATGTTTCTTAATTATCTGTTTTATTTCATTTTCTTTATACCCATTATTGATTGCAATACCCATCATAATCAGCATTTCATGCCATGGCCCATAGGTTACAACAGTTGCCACTTGATGATGAGGAATATAGGAAAGAATACAAATGTATTATGGGTATTGCAATCAATAATGGGTATAAAGAAAATGAAATAAAACAGATAATTAAGAAACATGATATCCAGGACATTTTCAAAAAAATTATTTATCCTGTAATTACTAATCAAAATTTAGATAGACCTTGGCGAAAATGTTTATTTGTAAATAATAGTATTTCATACAAAATTAAAAAATTTTTAAAACATGATATAAACTTTGCTTTTTATACAAAAAACAATCTACATAAATTACTGTTCAACAATAAGGATAAAGTAGATAAATTGGATATGGGTGGAGTGTATAAAATTAAATGTAATGACTGTGAGGCTTTATATATTGGTGAGACAGGGAGATCAGTACGCACAAGATTTAAAGAACATTCCAGAGCACTCAGAGGCTTATCTGCATACTCTGAGATGGCAGACCATTGCATTGATAAAGACCATACTTTCGATATTACCAATGTAGAGGTAATGCACTCTGAGTGTGAAGTGAGGAGACTGATGGCTCTGGAAGCGTTGGAAATCTACAAAAATAAAAATAAAGACTTAGTGAATGTGCAGATTCCCTATGTTTCACCAATATTGCAATAATTTGTTTTTTTTTTTTTTTTTTTTTATTTGTTATTACTATTATTATTTTTATTTAACTAACATATTTTATTTTTATTGTATTCAAATTTTTAATTTCATTATACCTAACAATAATGCATTTTTGAATCTTACATTTGTGTTTAAAAAAAATTTTGTCTATGAATTTTGCTTTTGTTTTGGGAAAAAAAGTTGTTTTGAAAATTGTTTTGAAAATTATTTTATAAAAATATATTTGTAACCATTCTGCTCTTGAAGATGCCTCATTAGGCGAAAATATTCGAGCATAAACAAATAAAATAAAGTGAATTAAAACAATGTTTTACCATTTATATTTTTAAATATTTATAAAAATGGACTTTCACTGTGTTAACAGATCAACACTAAAAAATATTCAAGTATTATTTATTGTAGAAGGTACCGAAATAGCTAAAGTAGGCATAAAACAAAAACGGTTCCCGAAAGGAACCACCTTGCCAGTTACGTGACTAAAAAACCACCTTGCCAGTTACGGGTTAAATAATTATCAATTATTTCAAATCGAATATTCAACTGTGTAAATTCATTAAATAGAAATTCAAGTGCTTTCAATATCATGTATGTTTTATTTTCAAATCTTATTTCCTTAACATATTCTAATTTACATAACATATTCTTTTGGGAATATCGGGAAGTGATTCCGACTTCATCGACCGTCACAACTTTATATCCCCAAGTTTTCAATTAACTTGTTTACCATTTTCTTACCATCAATTATCTCCTTTCAACAATATTTCTTCCACTCCATTATCAACGATTTTTCAATCACTGATCTAATCTTTCTTGCTTTATTTATTGGCTTCTTACCTTGCAGGATAGATCAGCTCTTCGATCGATCTTGGTCGATCTTGGTCTGATGAACTCCGTGAGTTTCTGCCGCCTCTCCATCATATGCACCTCCCCAATGCCTGTCATAAAACTGCAACGTTCAGCGAACTGTTCAACCTTATGAGCCTTAAATGTCAATACATCGATACCTTAAAGGTAAAGCTGCATAAGTGACATATTACCTTTACCAAAGACCGGTCACCTAATGTCAATCCAGCCTTACAGCAACTGGGTCTTGCTTGAGGACCGGTCCTTGGCAAAGGTAGGTATATAAATTTTTCAACCCAGCCAATATCATACTTGAAAATATAATTGGTATATTTGTATGATCCGCCGGGATTAGAACCCACGACCTTCCATTTATGAGTCTGAAGCGTTACGACTAGACTGCGGGCCGGTCTAGCTAAAGTCTCTCTAAAAGGAGAGCTTGCGTGAAGATGATTATGACTGAATGAAATGAACAAAAATGCAAAGAACAATGAAATAGCGGTTGATTTTCAATGCTGACGACCCAAGTTTTTAAAATTTTAGACGCTTTATGTATTATGTATTGTTGTTTTTGTACATTATATTTTTTTTTGCTTGATTTATAGTTTGGTATGAGGCTGAACACTCATACTGTAACAAATAGTTTACTGGTTCAATGACATGTTTCATGTTAAAGTGAGATGCGGTTTTTTATTTCGTGCGCATGCGTGATGCGGCAAATTGAGAATATCGCTTTTGCTTTTGGGCAAACATTGAATTAATCTTAATTTTTAATGTTAAAACATCTTTGAAACTTAGATTATAGCATGATATTGAAGAGAGCACCTACTTGAATTTAGATAATATTTTGACAGTATACTTGTACTTTTGTAGGAACAATTGTAAAACGAGTAAATAGCAGTCGTTTTTAATGAAACGGCAAAAAAACTGTAGCAGGTCTTCATTTGCAGATTTAAAGACAATTGGATAAAGGAATTCCATCGATTCGCCGAAAATAAGAAGGGAGACGTAATCAGTATTCCTGCTGGGCATTCTTGCGATTCCCAATAAAGATGAAACGCTGTCACTAATCAATACAGACAAAGGCGGCGGCTGGGGAGCGCACAAAGGTAATTGTGGTGGGCTGTACCTTCCTCGTCTTTAACATCCCTTCCCCCCAAAAACAAAGGTACTGTTACGAATGTGTATTTGTGTGTCTGTTTGAGTCTGCGAGGTCTCTAGATGTAGGTACTTAAATTATTGTACTATTATTTGTTCGAATTTGTATGAACGCTTACTCGAATATTCTAAGTAGAATGTTCAGACAATGTCTCGTGGGTGCCAGTCCCCAGTATTTCGAGAATGGCTCTTGTGATCACCTGCAAATAGAGACCGAGACGCTTTGCAGCCAGACTTGTATCTGAGCCGTCGAGCTTAACAGTTCAAAAGCAATCCTTTGTAGGTACGAACCGTATCTTAAAATATATTTTGCAAAATAAATAAACGCATCATCTATTCAAATGAACTCGGTAAAGTCATATCAGTACCTTGAAGGAAATACTTTTGCAGATCTATTGGAACTACGAGTATTACGGATTTTTTTAAGACTAAATTGAGGATATACGAGTATAGTGATTTTTGTAACTTGAATAGCTCTCGAGAAATCATGGAAAAATTAGAATAAATGGACTTGGAACATTTTTTGAATTTGGGACTTTTTTCTCGGCGAGCAAACAAAATATTTGTTTGCCTAGCAACCCAGTCAGATGCCGTCACAATATTGTCCATGTCAAATCATGTGCCAAGTACATTACAATTTATTGATAGTTTTGTAAATATTTTCCTGAGAAATATTCACATTAAGAAAAATCTGCTCAATATTTAACTAAATGCACCTACTCGTACATTTAATAATTCTGTAATTAATGTTGATAAGGGGTGTAAAAACCGCGTTGTTTTGAAAAATAAATTGTGGACGTTTGTAAGTTACATTATTGTAATCAACTTTATAAAATGATCAATAAACGCGTCTGATCATTAATTATGTTACTCTTATAATACGACCATAAAATTTATGAACTTTATTGTGTATGCAAAGTTGTTTTTGTTATTTAATTTTAATTCTTCCTCAAATGAGCTTTTTTGCAATAAAATTAATTAACTTGTGTGAATTAATAATACACAAAAATAATGTTTTTACCTAAAAGTACATTTGAAAAATATTTCTCCGTAATAATTTAAATAAATATATGTCATGTGAAAGCCAAGAAAGGAGTAACAGCCGGGAGCTTGTGCTAACACATGTAAATGATTAATTTTGAGTGAATACATACCATTGTGTGTTCCTGAGAGGTCCAAGAAATAATCTGTAAGTCCAACATAATTTTATTAGCTATTGAAATTAAAGACCTGTGTACTTTTTAAACCAATTACAATATGTTTTTGATAAGTTGTCTACTTATAAAAACTCAATTTAGATAAACCAGGTTTTCGTTCAGAGCGTAATAATAAATTTAAATTAAAAAACTTTTTAAAACATAGTTCTATTTTCACTTATTTGAGTTAACAAGGCCTAAGCGCCATCGGACTTTATCCGTCCATCATCAGAGGCTAACTCTGAGGAAATCTCTGATAATGGACGGATAAAGTCCGATAGCGCTTAGGCCTTGTTTACTCAAATAAGTGAAAATAAAACTATATTTGAATAAAGTTTTTTAATTTAAATTAAAATGAATTTTCACTTTGTGAATGCACTAACTCTAGAAAATCGTAATTATAAATATTGTGGGTGAGATGTCTTAACATATTGACCGATAATATAGGTGGAAAAAAAAAGATAAAACATGGCCGCGTTGAACAGCTAATCTCACTGTCAAATGATATCCACACAATTTAAATAACATTTGTGTGGAAATCATTTGACAACCTGATAAGTTGATCACGTACATCAAATATTTTATCGCTTCCTATCTAACTATATGATCGGTAGATATGTCGAGGCTGATAGGACTGGTTACGAATTCATTATTGATATTTATTTTCGTCACGGAAACTTCAAACGAATAAAAATAAGACAGTAAATGATATTATTAGAAGAAGCAATTTGTGAAACCTTGTTAGTGTTCACCAAATATAATTTTTTGAAAAATAATTGTTCATTAGAAATCGTAGCAATTCAGATGTTTTTGTTGTTGAATAATAGCACCAAAAACTAGCACACATAAACAACAAATAAAATAGCTAACATAAACTAGCACAGTTTGGTTTTCAAAATACTCACGAAAGATTTTGAATTTGTATGATTAATTAATTTATAATTAATTTTTATTTTTCTTTGCAGCTTAGATTTAGATGAAATAAGCATTTACATTTTTGTGTTGGCACAAGCTCCCAGCTGCCACTCCTTACTTGGCTTACACATGACACATATTTCTTTTAATTATAATTAAACAATATTTGACGTATATTTATAATTTTATTCCTTGACTGATAGGTTGGTATGCGACTGACCACCCATACTGTAAAAAATGGTTCACTTTGCCAATGTCCCCGCCTGCCGAACCAATGTTCTCCGTCAGTCTTGGGTAGTGCGCGTACTGTCGCTGCTCAATACTCTGACCTCCTCAGCCCCACACCTGGATATATTTACAACTGGTGTGGATCGCTTACTATCTGAGTCTGTATGTATATTAGAACGACGTATGGATGCGTAGAATTATGTAACTGTGGATCTGTATATTGTTCTCGTATGTCTACCATGTTATATGTATTGTGACGTTTTGGTGTCTCACTGTCAGTCATGTATATATTTGTTAAATAAATAAATAAATGTCACCCCTGGTTCAGGGAAGGTCGGCAAGAGTTGCAGGGCTTATGTTCATTTGAGATTGGGTTTTTTATATTGTAGGTCCACATGCGGCATGTGTAAGCGCGAAATTATGCATGTCTGCTTGTGGGAATGCATTTAATATAAATCTCAAATGATACATATCTTTGCAGCTTAGATTTAGACTTAGATTAGATTATAAACGTCGCACGTTCTCATGATAATTATACAGTTTCAAGAACCCCGAGTACAAAAAAAAAAGCCGCAATACTTAACCATCATGTAAATAATTATAAAACATTGGTATTTATAACAGCGTTTTAGTGAATGTTTATATGACACATTATATTTTCTTCAGTTTACGTGATCGTTGAGTGTTTATATATAATAAAGGTAGCTCAATTCAAAGAAATACATTTTTCTTTCCAAGTTTCTTATTTAATAGAAACAATGCATGAAAATGGACTAAAATAAACAGAATAATTGTTGATAATACCTAAATCAAAGGCCCGCCTGGTTTGCCCTTTTTTCACCGCCGGCCGGTGTCACAAACGCCTGGCGCTCTGTGGTCTGAGGGATCCGCCCCACACTGGGCTTACAGTGCCAATATATGCTAACTCCAACTATTGCTGAGTTTTTTTTTATTATGTGATAAAAAAGATCTAAAGGCTGTTAGCTATTGGTAAGCTGTGGCACTTACGGGATTTGTTTTAGTACATGCTTTCCTAATCAAACAACATCAGATTATATCATTAAGTTGCATAGATATCTTAGCATTTATGATTCATATTTATTGCATGCACCACCAGCAAATACGTGTTCATTCGCGCTGATGCATGCTGTAGCTGTAGGTACTTACAAAATAAAATAATCGAATATAAAAAAACGATAACTGCAACGCTTGCTTTCTTTTTTTATAGTGTGGATGGTCAGACTCATAACAATCTATTAGTCAAAGAACAAAACTAACAATAATAATAATGATCTCTACTAAATTTTATAGAAGCAGTTTTTTTTTAATAAAACACTGTTTTATTGTCACTCGATTTATTAAATTTATTTTAACTAATATACACGAACGTTTTCAATCTCTCAATCTTAAGATCTAGATTCTAGATCAAATTATGTATTTTCACAGTACTTATACACAAACAATACAAAATATAAAAGCTTTAGGCTTACACGGCCGGCTGATGATGCTGGAGTGATGCAACACTTGCATCAAAGATCTCATCAAGATCATCTTCATCATCATCATACTTCACGCTGAAGAATCCCATCGGAGAAATGGGCGAAACGTTCGGAAGCTCCAATTCCCACAGACCACGGCAACAGTTCCCGGAAAACATCACTCCAGTAATACAAAATATACATTGTTATTAGAATGTAACCCTCAGGCGAAAGCGAATGCTTGTGTGCCTTAAATGTATGCCTAATGTAAATGTCAATATAATAATAATAAATGAAATACTACTCAATGGTATCTGTTGAAACAGGTCAATCAAGAGGGGAATCAAACCAGCGATGATTTATTTTAAATACACTAGTCGAAATAACCGTCTTGAACCGCTTGGCCATAGCGTCAACATTTTTCCTCAATTCACAAAACCAAAAGTTGTATTTGTCATGTTTCCCTTCGTCGTGTCTTGTCCTGCCCCCTGTGTGTGTATGTACGAGTACCTAGTATGTCGGTACATAAATTACATAACTCCACAGCGGGCAGAGCCGCGGTGGGTGCTCTGCTTTTTGTTTCACTTTTCTTTGTGGCTGACACTTTTAATTAGCTCCCCGCGGCTAAAACAAATCACCAAGCGACCACCAATCTATTCTTGCACCTTCTGTAAAAGTGGAAAGCATGCGAAAGTGGCACACAAAAGTCTCACTCAAAACGAATCAACAACCGACCACCATGTAAAAAAAAATAGATTTGCAAAGAGGAATGCAATTCCCCCACCTATTTTGCCTGGCCCGTTATCTTCATGCGAAAGCAGAAGCTTGTGTGCAATAACATCAGTTGAACCAAGGTCGAAGTAATGGTCGATAGGACAAGGCCGGGCTCGAATCGCCTTTTGTGTCAATAACGGAAATTCGAAACGCCCCCCGCTCCACGCCCACTCAGCTATTCTTGCACTTTCTGCAAAACCTTGTTCAGAGTCTACATTATTGCACGTTTGTATCGTGATCTGGAATAAGAGGGAATGCAAAAGTGTCATGTGAAAGTGGAACGCGAGAGTGGCGTTTAAAAGTGGCATGCAAAAATGATATGCAAAAGTGTCATCTCAAAACCAAACAATAAAACGACCACCAGTCTATTATTGCGTCTTTTACAAAAGATTGCTTGACATTCTACTTTATTAGTCTTTGAACGCGTCGCTCTTTGAGTCGCTCCTCTCTATCTGTCGTAAGTGTTGATGCGTTCAAAAGTGTCAGGCAAGAGCGATCGTCTGTGGACGGCGTCAGACATTCATTTCATTAGAAATGTCATTGTTACAGGATATTATAGATTTGGTTCACAAAGCAGAATCAACTCCAGCAATGAATTGGATGCTTACCTGGGAAGTTTACAGATATGTACACTGTCATGGTATGAAAGAGAGTGATTAATTTATGTCAGTGGTTTTTTAATTAAAGGAATAATTATTATTTTCTTGCTTTTGTGTTTCTTTCTTTTTAAAAAGGGGTCGTAGTCTAGAGCTCAACGCATCAGACTCGTATGCGGAAGATAGTGATTTCGATTATTTTCTTTAAAAAAAATTTTTTTTCGTACACTTTATTAAAATATTACTTTTTTGAAGTTGCTGTTTGTCTTATTCTTTTTGATTTTGTAAAAAAAAATTGTGAACAAAAAAGCAATTCTCCGGGCTGTTTTAAGCTTGTCACAAACAGGGTTAACATTATCCTTTGTTTTTTTTTTTCTGACGATGATATATTATCGAAAACGTTTGTAAAATTAAATAATAAATAATTAAAATCGTGAAAATACAAAACAGTGTTTTGATTTGAATCTTTCAATTAAATAAATAAAATATTATTGAATATGAATTTTCACAGTGTTAATACACAAACAATTTAAAATATATTATCAATTTCTAATTCATGATTGTATTTTTATTTTAATGACTTATTAATTAATACTTATCCAATGAAAGCTGCTGAACCAGGATCAAAATTATAGGCAAGAGGTCCCATGGGTGTCGAACTTATATCAAACACACTTGCCGAACCGTCGTCACTCTCTTGGCCATGCAGGACGACTGAGAATGAACTCATCATCAGTCCATCTTAAGTCGTCGTGCAGAGAGGGTGCCTCCTGAAGTCGTTGGCTACGTCGCTAACGAAACGTCCAAATTTCTCATATAACGGTTCGTCTAACATCCGAAAATTTTAATTACCCAATTGTGAAGTAATTTTAATTGTAAATTTGATTACAATTGTCAATTGCCACATGCGACTCTTTCGGGGACAACGCGATAGAAAGTTTCATGGTATGTACAGCTTAGTTGCATTGCGTTATTATCTTGTCATTTTAAACCATTGTTTTTACGCGCTTCATTCTCCTCGTATTTGTGAATGCATTTTTGCAAATGACATTTGATTTAAAAATGCATGTTCCCGTGCATGTGCATGCGTGCTGCAGGCTGTGCGGCAGGTGAGGGATAAATTCCCATTTGTATGCATCCCACAATAAAGTATTCATCAGACGTGACCGCAAAAATGTGTGACCTCATAGTGAGGGACTGAGCTTTTAATAACGCACGGGAATTACCGCGTATCAATTATATTGTATCTTTAATTAAATTGACTTTTTTTTCTCGAGTGTGAAATAACGTATATCTAGATAAATTGAAACTTTTCTTTTTTGTTAGGGATGCTGCATGGTGGATGGGATCATCGTTTTGTAAATCTAGATAGGTACATACATAAACACGAGTTGGTGAAGCTAAACAGAAGATAAGAGGGCTTAGGTACCACTATTGTATACGACGTGGTTGCCGTCGATAAATGCTATGAACCGGAGTATTTTTGCTGCATGTTTTCAAGCTTTGTTACACAAAACGTAAGCAAGAGAAACAAGACTTTTTTTTTACCCTCCGGCCAGCAAGAAAATAAAAAAGCAATGGACCACGGTCAAGGCCAGGCAAAACAACTTCAACCATCTGAATCCAGCCCAAAATATTTATAAAAATATTTCTTTGAAGGGAAGGTATGTATTAGTAATGTATTTTTCTTCATCAGGTAATTAATTAATATGCCTAGTGTATGGTTAGATACATTTGGCAACGTTGCTCTCTGCAATAGAGGTATAAGTATTCAGTCGGCAGTGCGTCCACTCTTAAGTAGCATGTACCCGCTGTGCTCTGTAGTAGCTAAAGCCCGAGTACGAGGAAAGTAATATCTAGAGAAACCGCTCTTATCATTAGCGACATCATTCCCTTCTCCGCAAAATAACTCAGAATATTCCCGGAGAGTGTGTGTGCCCATCCTCATACACAGTGCGGTGCGGACGCGCTGCATTGGATGTTTTTACTTTTTGTCGAGGAGCGTTTTAATGGTTCTCGTACGTAATTGATGTTTTCAATAAACTTATATTGGATTCCGAAAGACGCTCGAGTCCAGCAGCAACGACATCGTGGCGAAATTGAAAGCCAGCAGATGGAAGTCGGGGCTGTGGAGGCTTTGGGCTGGTATGCTGAGGCTGACAAGGATACACCACTGAGCCTGAGATGCTGCAGCTCACAACAGGAATTCGATGTTTTTGTTAAACCGTTAGCATAGGTTTTCCAGCCACAACGCATTCTTCATCTCCACGCTGTCGTAATATGTTTCTATTTTCTATTTTCTTATAAGTTTTTTTTCATGTCATTGGCTAATTATTGATTAATAATTCATTGAAATGTTAAGTCATGAATTATTAATTGATATTTTAAATACCTGTTTCAGGCCAGGGAAAGTATGTTGAAGCCTTGCATTCCTCTTCATAAATTTATTTACAAAAAAAAGACAAATTTACAAAGTAAATAAAGAGACGATAGTTCCGTAGTTGGCTGTATGTGTGCATTGACATGCTGCGTATTAGCAACTAGAGTAGAGCCCAGTGTTGGGTGACTGCTCTCCCATTAATTCCCCTCACAGACCTTGCCCAGTGATTATCAGCTGCTGGAGGGAAACACGATAACTAACACTTAGCGACGCTTCTGCCTTAAGGATTCGATAAGTGACACTTAGCGATGCTTTAAGGCTGTGCGGTTATAACTTTCAATATTAGCTTTTGTGTTAAAACTGAAAAAAACTATCCGGTCGCTACTTCGCGGATTCGAAAGTGCAGAACAAGAAATCTGATATATTGAAAATAAGTGAGGAAGAGAGACAACAAATCCAGAAAGGTTCACGATATGAGCAAGCGTGCACAAGCTTGTAGGAAAGACAGCAACGAACGAGTCCGGTCGATAGCTCAGTTGGTAGAGTGCTTGCATTCCATGCCGACAGTTCGGGTTCGAATTCCACTGTGGATGTCAGAGATGATTTCCCTAAACTACAAGGAAGAATAAAACTGAAACTAAAATCCAACCAAGAGAATGTTAGAATCTGAGACCATCAAAAATTTCTAGAAGATCCTTGCTATCATCCATGCGCCGGATTGCCAACATTCGTACACTGTACGACAGAAAATACATCAATTTAGTGCTCTACCTAATTACAGTCAAACTTTAGAATTGAACATCATTATGCTCAAAGCTTTGACCTTTATATCACCAACTCGCAGCTTCCTAACAAATGGAAATATCGAATAGGTAAAAATGTAAAAAGGTAAAAGAAAGTAAATACGTAATATACATTTCCTGATACAAATATCATGTTTTGATACAGACAGGGCTTCGTTCACAAAGAGGGACCTAATTTTGTAACGCTTTTATTAAAATTGAATTCGCCAAAACTTGTGGATTTTGTTTTACAAATATACTGTTTGTATGAAATGTGATAGTAGCCAGCATCACTTAAAGTTGATTACTGCTTGGTATGAGGCTGAATCAAATTTTGCACATGTTTTATCTAAGTTGCAAAGATAAGTTACATTGGAGATTCACATTAGCAGGGGTGACATTGGCAAAGTTGTTGCTAATGTTGCAGTATTCAGAGTCTCTGCTAATCCCTACATACACTCGTATATTTATTTTAAGCCGTCATGACTTTGAATAACCCTCTCCATTACCGTGACTCGTAAACTCACTTCGATCCCGTAAGCCGACAAAATGTATGAAAAATAAATCACTCGCTTGGAGTGCCCTCGTACATTCCATGCATTTTCGATTTACGCATTCGAGGTGCGTTTATGTAACTGTTGTATACTTGGGCGTATAACAGTCCTCTGGTACATCATGTACTCCCTGTTTTGCGTATAAATCAGAGGAAAGTTTTTAAAAATGCGTCCAAGTTCTCCTCGTAAATAATGTGCATGGCTGGCAGGGACGACGCGGAAACCAAATTGTGGTTTCACAATTTTTTCCGTCTAAATTTAGCCCTGGATTCGGTAAAGAAAAAGTAACACAAAAAAATGAGTAAAGTTGAATATCGGGCTTAATGGTCTTTAGAATAAATAATCAATGGTACTTTTATAATCTCGTAACATAAAAAAATTATATTTTAAATTTTCAATCATTTCATAAAATATTTTTTATAGTATTTATTTGATAGTTTTTCAACTGTAATTATGTATGGTATTTATACCCTTTATCACAATAATTTCCAATGGTTTTCCATCTGTATGATGATTTTACACCCTAAATTTAAATTAAATTAAATCAAAGATCTTCTGTCTTTTTCCAACTGCAATCCTATTTTTTTATCATTTTCCATCATAAATCGTCATTGTCTCTATTTATCATAATATTTACATCATTTTTTCATTTAAAAGTATAATTTTTTTATCGATTTCTATCATCAAAACCATTTTCTATCCATAATGCGTATTATACTCGTACCAAATTTAAATCTATGAGTTAATCAAATCCTGTTTAATTTTGAAGCTTTCCTTGACTTACAGGTTGGTATGGTGCACCTGCAGTGTGGAATGGACTTCCTCTGGATGTCAAAACCGCAAGCCCAGAGTCGACGTTCCGGAAAAAACTCAAGACCTACCTGTTCAGTGTATCATATCCCAATTAATCCTACACTTTATTTAACTACTTTTATGTTTATGTATTACTGTACGAATATATTATTTACCTATAATGTAAGATTATTATGTATGTGCATTTACATGTATACGAGTATGGACATACCCCATTATTTATATTATTCCCTTCATATCGTCTCATTCCTCATATATTTTATACCAAGGGCCCTTGAGGTGTGCTACACACAAAAACGGCGCTTCAAATAAATTATCCAATTATATATATATATATATGAGGCTGACCAACCATACTGTAAAAAATGGTTTACTTTGCCAATGTGACTCTTGTTCCAGGGAAGGTCGGAAAAACTTGCAGGGTTTATGTTTATTTGAGGTGTGGATTTGAATTTGCAAGTACACATTCAGCATTTGTAAGCGCAAACTTACACGTGTTTGTTTGTGGGCATGCATTTGATATAAGCTTTGAATGTTAACATGTCTTTGCAACTTAGATTATAGATTATAGTACTCCATCTGCAAGCATGATTTATCCATCACTTTCCATCTATGTATGTACCATTAGAGGGAAGTTGTGTAACTATGTATGTACAATAAGGGGAAGTTGTGTAACTATGTATGTACAATAAGGGGAAGTTGTGTAACTGAGAACCAGCTGCGCTTGTTTAAGTTTTCACAATAAAGAAACAACTCCTTGCAAATGTAGGAGCGACCTACACCAAGTGCCTGTACAACATGTCCACGCGACAAATGTCTCCGACAAAATGCCTACGCGACAAAATGTCCTCCGACAAAATGTCCTCCGACAAAATGTCCTCCGACAAAATGTCCTCCGACAAAATGTCCTCCGACAAAATGTCCTCCGACAAAATGTCCTCCGACAAAATGTCCTCCGACAAAATGTCCACGCGTAAAAATGTCCTCCGACAAAATGTCCACGCGTAAAAATGTCCTCCGACAAAATGTCCACGCGTAAAAATGTCCTCCGACAAAATGTCGACGCGTAAAAATGTCCTCCGAAAAAATGTCCACGCGTAAAAATGTCCTCCGACAAAATTTCCACGCGTAAAAATGTCCTCCGACAAAATGTTCACGCGACAAAATTTAGTGCGAACTAAAACTATTAAAAATGTCATTTATTAACAAAAATTATCAGTGCAACCTATAAACAAATACAGACAGTCCACTAAAGTCGAACCAAGTTTCCACTAAATGATTTTTGTGGTTGTTTATTTTTAAATACCAATAGGAAGTCTATAATATGAAGAACGAGCATATCGTCCCCCCAGTGCTTGTCTGGCTTATCTATCACTTGATTCAAAGATGACCTTTCAATGAAATTGTCTTAAAAATCACATTCTACACAATCTGAGACAATATGAGAGTTGTTTTAGATTTTTTTAAATCAATTCCAGTTTTCATAAGACACATTGGTTCAGTACACATACGAACATTGCTCATGTGAAATAACCTCTGATGGACATAAGACAAACAAGCACCAAGGGCACGGGATAGCACAGCAACGGTACGACGTCCGTATGAGTGCGGCTCGACATGATGTATGCTAGGCCCTAGATGTCTCACGAGCCGACAGTATATCACACTTCGGACGTTTTCATTTCAAGTTTGAGGTATTAAGTTTGTCCATGAATCACACGAGCTGTATGGGAGTCAGGCATAAGAAGCTACGCGAAAGTGGCTTGAAAGATGTTCGTTTATTTTATTTTAGAAACCTATGCGGGAGACTCCCTAGATATCAGAGACTCTAACTGGGCTATTCTTAGACATTTTAGTCGTTGGTTGAGTCCACGCTTTGGCAAACTAATGATGCCTAGGCTGGAAGTCTCACCACCGCGGTCATTCTTACCTACCGAATTTTGGCAATATTTGTATGAAGACTAATAAGCTGTTCACTTGCGGCATCTTGGATTGACAGGTCTTCATACAAATTCATCATTAGTTTGCCAAAGCGTGGGCTCAACGGACCACTAAAATGTCTAAAAATAGCAGCGTAGGGGTCTATGGCACTTGTTGTAGTGCCGCAGAATTGTTTACGAGCTTGGTGGTCGCAAAAAAGTGCCAATACTAAAAGCAAGACCCAGTTGTTGTAAGGCTGGATGGACCTTTAGTGGCTGGTCTTTGGTAAAGGTTTTAAGAATTTTTCAACCCAGTAAAGAGCATATTTGAAAATTTAAATGGTATATTTTTTGTGTTTCGCCGGGATCCGAACCCACAACTTTCCATTTACGAGTTCGAAGTTTTGCCACTCATGGACTACGGACCTGTCAAGGTCAATTGGTTGGTCGGTTGCTTGGAAAAAAAAGAGTCGCCTTTGATTGGAATGAACATCAATGCAAGCTGCGCTGAAGAAAGTTGAAAGATATTAAGTTTGCTTGGCAAGCAAGCAGGCTAGAAGGTTTGCCTTTGATTGGGCTAAGCATCGGTCGATTGGCAGGCTACTCTAAAGCGATTAAGAATTCATTAAAGTTGCTTCATAAAAGGTGACTGGAAGATTTGTTTTTGATAGGAATAAAAATTCGTGAAATGGACTCTAAACAAATTCCATAGACAATAACTGTGTGTCGTCACACGGTCGGGAAAAGGCAAACAAATATTTTATTATTGCTTGTAAATATAATTGCGTGCCGTATATTTATGATAAACACTCTAAGTTTGAAAAGATATATAAACATTAAGTTTTCATAATTAAAGCACGCTCAAAAGTAGATACGTGTTCGCGTGTAACCCTTATAACTTTTGCCGCGCTTTCCTGAAACAGGGGTGCTATTGGGAATGTGAACCAATTTTTACAATATGTACGGATGGTCAGCCTTATAATAACTTATAAATCAAAGAAATTTCGTCCTATCCACTATTCATTTCATCTTGCGTTTGAAGGAAACGTCAATTTTTAAAGAGACTTTTTAGTAGTTTTTTTCTTCTTAAATAAGCAACTTTTATGTGACATCAGTGGCCGATCGCTTCGCAATCAGTTGCTAGGTTGGCGAGGGGCTTGGAATCCAACCATATTTTACATGGAAAAAATGCAAATCTGAAAGCAGTTGATGTGGCAACTTTATTTTGCTGAATGGAGAACTTTGTTTATGGCTGTAGTTGCAAAAAGAAATAAAAACTGTCATTTCAGATATTCCCGCGTACCATAAACGTAATGTGATGTCATACGGCCGGGCTAAAGACAGGATGGAGAGTCATAACCTCAAAACAAAACTATGCTAAAATAATCTATAAGTTGCAAAGATATCTTAACATTTAAAGCTCATATCAAATGCATGCCCACAAACAAACACGTGTAGTTAATATTACAAATAAAATCCAAACCTCAAATGAACATAAGCCCTACAACTTTTGCCGACCTTCCCTGACACAGGGGTGACATTAGCAAAGTGAACATTTTTTTTACAGTATGGGTGGTCAGCCTTATACTAACCTATAAGTCAAGGAATTGCCGGAATTGCCGGAATTGCAGTTTGTTTAAAAGACACTAAAGCGCTCCGCACTGAGTTTAGCATATTTGGCAACTGCATACGTTCCATAATGCTGTCAACTAGAATAGATCCCTGATTATCGGGAACGCATCCAATTATTAAATCGTTCATTCAAATGGTTCAATCTCAAATGAGGAAGGAAAGGGCAGAAGCTATACAGACGGATATTCAAATTCATGTGCCTGACAAAGTACTGTTCATTGGGATGGGACAGTGTTACCTGAATTAGGCTTCAAGAGTTCTAAGGAAGAGTGGTTACCGGTTGTTGATTTCTTTCGATGATAAAGAAAAACTTCTTGCTGTTCCAAAACTGGATAGTTCTTCTGGTAGAGATCAAGCCATAGCTGTTTTAAACTCGCTTCATTATTTGGACCTTAGTGTCCAGGTGCAAATAATGTGCTATGGCACTTCAGCTTTTGATGTTGGCTGTTTTAGTAAAGCATATGTTCTTTAAGGACAAACATTGAAAATAAAGCTACAATTGGTTGCTTGTCGCCACTATGTTTATGAACTCGTCTTCAAAAATGTGTTTAAAGGAAAAATACCTCAAGTTACTAAAAGTACTGATGTTCCGCTGTTTTAAAAATTATAAGATAATTGGAATAATACTGATTCTGCTAACAAACTTGGCCAAATTTGTGAAACAATATATCAGTGATTAAGAAATCGATCAATTAGTAGTGTTATATAAACAAAAGCTACAAGATGAAGTACCCTTGAACAGTTAGAGCTACACATCATGTTTTTGGGTGGTGATGAAGATAAAAACCTGAAAATAAAGCCTCTTGATGCTTTACATCAAGCGCGGTGGATGGCAAGAGCTATTTATTCTTTGAAAATATATTGCAATCTCAAATTAAAATGAGCACAATGGAAAAATGACCCCTGAGGGATATTTGCTTATTTATTGCCACTGCTTATGTGAAACCCTGGCTTCAGTGCAGTTTGCCAGTTAAAGCACCTCATCAAGATTTGTGCTTTAGGAAAATTTTAAAAGGATTACGAGAAACATGGAATAGTTTTTTCTCAAGTAGCCTTGAAGAAGTTTTTTCAGAACTTATGGCATTTGTCAGATGAAATAGCAGTATCATCGATCTTTGATGATTTGGTGGAAGATGAAAAAAAGAAAACTAAGAAGCAAGTTGTGGCTAGTTTAGAGAGAGAAAGTTCTTGCCCATTACAAAAGAGGTATAGTCCATCTAAAAAATTTAATATCGAGATCTTTATACGGCACATATTAAGTTATCGGTTCTTTTAATATTTTTTTCGATTTATGTATTGATTTTTATGGTGTTATATTGTTTCTAATGTTTTACATAAATTTTTGGATCAGTTTGTGTCTACCTCAAGCAAAGAAATATTTTCAAGATTGAAGATTGAAAGCACTTTTCTTCAAGATAGCGTCTCGTCATGGATATAAAATGTTATTTGAAAGGAAAGAAAGTTTACCTTTCTTGAAGCAGTCAACGATACTGCAGAAAGAGTTGTGAAAATAATGAAGATTTTCATGGCAAAATAACGACGAAGGAAGAACAGAAGTAGTACCATTTACGCTGCGTTCAGTACACAAAAAAACTGTATATTTACTGCAAAAAGGAGACGCTAAAGAAAAAATATCGAAATAAAAGTAAACTTATTTTTTTGCTTTTAATGTATTTCTCCATTATTTTCAAATGTTTTGGTTCATTTTGGCACTTTGGAATAATAACAAAAAGTGAACTACCATCATATCTAGAAGAAGTGAATTTCTCTTATTTTGAAAAACTTTGAGGCCTCGTCGGCACGGGTTAGAATCATCGTATAAATATGAAATTTCGTATCTGAATAGGTTAAAGTAATTGTAAAAAAGATAGGGGGTATGCGTTTTCAAAATCGAAAAAAAATTTTTTTTGACCATATAAGGGACACTCTAGTACCTACATACAAAATAAACCAAATCTCACACGAACATTAACTTTGCAACTCCTGCTACCTTTGGGGGGAACCATGCTTTTACAGCATGGGAAGTCAGGCTCATACTTACCTATTCATTAATAATTAGTCAAAGAAAAAAAACATTTCAAAATAAAAGACTATCTAGACTTATTTTCGCAAAGAGTTACAGAAAGAAAGCCATACAAATTGAGAAAAATATTTCGGTTATAATTAACTTAGAATTTCCCTCGTTTTTTATTTGAATATTATGAGATTAAAGACTAAAAATTGTGCGAAGCAACAGAAAGTAACGGCATAAAAAGTTGTGTTATCAGGCGATGTTTTTGGCGCGCTAGTTACAAATGGCGGAGCTTACCTTAATTGCACTTTTTTCTTCAATTATTAATCACGTGTCATAAATTTACACGAAAAAGAAAACATTTTGCAGTTTATGAAACAGAAATACGCGAAAATGTAAACGAAGTTGTATGTAGCGTGAAGAATTGGGCGAAGTAAAAACCAAAGATGATACTTTTATATGTATTTGAACTGATGATGTATGACTCCATCATATGAGTTCTGTAGCGTAGCATATCTATATTATTAAGATTTTACTTGATTTTGTTGTACTCATATTATTACTGCTCGGAGAGAGAAGGATCTGGAACATAATATTATGTGGCCGACTGCATCCCCGCCTGTTGTAAGGGATGGAGTAGGGAAGCTTGAGGGCCAAGGGTAGTGAAGGTTTTCCCCTCCAGGGGGAGATCAGCTGCCCAAATCATATAAAAGGCCAACCAGTGGACGAACTCGTCAGTTGAGAAGCATCCTATGGGCTCCAACCCACCTTCTCTCTCCCCCCGACGTCATAATGCTTCTGTGCCAGGACATACATGACTGAAGGGGTTATTTTATGTATATTATATATCACACACTCCTTGAGCAAATAGGCCGAGCAAGCTTCTTTTCTAGGACTTCTCACACCTATGTCTCACCTCCCTGTACCTCTTGAGCAAATAGGCCGAGCAAGCTTCTTTTCTAGGACTTCTCACACCTATGTCTCACCTCCCTGTACCTCCCGAGCGACTAGGCCGAGCAAGCTTCTTTTCTAGGACTTCTCACCCCTTTAGCTCACCCCTTTTTACCACCTGAACAACAGGGACAAGCGAGCTTCCTTTCTGGGACAACTTGGACCTAAGTTTCATCCTTCCACACCTCACAAGCAAGGCAGCGTGCTTTCTTGACCTCCTTGGCTTACGGGTGGAACCCTTTCCCTCTTTATCACAATTATAATCATTATCCTATTGTCAAAGGGTAATTAATAATGCTCACGCCTGTGACTGGCAAAAATATGCATAGTATGACCTGCTTGAGGTCATTCTCTTTCATTGTAATTATCATAATATTGTAAGGGGTTGGTTTCCCCGCAATTTCCCTGATCATGGGATGATAACATACTGTATTGCTAACTGATCTATTATTGTTCTGCTTACTGTTTTATAAGCATTGATACTGTACATTTTATATTCAATAGAACTCACGAATTAAATGTAAATGATGTAAAGGCAAATAATCAATAAATGCATCACACCCAGTGTGCGCCTTACAGTTCTAGAAATTGCTGTTTCTTAAATCGAGTCCGGTCGATAGCTCAGTTGGTAGAATGCTTGCATTCAATACCGTGAGCTCGGGTTCGAATCCCACCGAGGGTGTCAGAAATGATTTCCCGTTTCGGTGTTAATTTCAAACCCTAATTAAATACCGGTGAGGTGTAATCAACCTTCGCAAGAAATAAGAACCAGCCCCCTCGGGAGCTGGTAAATCCCCACTTCAACTGAAGTGGTTGGCTTAAGGCCGACTCCCTTACCCGTGAAAATAAATAGGTTCTGAATCGCCACATGTGACCCCTTCGGGGATAGCGCAGGCAAGAAGTTACACTATATGTGAAGCTTAGTTGCGAGTTTCCACGTTTTTGAGCGAACTGAATTTAATCGACCAATCTGCCAGAGTCACAAATCACCAAATCACAGGGGACCAAGTTAGAGGGGGCAACGTGCGAACACCCACTCTCAGACTGAACTGGCACTGAACTTCACACAAGTGGTATCGTTACATGATGAGCAGGTGATCAGGTGGACAAGGCTAATAAATGGCTAAAAGATAAAGGGATTTAAAAGACTATCTACTAAATCTGCCTATCATTTCGCATAAACAGGAACAAAATTTTGACTTAGAGTCAAAGTTACTGACTTACTTATTATTAAAGTTGTACTAACAAAATAAAATCCAAAACTCATATTAACAGGTATCTCGCAACTCTTGCCGCCTTTTCTAAAAATGGAAAAAGTGAAACAATTTGTACAGTATTCCCATTCTGTCTATCTATCATATTTATAAGGTCTGCCTAATAGCAGTGCTTATATAAATTTAAAAAATGGAGAAGGATTCAAAGACAGAAAAAATGGCGGTTAATCTGCAATGTTGAGGCCAAAGACTTTCAATTTTACAACATTTAAGTATTACTCGTATAAGTTATAAGTTAAGGAACAGACTTTCTTCTCTTCTTTTATTTACGTTGGTATGAGGTTAAGCACACACACTGTACAAAATGGTTCCCTTTACCAAAGTTGCTGTTATTTTAGGGAAGATCGACAAGATTTGTAGGGCTTATCTTCATGTAAGATCTGGATTTAAATTATTTAAGTATACACATGCAGCATGTCAAAGAGCAAACTTACACGTGTTGGCTTGTGGACATGAGTTAAATACAAATCTTAAGCGACCATAGACATATCTTAGCAGCTTAGATTAAACATGATTAGTCGTTGAACATTCATAAAATTGTAGTTTCCTTGATATGACTGCATTATAAGAGGTCTTGATTTGAAAATCCCACGATAAGAGGTTAATAATTTAAACATTCCCCCCCTCCCCCCTCCTCGCCCCTTCCCACCCTCCGTTTTCCCATTTCACACTTTTCCGAGCAATAAGCATAAACGGGAAAGCCAATAGAAATGAAATTCACCGTAAATACCACAAAAAATGCAACGTCAGTGCGAGAAAAAGTCGGCCCAGCCGTGAAAAATTCACATTTTTTAAATCGCAAAGCTCCCTCTGTCTCCCTCTCAATCGGATATGAAAGAAAGGGATGTGGAATAAAACGGATTTCATCTTAAAAAGGTATTCATATACGTTCCTTTTGGTTTGCGCCATAGCCTTCAATGATTTGAAGCCGGGAAAACTGCTTGATTTTTTTCATTAATATCACTTATTTTTATTTACTAAGACCGTAAAGTATAAGAAACATATTTTTAAAATCAACTGGCAATTATTGGTAAGAGTCCTTTAAGGGTTTGTGTATGGACATTGTGAAGATTCAGTTTAAATTAATAATGTCAAAATAAAACACGTTTTTCTTCACGAGTTCATTTATTTCCTCGAACGTATTACTGAATCACACCTCAAGAGCCCTCTGTGAGCTTGGTCGTCGCTATGGAAAGCGCCAATTTTCGAGTAAAACCCGGTTGCTGTAAGGCTGGATGGACTTTTGGTGACCGGCCATTGGTAAAGGTGTAAGAAGCATATTGGAAAGAGGGTATAAGGTATTAAAGGTATAAGGAGTATATTTGAAAATATAAATGGTATATTTTCTAATGGTATATTTTGTACGGTATATTTTGTACTGGTATTTTGTATTTGTATCCGCCGGGATTTGAACCCAAAACATCATTCTAGAGGATCTGTACCCCAAGTGTAAAACATCAGGGAAAGTAAACCACTCACTAGAGGGGCTGTTGTATCTTTCATACATTTTCCTATATACGCGATCGAGGTGTTCTTCTTCTTATTTTTGTGCCACTTCTATCGAAGATCGGCGATCATCATGGCTATTTTGACTTTAGATACTGCGGCTCGAAACAGGGACTTGCGCTTCCGGAGTTCGAGGCTCAAATTTCGGCAAACATTTTCCTATTTACGCGATCAAGGGAAGTGTACGTACTATGCAAATATATTATACTCGGGGTAATATAATAATAATAAATATATTATATCTTGAGGTAAGACTAAACACAACGTTGCCACATTTATTAATCCACAGCTTTTGATTCCAGCAAGTCTTCGGCTTTGTAGTTGGTTGTCAAGAGGGGCAACACTATATCTGTGAGCGGTGTTGGTGGGAGGTGGGGGGGGGGCTGGAAATGCTTAGTAAAGAGGAACGGCAGAGACTTTTTAAAGTTGCCCCGAAAAACGTCAACCCAGCAATCTTGTTTTCTCTCCATCCTGCAAGCCACAAGGAAATTGAATGCCCCTCTTATTATATCATATCTGACATTTTATTCTTAAATATTACATCCGAGGGTGAATTTGATTAAAAAAAGTTTTGCCCAATTTATGCTTGTAAAAAAAAAGAATCGGAAATATTTTTTTTGTGGCTAGGTATATAAAAGTTAAAAAAATATGCGTTATAAAATCCGAGTGAGTGGCTAAAAAGTTGAGAAAAAAAACAAAAACATCCGTCAAAAGTAACTTGAAAATGGAATATTTACACACTTTTTAAACGTTAAACTGATAGGTACCTATATTTTGATATTTTGAAATTAGAATATTATCACAGCAAAATAAGACTACGCAAACGCAACGCAAAACGCAACTAAGCTACACATATAGTGTAACTTCTTGCCGCGTTATCCCCGAAGGGGTCGCATGTGGCGAGTTGAACCTATTTATTTTTACAGGTAAGGGGGCCGGCCTTACGCCAACCACTTCAGTTGAAGTGGGAATTTCCCAGCTCCCGAGGGGGCTGGTACTCATTTCTTGTAAAGGCTGAGTAAACCTCGCCGGTATTTATATAATGGGGTTTTAAATACACACCGATATTGGAAATCATTTCTGAGACCCTCCTCGGTGGGATTCGAACCCGAGCTCACGGGGTAGAATGCAAGCACTCTACCAACTGAGCTATCGACCGGACAGCATAAATTTAAATAAAGAACTTTTTTCGCTGGAAAAACGTAAGATATCTATAATATGAAAGACTGGTCTTAAGTAACCAATAACAAAATATTTCTTTCTCTTTTCCCTAGCAAACTGGCCGTGTAACGTCACGATTTTTTTGTCTCTATTATTTGCGTCGAGTCCATTACGTCTCCACTCCCAATACAATATTTTAATTTTCCCTCCTGCTGCGCGGAACAAAAAGAACCAGCACAAAGGAAGCGGCGCAACAATGGCGGCTTTTTATAAAAATTAAAGCCGTATTGAGAAATAGAATTCGTCTGAAATGAAAAATGTTGTTTGTTGGCAAATGAAAGCGTGAGCGAGTTCTAAAAAATACTAAGTCCAAAAAAAACACGATTTAAAAATGATTCTTTAAAGTATTGTGATTCTATAAAATATTGTCTACCTATATTTGCTTTGTGCTTGTTTGTCTTATGTCCATGAGCGGTAATTTCACATGAGCAATGTTTATGTTTGAATGCTTACTGGAACAATGTTTGGATCTGATATTGTTTCTGGGGTGGGTTGAGTATCGTGCTATTTTTCTATTTTCTATTTTTTATTTTTCATTTTCACTTTCTATTTTTATTTTTTATTTTATTTTTTTTTTGTTCTTTTTTTTTTTTTTTTTAATTCTTTGGGGGCAAGTGACAAATTTATGTGTGTATTAGATTTATTTTAAAGAAATATTGTAATGGTGTGAATGCTGTGTATGCTTCTAGTGTTGTATAGCTGTGATTGCCTGCGTGATGTTTGTGTGAAGATGTATGCTTGTGTCTATTGATGTAGTGTGCATAGTTTGGATGATTGGTTATTTGTGTTACTGTTGCTTATTATTATTTTTTTATTGTTTATATGTACCAATTGTCTGTATTGCACCTCTTAATAAATAAATAAATAAATAAATGTGTCTTATGAAAACTGGAAACTGATTTGGAAAACATTTAAAATAACTCTCACCGTTTTTTCTTAGCCCAGATTGTGTGAATGTAATTCTTAAGACAATATCATTGAAAGGTCATCTTTGAATGAAATGGTAGATAGGCCAAACAAGCACTGGGGGGATGACTTGTTAATAAAATTTAACAAAATATAAAGGTACCGATTTAAGACAACAACAAAAAACTTTTGATCGCGTACTTTTACCTTTACCTATGGATCATTTGCATTTACATAGGTACCTACAAATCAAAATAATGTCATACAAAAAAAATTAACTCAAAATTTTAAAATTTGTCATATTTGAACTTGTTTCGTTTCAGCTCTCATGCTCTGGTGAGTGGGTGTCAGTATAATGTTGATATATAAATGAGGTTTCGATGCTTGTTGTTCAGGTGTTGGTTCCATAGGTGCCAGGTCGCCTAACAACGCTTATACATACAAGGATATAGCGTATATTGTGTATACTTGTGTGCAGGAAAAATCACTACAATTTTCTAAGAATGCCGTATCTCAAAAACCAAGAAAAAATAAGAAAATAATACACGTCTGAATGAAACGACTTCTGAGTAGGTACTATCAAAGCAAGAGTATAAACATTTTGTTGTAAGGTAAATCTAAATCATAGTTGCAAAGATAATTTATATTTAAGTTTAATTTTAAGTACATGCTGCATTTTACTAGCAAAATAAACCAAACCTTACATGTTAATACGCCCTGCGCATATGAACTTACAATATAAATACTCAAACCTCAAGGGAACAAAAGACCTGCAACTCTTGCCGACCTTCCCAAAACAGGGGTGACGTTGTCAAGTGAACCAATTTGTACCGACTGTGTGGTCAGCCTCATAAATATACAAGGATAATTTATTTATAAGGTACACATAATAAAAGATCGCCATTTTTGTGTGTGTCACACCTCAAGGGCCCTCTCAAATCATGGATAACATTTTTTGTAAAGATGCGTCTTTAGTGCTCCTTTAAAGACACCAACAGTTTCTGCCTTCCTCACATTAGGTGGTAGTCTGTTCCACTCCATTGGGACCGCAAATCGGAAAGCACGGTCTCCAAAATTAGTGCGTGTCTGACGTGACGGCTGGACTAAGTCAACCACCCAACACTCCGCAGATCTGAGAGTTTGGCGTCTCAAATCTATCTCAACACGTGAGAACATGTCAGACAAGTATGAAGGAGTCATACCATTGACAGCTTTGTAAACCATCAGACAAACACGGTAGACCACCCTTTCCGGAAAACGAAGCCAATGCAGTTTTTTCAACAATGGAGTAATATGATTAAATTTAGACATCCCAAATATGAGTCTTGCTGCAGAGTTCAGCACAGATTGAAGCCGGCTAAACTGTTTTTTCGGCTGACCTATATACAGCGTTGAGCAATAGTCAACCCGAGACATCACAAAAGCGTTTACCAGAGTCCTGACCGCCCCTGATGGTAAACATCCCCTGATTGCCTTTATCTCCTGATTGCTCCTGAAGTTCAAAGAACAAGGAGGATACCGTGTTATTCAACTGCTCTCCCATTGTGAGGTTCCGACCCAGTGTGACTCCTAGAAGTCTCACTGAATCCGACGGCTGAATCAGCTGTCCCCCAATGGAGAGTGGTGCGCGTGTTGCCAGGAGATGATCACGCCTGGACGTAGCCGACCACATAATTTCCGTCTTACCCATGTTAAGGATTAGGCCATTGTTTGTATGAACTTGGTGGGTGGAGGTGGGTAAAGTGCCTACATCCATTCACCGATCTCCGCAATGCAAGCTGCCATCCTGTTACTGAGAGCTCCTGCCATGTGTGGTCGACACTGAGAGTAAATATGCCAGTCATCTGCATATGCATGTGTAGTTAGGCTCCATTTCTCGACTATGCTCTCAATGTCGGCCGTGTATAAAATGAGCAGGATCGGTAAATGTATTAGTTTAATATTATATCTCATATCAATGTATTAGTTTAAAAAAACAATGTAAAAATAACAGAAATTTACTGAAAAGTAAAAACCTATATTTTTCATTGACTGACGTTGATCTTACAAATCAATGTACACTTGGCATAAAATTTGATCTCAAGGCTTTTTTCTGGGCGGAAAACTTCATACATAGGTCTGTATGACTACGGTACTTAGCAACCAATTTATTGTTTTACTACGTGATTGTTTTATATAGTAAATTGTAAATAATTATTTATATTCCTTGACTAAAAAGTTGGTATGAGGCTGACCACCCGTACTGTAAACGATGGTTTACTTGACCAATGTCACCCCTGTTTCAGGGAAGGTCGGCAAAAGTTGCAGGGTTTATGTTCATTTGAGGTTTGAATTTTATTTGGAAGTAGCCATTCGAACTTGCACGTGTCTGTTTGTTGGCATGCATTTGTTATGAATTTTTAATGTTAAAATATCTTTGCAATTGAGATTATAGATTATTTATTATTGTAGATGTCCGGTTGACAGCTATGTAAGTTGGTAGAGCGCTCGCGTTCAATGCCAGAGCATTAGGGTTCCATCCTCATCAAGAGTGTCGGAAACTATTCCGCATTTCGATGTTTATTTCAGAACCCAAATCTGAACTAAATGATTTGCTTTTAAAGTTGTGCTTTTATTCGAGAAGTTGAGTGATTCGTTTTGTAGGTTTGGTTTTGTATGAATACGATTTTCTGACACGCTCGGTGCCAGTCTACGTGACTAGAGACTAAATAGTGATAGACCCAAGGAAAACCAACTAATGTACAATCTAAGCCTACAATAACTAGTCAATTAGGATTATTGATTAGTTCGGCAATAAAAACAAAATAAATAGTTTCCAATAACACATGAGTACATATTACTTTAATGTAAGAACTCTAGAAGGAGATTATTTAAATCGAGAGTTAAAAAAAAAGTTGAACTTAGGAGTATTTAGGAGGGTTTATTAAAATGAAATTTTTTTATGTTTTAAGTTTTTGATGTCCATGTATATTATTATTTATTGATTTAAAAAATGTAATCTGTCGTGTATGTTCCTTGACTTATAGGTTGGTATGCGGCTGACCACCCATGCTGTAAAAATGGTTCACTTTGCCAATGTCACCCCTGTTACAGGGAAGGACGGCAAGAGTTTCAGGGGGTATGTCCATTTGAGATTGGTTTTTATGTTGTAGGCTCACATGAGGCACGTGCAAGCGCGAACGTGTACGTGTCTGGTTGTGGGAATGCATGTAATGTGAATCTCCAATGTAACATATCTTTGCAACTTAGATTAGATTAGATTAGTACTAACAACAAAACTTCAAATAGGAGTTTGAGGCTTACACGGCCCGCTGATGATGCTGGAGAGTGGTTTTCTGGGATCTGTTGCCGTGGTCTGTGTTTCGTCCATGTCTACAATGGGCTCCCAGTTTCATCAAGATCATCTTCATCATCTACTTTTACGCTTAAGAAGCCCATTATAGACATGGGCAAAACGTCCGGAAGCTCCAGCTCTCACAGACCACGGCAGCAGATCCAGGCAAGAACTCTCCAGCAAACAAAACCATGTATTTGTTTCGGCTCAAGCGGTGCTACGAGTATTTACCCGCAGCAAATCTATGGCTCAACCGCCGCCCTACTAAAATTTACCTAACAAAAAAATAATGATCCATGGATCAGTTCGGAATCAAACGTGTTGTTAATAAAACTGTAGGAGTGAAAACCATGAAATACAACAATCTGGCAAAAGCTCGAGGATTTTAATGCCCCAACATGTAGAGAAGTAATTAAAAGTTACTATTATTGAGAAAGCATTAAAATACTTACTGACTTACTTAACGTGTCCAGAACCACCTATGCGAGGTATCTCCAGTGACTAGCGGCAGCCACTGCATTGTCGTTTCCGTGAAACAGGTCCGTCAGTGTGCATCTTCCACCAATTAAGGGGCACACCAACATATGCGCCGAGTCCTGGACATCCCCGCAGTCGCACAGGGTGTCCTGTCCACGGTTCAGCAGGCCCCACCTCTGAAGGTTGTCCTGCACCTTGTCACCCCAGTCCTGAGTCTGTTGAGGACTCTCCAGGTATTGTATGGTAGCTGGTTGCCAGGTGGGAGAGTCTCGGCTGGTTCCATCCAGCTACTACCATCCCTCCACAGTCTCAGGCGCCTCTGTTCTTGGGTGACGGTGAGTTCTTCAAAGGTGTTCATGAATGCCTTCCTGGACTTAAGTCTTGATGTTGGAGGCACATGCCCATACAAGGGGTGCCTTGGGTCATTTGTCTGTTTCCTTTTTTCCTCTTCGGCTGCAACTTTCCTTCGGATTCCCGGTGGAGCAATTCCAGTAAGGATGTGCACTTTCTCGATTGGAGTTGGTTTCAGGCATCCAGAGATGATGCGTCCGGTCTCGTTTAGGGCAACATCAACCTGCTTGGTGTGGGCGGAGGAGCACCATGCAGGAGCCGCGTACTCTGCTGCAGAGTAGCAGAGTGCGAGGGCAGATGTTCTCAGCACGCTCGGTTGTGCTCCCCATGCTGTGCTCACTAGCTTACGGAGAATACTGTTTCGAGTGCTCACCTTTGACCTCAATGACGCGTATTTTGGATACTCACAGTGTTCCAGCACTTTTCCTTCCCATGTAATATGCAGTTTCCTTCCATCGTCAAAGTGAGCGTAAAAGAAGAAAATGCATGAAAAAGGTGATGGATATGAATGAATTGAAAGAGGTATGTAAGGATAGGAAAAAATGAAGGCAACTATGCAGAGGCTCTGGCCACCCCTAGCGGAATGGCGACAGAGTTACAGTTACAGTTACAGTCTCTATTGCGGAGGTGGAAGGCGCAGATTTGGGTCTTGATGGGATTGGCTTTGAGTTGGTTTGTAAACGCCATGCCATGCCAAATGAGCATGTAAATGCCAATATATTTTTGCGACATAGATTGTAGATTATGTAGATTTAGACAATTCATTTTTTTATTGTAACAAGTTTTCTAAGTTTTCTTCCGACGATTTGTTTTCAACACAGCTGACGATTCCTCTTCTCCAACTTGCAAACAGCATTTCATCTCCACACATTTGTAGGAACACTTTACATTCTTGTATTCTCAACTTTCAGTGCATACAATATTTAAATATTAAAATTTATCACATAACTAAACCGAGTGTAAGATATAACATACACTTCCCATACTGGCGTTCATCGGAAAATGTTAGAAAAGTAATTCAGTCACTAGGAATGCCGTCGTAGTTTAGATACATTATCATATTTACGCGATCTTCGGGAGTGTATGTGATGTTTTATACTTTGGGTAAAAGCGCGAGTTGGGAATTCCATGCAGCATAGGCGTGAACAGCTCTCCAAGTATAGAGGATGGCGTAAACTCCCCTTTGTCGCGTAAATGGAAAAAAATGTATGAAAACTGATCAATCACTAGGAGTGCCGTCATACATTACATACATTTTGTATTGACGCGATCGAGGGGAGCTATGTAAATTCTTTATACTCGGGGTACAGAACGCCGTGATTGCCAAAGGAAGTCTGTTCGCTGCGTATCAAAGTTTAGATACATATAATATAAACCTGAGCATGAGTTTTTCACCTAAAAGTATACAGAAACTAAAACGCTCACTAGCAGCGCTGTTTTCATTTCCATTTATTTGGTGAACGCTGAAGTGGAGATTCAGCGTTGAGTGCAATACTTGGGGTGATGGAGGCTGCATACAAATGGTGCAGAAAGATCAAAGGGATGCGAGGAAGCATTGGGAATACCGGGATAACTATAAACTAATACTGGAAGTAATGCCCACAGAGAGGAAGTAATGACCACTAGAGTTGGTATTATAAGCGTGGACTTATTAACAAAGGAAAAGTTATATATTTTTATTTATTCAATCTAAATCTAATCTAATCTAATCTAAGTTGCAAAGATATGTTACATTGGAGATTCACATTACATGCATTCTCACAACCAGACACGTACAAGTTCGCGCTTGCACATGCCTCATGTGAACCCACAACATAAAAACCAAATCTCAAATGGACATACACCCTGCAACTCTTGCCGTCCTTCCCTGAGACAGGGGTGACATTGGCAAAGTGAACCATTTTTACAGCATGGGTGGTCAGCCGCATAATGGTTGCTTGAATGGAATCTGAAAGCTATAAATTATTATAGCCCCGGTATTTATAATTCCTGCTTAAGCCCGGTATTTTCAACGTTAGCATAGCGACTATACACTGAATGAAAAAGACGCACTTATGTTAAGGCTGACATAACTGACAAATTGATAATCATGGCCGGGCTTGGGGGTGGCGGAAGCATATTTGCTTCATCTTCTTTCAAACATTCTCAATGCACTTCTTGTTTTGTTTTAAATATTGATCACTAGTTCATCTTTTTATATAGAGCATATTTTCATTTCTATACGCTGCACATTCTGCATACATTTACTTTCAGACCTTAAGGGCCAAATATTATCCGGTATGATAATCAGATGGTAGTTTTGAAGTCAGTGCTTATTTTGAGGGACCGGGATTCAACACGTTACCTAAAAAAAGAAACAAGGACAAAACGACCACTAAACCTACATATTTTTTCAAACCTCGCTAAACGGGATTCAATTTTTAATCTCAGCCAACCCTATCTCGTTCAGCCTACTAGTCTAGACGCCAATTGTCACATAGCCTCCATTAGATCCCACACGCTCAAGCTGCAGAAGCTGCTATAATCAGCCATAAGGAGCTATAAGAGCTGGCTGGTGTAAGAAGCTGCAAGAAGAGCAACTATAGGGCGACCAGCGTGTAGCGAGCAGACAAGGTGGCAAAGCCTCATACACCAGGATATTTGGATAATAGGAACTATAGTACTTTCCACAAATGGAAAATGTTTTTAGCTCTTTTCACCTAGCTGTAGAGCTGTAGAGCTGTAGAGCTGTAGAGCTGTAGAGCTGTAGAGCTGTAGAGCTGTAGAGCTGTAGTGATGTTTTTTCTAGGTGTTAAAGCCATTATTAGCACAATATCAATTACACATTTTTATGTGAACTATTTCCAAATGGGAATGTGATTTTTTATTGTATGTAACTACCAGGAGGCGCAAATTATCCTATTATCTAGATTTTCAGCAGTTACTTCGTGAAAGTTCATTTTAATACAATAAAATAAAAATTGCTTTGTTGTAATTCACATGAGTACTCATGTGAATACTCATGTGAATTAAAACAAAGCAATTTTTATTTTATTATACAAATTATCCTGTTTGTCAATGCAGGCATGAGACTGACTGCCTGTGTGGTAGAAAAATAGTTCATTTCTATGAACAATTACTTTCGGGAAACGGTGGCAAGAGACACTAATCTAGAAAGTTGAATAATTAATTGTTGTATCTTTGACATAACCTTTAGCATGCTTCTGAAATGCATGTTTCTAAAATAGCGAATGAATGGGATATTCAGAGTCATAACAAAAGGAGAGAGTCCATGAAAAAGATTATGACCCTGAATGAAATGAAAGAAGTATGTAAGGACCGAAAGAAACGGCGCCGGTTGATTGTGCAAAGTTGGTGGATATGGCATTATTTTAATAAAAATATGGTAGGTACTCGCTGCATATTAAATTATTATGTTGTATCCGCACACAATTAGTCACTCTATAATGCCTTCTTAATGCCGAATAAGACACCTTGTGAGAGGCTCCATTTTCTCGCTCAGATCTACCTGGAGCCGCGCCGTACAAGACATTCGCGAAATAATTTTCGGACATAAAATTACAAACGTTCCAAGTCGTTTAATTCATAAGGCGACTGTATTAACTATAAACCAGGTGGCATGGCAGAGCAAGCGCGTACAGACTCCGAAAATATTTGCACGAATAATCGCCGTAGTCTGTAGTCGTTGCTGTGGGTGGGATTGTCTGGAAAGCTCATGAAAACAAAATCATTCATGCAGACTTCTTGGGTTTCTCATACCCACACAAATCGTCCTTTAAGTGTGAAAATTAGAAGGAATGTCTTAAAAACAGGAAAAATCCAGGGCCCAGAAAGTAAAAAGGTCATTTTGACCTGACAATCAAATATATTGTGAACTTCATCTTCTTGGTTATCTTGATTGAGATCTTTTGATCTGTGATTCTCAGAAAAAGAGAACGATAATGTTATGACTCATTGGATTATAAGATGAGAACGGGTTTTCCCTGCTTATAATCATTCTAAGAACTTTCATTTCGGATATACAGAGTAACCATTTGGTTTCTCTGGTGTCCATTATAGCTTCTACACCGTATGGCGGTCACTTGTTTCATATATTTTTATTTTACAGTCAATTCTCATGATAAATTTTTCGTCTTGTTTCTTTTAAGTTCTTTAAGCTTCCTGAGACATTTGAACACGAAAGCACAAAAAACTACATTTGCCCTTAATCTTTTTGATAGTTCATATCTAGGAAAAACTTGTGTGTGAGCCGTAAAATACTAATCGATAACTTAGCAGTGCAAACTGTTTAAACACTATGACAAATATTCGTTCATACATATTGCTATCACTCGGCAAAACCATCGCAATGTGTGTACATGGTAGAAATATTCATGGATCTTTATAGACGTACTAACCTGTATAATGCAGCGATGGAATGAGTGGAAGTAAGGAAGTTAAAACACGATAAACGAGTCACTCCTTTTGTCAGATGGACGCAACGCAACTAAAACGCAACTAAGCTAGACACATAGTGTAACTTCTTGCTGCGTTATCCCCGAAGGGGTCGCATGTGGCGAGTTGAACCTTTTAATTTTTACAGGTAAGGGGGCCGGCCTTACGTCAACCACTTCAGTTGAAACAGGGGTTTCCCAGCTCCCGAGGGGGCTGGTACTCATTTATTGTGAAGTCTGAGTAAACCTTGCCGGTATTTTACTTTGGGGTTCGAAATAAACACCGAAACGGGAAATCATTTCTGACACCCTCGGTGGGATTCGAACCCAAGCTCTCGGCATGGAATGCAAGCACTCTACCAACTGAGCTATCAACCGGACGGAACCTTTTATAATCAACCAGTTTTCAAAGGGAAACTGTCAAATTTGATTGATTGTCAGACAACTTCTTTCTCACCATAATTCTAATATTCTCATTCTTAAATCGTGAAAATTAATGTTTTTGACAGTATTTTTTATTTATTGACGAAATCAAGCCTGTGTTCATACTACACCTACTTTGTAAGCAACAATCTATGATTTAAGTTGCAAAGATGTGTTGATATTTATAATTCATATCAAATGCATAGACACGTCTAATTTGCGCTCATGTACAAACGCTGCATGTGTACTTGTATGAAATAAAATCAAAACCCTAAATGAACATAGACCCTGCAACTTTTTCCGTCCATCCTTATAACAGTATGGGAGGCGTCATACCATCCTATGAGTCAAGGAATTAATACTCTGGCTAAAAGAAATTATATGCAACGCAACATCTATATCATCACACTTTATGTTTTATGTTAATGGCAACATCTTAATTGCCTCAAAAACACACTCGATCCTTTTTGTGATGTATTGTTAGGCGAATGAAATCATGGCATGTATTAATTATAATCGACTTAGGATACACGCTACTCACACATTTTGCACATTTACTAACTGTCCGATATGTAAGGCTCTGGTCAGAGCGTGCTCTTAACGGTTTAAAGTTTCACATTGTTGTCCGCCATATTGTTGCAGTGTTGCCATATGAAGTGCATTGTTTATTAATGACATTCACGGCAAACTGGCAACCCACAGAGTCGACATTGTAATAAACGACTCCAAGTTTGAGTTATAAATAGACAGGTTGACGTTGAAATCTCGCCTTAGGAAATTCCGTAAGCTGACGGAAAGTTTAAGTGTGACCCACGCTGACACGTGCGCTGTTAATTGTTATTTATTAAATCTCACTGGCATATGGGTATCGCCGTCGAAATTTGTATCTTTTGTTTTGTGCGTGTGTCGCCTAATGATTTTCATTTTTTTCTCAAAAACTGGTGATGTCTACTGAATTCTAGATTTATTAGAGTAAAGTATTTGAAAAGCGTATCGAAATACAAAAAGAATCTGCAAAAAGCATGACGTGACGATGTAATTAAAAAATAAAACAAAATCGCCTTTTTCCATTCTCATACAAATTTTACATGTCGCCAATCCGTTTTTGACACTTTGATGGCAAAATACGATCAAAATAGTTTATAAAGTTGAGTATTTTTTCATATACCTTAGTAACGTATCTTTTGTTTTCTGTACTAGCCACAAGAATATTTATTTATTTATACACGAAATATTAGTTGCTAATGGTTATCTCCATTTTTGGTTTCGAAAATTTTCTTTTAGTGTGTTACCATTTTATATATTTTTTATTTTTTATGGTTTGTGTATTAACACGGTGAAAATTCATGTTTTTGGTTTGTTATTCAAATAAACAACACTTTAACTTATACACACTGTTTTTAATTTCACAAATACAATATAATTATAAAAATAAATTTTAAATTATACGACTAACGTTTTCGACTATTCAGTCATCATCAGGTAGGAAAATATTCATAACCATTTTACCATTTTCATTGAAACTGACAAAAATCTTGCATCCCTTAGTATTTTTTCGCGAATGGTAACTCTTTGTTGCAGTATGGAAAACACAAAAAAACTGATTCGCTACCTTCATTTTCTTCTGAGGGGTCTACGTCTCAGCCGTAAACTTGTCGTGATTGTTTTGAGTGGGATTTAGCTTGGAATTATTAGGGTAAATATCGGAATCTGTTGTCAATTGTGTATTGTCTTCTTAGAGACATTAGTGCTTGTTAAGAGTGTGTGTTTTTATAGTCGCTGGTATTACTAATTTTAAAATAAATCAATTTTACGATTATGTCGAGCGTGTTTTGTATTGACGAACGTTACCGTTACCGTTACCGCGCTACGTCAGATTTGTGAGATTAAGGCATATTAATATTGGTTAACAAATTATACTTACTTAAAAAAAAAACTCAACTAAGCTACACATATAGCGTAATTTCTTGCCGCGTTATCCCCAAAGGGGTCGCAAAACTGAAAATCATTAGGCGTCACACGCACAAGACAAAAGGTACAAATTTCGACGGCGATACCCATTTGTGTGCTTTAGTGCCTTTATGCATGTTACGCTCCTGAGACAGGGAGGCAGTCTCGCGAGTGATCGTTGACGTCGGGGGGACTCGTGTCACGATAGGTCACGCGACAGTTCATCCACTAGACTTTTTGGTCGCATACAATATAGACCTACAGACAGTTAATAATAATAATAATAATGGGATTATTTATTTGGTGAGCGCTGTTTTTGTGTGTATCACATCTCAAGAGCCCTCTGTGAGCTTGGTCGTCGCTGTAGAAAGCGCCAATTCTTAAGCAAGACCTAGTTGCTGTAAGGCTGGATGGACCTTTAGTGACCGGTCTTTGGTAAATGTACATACATATATTATTTTTTCACCCAGCGAAGAGCATATTTGAAAATATAGATGGAATGTTTTTGTGCTCCGCCGGGATTCAAACCCACAACCTTCCATTTACGAGTCAGAAATGTTAACCACTAGATTACGGACCGGTCATTGTTCCATCACAGAACACTTGGTTCCCATAAACCTTAGGAATGATGTAGCTTTCATAAATTGTTGCACCCTAATTGCACCCTAGTTCCTACGGACCAACCCTTTCTGCACTTGAAATAATCGAAATTGACAAATTAAAAAATTCACCTAATACACTTATAAATAATATGTTAGTACCCAATCCATCCCCCCTGTTGACCATATTCCCAAGGAAGCTAAACGACCCAGATGACACAAGCCACATGGCCATCCTGCACCCCCCCCCCCTCCCTCCCTCATACTCTCACACAATGACACCCTCTAAGATTGATTCCGTTTCTACACCATTTAGTATCAATTTATCCACCTGATGATGCGAACGGATGTTTGCGAAACCGGTTGTGGTATATAAAAATATACTCACGTAATCAAAAACAAAACTGTTTTTCTTTTATCATTCATAAATTGTATTTATCTGTGATGCTGTAGCTGTATGTAGACCATATCGCCACTTTAAAGGTAAAACTAAATAGGTGCTGGTACGCTGATTTGAGAAATCGTGGATAAAACATTTAACTGGGTGTAACTTTTCACAGTAAGTGAACTCATTGTGAACTATTTCTCATGACAAACTTCTAAACTACAAGTTTTTCACACTTTTTAGTGTTTTCTCTCGTAGAAAACAGGAAAAAGGTGCATTTTTCTGACAAACCCTTTGTTAGATTAATATGTTACTTATGCAGTTTTACCTTTAGGGTATCGATACACTGTATGTAACCGAAGTGTCGTTGACCAAAAAGTCGTGTGGACAAACTGTCGTATGACCAACTTGTCCGTGACCAATGTGTATATGGACGAGGTATTTATACTTTTATTTAATAGATACATTTTTATCCTAAATATCGAGGTATTTATAGTGGCCAAGTTGTCTGTGGCCGGAAAGTCGTGTGGACGAACTGTCGTGTGACTGATTTGTCATGAAACCGGGGGAACCTCAAGTCACTTTATACTTACGAAAAGTTTTTTTTTAATCAATAAAATAATATTATTTTGTTCAAAATTAAGGTTTTACTCATCGAAATGACGTAAAATTTATTTATTTATAGGAAAGAAAAAGAAAATTGTTTTTCAACATTCAACCCTTGTTCAGTCCACTGATATTTTTAAAGTTGCCAATAATTTCAGAAGCATCACAGAATAAGTTATTTTCAGCCGACGACGTGGTACAATGTGCTCTTTGTTCCACCTACGATATTTACTACACTTCATAATATAATAATAAATAATAATAATAATCTAAGTTGCAAGGGTATATTCATTTAAAGCTCTCAGATGCATGCCCACAAACCAACACGTGTAGTTCGCGCTTACAAATGCTGAATGCGTACTTACAAATAAAATCCAAACCTCAAATGAACATAAGCCCCACAACTTTTGCCGACCTTCCCTGAAACAGGGGTGACATTGGCAAAGTGAACCATTTTTTACAGTATGGGTGGTCAGCCTCATACCAACCTAATATAATATGTGTAATCTACATATCTAAGTAAATCTACGTTGCAAAGATATATGTACATTAAAAAATCATATTAAATGCACGCCCACAAACCGACACGTACCTACAAACTCTGCATGTATACAGAAATTAAAATACAAGACTGAAATGAACATAGCCCTGCAAATTTCACCGAATTTCCTTAAAACAAGGCTGACATTAGCAAAGTTAACCATTCTTAGGTCAGCCTTATTTTTTTTATTTTTTTAGGGAAACCTGTGCGGGAGGCTCTCCAATTCTTGTGAGTCTTGGGGGTCTATGTCACCCTGGAAGGGTGCCGCAGAGGTGTTGCTTGAGTTCTTGGTTCTGTCGTGAGGCGCTGCAAGGAAGTGGTGATTGATGTTGGTTTTGAATAAAACCGGATTAAATTGGGAAGGGAACACAGATACTGGTAGACCATTCCATAAACGGGCAGTTTGGCAAAGGAATGAGTCATGAAAACGCCAAGTTCTCATAGTTTTGAGATCGACTGCAAAGGGATGAATGAGAGTCGTACTACGAGTTTCCCTTTCTGAAATGCGAGGGGGAGGGATTAATGAATGGAGCTCATTAGAACAAGCTCCGTGGTAATATCGATAAAAAAGACTGAGCATTCCAACTTTTCTTCTGTGCTGGAGCGGCTGCAGATCGGATGTCAGAGAAGGATCATTGATCAACCTCACTGCCCTCCTTTGCACAGAATCAAGTTGGTCACTCAACTTCTTGGACATACCACACCAGAGATGGCTGCCATACTCGATAATGGGGCGGATTTGGGATTTATACAGAGTCAATAACTGGGCTGAAGTAAAAAACCTACGGGCTCTGTATAATATGCCGAGTCGCCGGAAAGCGGAAGTTGTGCGAGACTCAATAGCATCATGGTATTTTAATTCTGATAACAGAGAAACACCAAGAAGATTTAAGTGTTCATGGTTAGAGAGGGAGACATTGTTGAAAGTTGGGAGATAGTTGTTTGGAATCCTCTTTAAGGATATCAGACATGCTTGAGTCTTTTTGACGTTGAACTCTACAAGGTTGTCAGTGCCCCAACGGCTGACAGCCCTGAGATCTGTATTGATCTTTGAAGCTAATGATTCACGAGCAATAGATATCGCTGAACTATTTGGGGGCTTTGTAAAAGAGAAACCGTCATGTATTGTACTGTCATCGGCATAGCAGTGGATAGGAGCACAGGATAGTAAATCATTGATGTGCATAAGAAAAAGTGTCGGAGACAAGACGGATCCTTGGGGGACACCGGAATTGATTGGTAGCAGGGCTGATTTACTACCATCGATGACTGTTTGGATAGATCTGTCTTTTAGAAAGCTGGAAATCCATTCTATGAGGAGAAGGGGAAGTCCAAATGATGACAATTTGTTAAGGAGGCTGGAGTGCCAAACTCTATCAAAAGCTTTGGAAATATCAAGAGCAACAGCTTGTGTTTCGCCCATAAGATCGAGGCGTCGACCCCAGACGTGTGTGACATAAGTGAGAAGGTCACCACTGGAGCGGTTACGGCGAAAACCGTATTGGTGGTCGCTAAGCAGTTTATGGGTTTCCAGATATTCCATAAGCTTATCCTTTCCATGACTTTTGAAAGTAAGGAAGTGATTGCGATTGGACGATAATTGGCAGGGTCAGAGCGAATTCCCTTCTAGGGGATGGGATGAACGGTTGCAACCTTCCAGTTAGAAGGCACGATACCGCATCCAAGGGACAATTTGTACAGTTTATAAAGGGGTGGAGCTAGTTCATTTGCGCAGTTTCTTAATACT
This sequence comes from Agapetus fuscipes, assembly GCA_951799405.1. Taxonomy (NCBI): domain Eukaryota; kingdom Metazoa; phylum Arthropoda; class Insecta; order Trichoptera; family Glossosomatidae; genus Agapetus; species Agapetus fuscipes. Next base: position 18,027,493 of record OX637344.1, on the reverse strand, counting down.
AAGGCTGGAATACCATCAGGGCCGCTGGATTTGCATGTATCTAACCCTTTTAGAGCAGTGAGCACATCTGTGTGTGTTATTTTGGGCATCTCCATAAAGGAGCCGCTATGGGGAATTGATATAGGTGATTTGCCATTATCGTGAAGTGTGGAATTATTGGCAAACAAAGTACACAGAAGATTAGCTTTGTCCGGACCGGAGTGGGCTAATGTGCCATCAGGCTTAGTTAGAGGAGGAAAGGACGAAGCGCAAAAGTTACGACTAATCAGAGCAGACAAAGACCAGAAAGATCGATTTCCGCAAAATATACCAACTTACATAAAGTTAAGGAATATTATTTGAATAATATTTATTTATTTAATTGAAATATTCCAATCAAAACACTGTTTTGTATTTTCACGATTATAATCATTTATTACTAGCAGTACCCAGCGTGTTTCACAACGCCATTTGTGCATGTGGAATCAATTGATTTCCACAGATAAAAGAGGCAGCATTTACGCAACAACAGAACCACAAAAATATTGTTATCCAATCGGAATCAAAATTCCTATTTTTTTTCTAGATTTATCTGCACATTTTCTGAAAAATTGGTCTAAAACTGTTGAACGGTAAGGCCAGGCATAAGAAAAAACAATTGCGGTGCTTCCACCTATATTTAAAATGAACACACGTCCTGCAACTCCTCTCAATCTCTTCTGAAACAGGGGTGATATTGGCCAAGTGAACCATTTTTTACATCATGAGTGGTCAGCCGCCAATGTCACCTCTGTTCCAGGGAAGTTCGGCAAGATTTTCAAGGTGTGTATTCATTTGAGATTTGGGTTTTTATATTGTCCACATGCGCTATGTTTACGCGCGAAACCATACGTGTCTGCTTTTGAAAATGCATATAAAGTGAATCCCTAATGTTACATATCTTTGCAACTTAGATTAAATCAGAAAGTAATGCAAATGGAGCATTTTCCATAGACAGAAAAATTGCGAAGTTGCTCGTCCGCGAAAAGGCAAACCATTACTTTTTATTGGTTGTTTAGGCCCATTGTCGCATAGAAGAAAGACATTAACAAAGAAATGCGCTTTTTTTTAAACAAACATAATATAATGTATCTTGATTAAATCTATGAATGAACCATCTGGAAAGTTTCAATAAAAATACTTTATTTAAATACAGTCTCCTACTGTTTGGTAGGTACCTACTTACTTTTGTTTACTGTGTGTGGTATTTAAAAGCTTTCTTACATTTCTTAAATCCTACTTGCAGTACTTCATTTTATGTATGGACTCAGTTGAATTGGGAACTTTTGTCAAGGCGAACAAATGTCAGTTTTACGATCGTTGGATATTTTGTTTACTATTGAAAATGGATTTTGCGAACTAAGTATAGTGAAGAAAATAACGGATTTCTCAACGTTTCGTATCCAATTTCATCATAAGAATAGTCTCTTCCATGACGAGGAAGCGCATTTTGTCATTAATATAATTGTTGTAGCTCGTGTTTGAAGATTGTAGGTACTTGAAAGGACTTTTGGTGATTCATCTACAGGTATCAAAGATACTCCATCAGATGAAAAAGTTGTTGGACGGTAAATTAATTTCTTGTAGGTCCGGTCGCTAGCTCAGTTGATAGAATGGTTGCATTCTATGCCGATAGCTCGGGTTCGTATCCTGGCGAGGGTGTCAGAAATGATTTCCCGTTTCGGTGTTTATTTCAAACTTTTCGACTGACCACTCATGCTGTAGAAAATGGTTCATTTTGACAATGTCACCCCTGTTTCAGGGAAGGTCGGCAAGAGTTGCAGGTGTATGTCCATTTGAGACTTGGTTTCTATATTGTAGGTTCACATGCGGCATGCGCAAGCGCGAAATTGTATGTGTCTGCTTGTGAGAATGCATTTAATGGGAATCACATATCTTTGCAACTTAGTAATAGTTCTTTATAGTTAAAGTTAAATAAAAAAACCGGCAAGGCTTACTCAGCCTTCAAAAGGAATAAGTACCAGCCCCCTCGGGAGCTGAGAAACATTCATTAAAGTGGTTGGCGTAAGGCAGGCCCCCCTATCTGTAAAAATAAATAAGTTCACTCGCAAGAAGTTACACTATATGTGAAGCTTAGTTGCGTTAGCGTTAGTTGAGTAAAAATTCCGGTCGGTAACGCAGCTGGTAGAGTACCTTCGTTGCATGACGAGATATCCCAAAATAAAATCCCGGCAAGCCTTACTCAGCCTTCATAAGAAATGAGTACCAACCCCCTCGGGAGCTGGGAAACCCCCACTTCAACAGGTTGGCGTAAGGCCGGCCCTCATACCATTTTTAGGAAAGGCCGGCAAAAGTTACTGTTTTAATGTTTATTTGAGATTTGGATTTTAAATTATAAGTAAGTACACATGCAGCATTTGTAAGCGCGAATTTACACGTGGCTACTTGTGGGCACGCATTTTATATGCCTCTTTAATGTCAATATATCCTTGTAACTTAGATTATACAATATATTATAGATGAATATTATGGTCTTCTTGTATCGGGTTGTTACAAAATTTATCGACCTTGTTGCTGAAAAATATAGAATAGGCAACCTTTTTTTATTTGATCACCATCAAACTTTACAGGAACCATTCTTAGAATATTTGACATGTTTCCTGAAAATTTCGTTAAAATCAAATTAGCGGTTTAGGAGTCTATAAGGAATATACATACAAACCCACATACATACATACATACATATATACATTCTGTTTTATAGATATAGATTTAATTTTACAAACGTTTACGTTATAATATCATCGTCAGGTATACAAAAATATTATTTTACTTTTATATAAATTAAAATATCTAATTCATTTTTAATATTATATTAGAATTTGTTTTTTGTTTTAATTTTGATCTCCATACATATTATTAATTATTTATTTAAAAATGTAATTTGTTGTGTATGTTCCTTGACTTATAGGTTGGTATGCATGCTGTACAAATCACTTTGCCAATGTCACCCCTGTTACAGGGAAGGACGCCAAAAGTTACAGGGTGTATGTCCATTTGAGATTTGGGTTTTTATGTTGTAGGCTCACATACGGCATGTGCAAGCGCGAACTTTTACGTATCTGCTTGTGACAGTGCATAAATGTGCATCCCCAATGTAACTTAGATTAGATAAGATTAAACCTTCCTGTGTGAAAAGAAAAAAACCTTAATCAATTAATAAGTTGCAACGTTAAAATACGCATCTGCGGTTGATATTTCGTGCTTGCGATTTTTACCCGCTACGGATTTTCTTCAGTCCCTCTACGTCAGTTGTCGTAGAGCGCTCGTGGTGGTGGGACGTGCGCCCCGCTCGCGAAAACAAGTTGGCGATCGCCGGGAAGTTGCGGAACACGCCGGAAACTTTTTAATCACATTTACCAAATGAACGAACAGTTAATTAAGTGATTAACTTCTGAAATTTATGTGTTTTTGTGTTTGCTAAGTTGTATAGAAATTTGTTGATTACATTGTGATAAATTTAATATTATACTTTCTCATCTCGATTCATTAAATCTAATCTTGTTTTGTACAAAGTAAATGGTTACTACAAAACTGATCTTTAATATTTTACTCGTATTTAAATTAGAATGTTGATTTTTAAGAAGAATTCTATTAACTAAAATTAAAGATTTCAATATTATTTTAAATGTTACTCCGAAAAGGACCATCGTATTTTTTTGTTAAAGTAGTGTTGTAAAACTGTTTGTTAAATATAAAGATTTTTTTAAATGTACGGTACTTAGTAAATTCCTTGTGTATGTTTTTAAGTGGCGTTTTAGTGAATAAATAAAGAACTGTGTGTGATAATGTACTTTTATGCAAAATTTAGAAAAATGTTGGTGACAAAAGCTCTCATGATTCTTGCAATGGTGCTCATTCAAGGTAGGCGAACAAAATTCTAGATATAATTTCCTCTTTTAGTATAATCGTAGATCTTATTTTGTAACGAGACACATTATAGTATTGTTGTTCCTACTTTATTTAAATAGCTTTGTGAAGAAGAATGCAAAGAACGAACCTTGTTATAAACAAAAACTCTGGTCGGAAACAGGTTTTACATTATCAAATATTCATTCGCATTTTAGTGAATTATTATTTGACAATGACTGAATGACATCAGTAGAACTAGGGTAGAAGGTATCCTCAATAGGGTATGACTAGACTCAACCTAGCGCCGATTTCTTAAACGCAAATTTGATTTCTAACGTCTTGTGCACTCGACCATAGCGTCGTCGTTTTATTTGTAGCTTTGAAAAGGAAAAAAACCAAACAAATTTAATTAATTAGATTTTGTAGGGTTTGTGTATTCACACAGTGAAAATTCATTTTTTTTAATAAAATTATTAACTCTTGATAATGACCTGAATATTGATGGTCGAAAGTGCTCGAGATATAAAATATTATTGTGAAAAGAAAAAATAATTTTATTTAAAAAAAAAAAAAAAAAATTGTCTGAAAATATAGATATTAAAATAACTTTTTCATACAACATTTTTTCATAAAAAAAGTTATTTAAAAATTAATTTTCCCTCCGTTAATGCACAAACCTTGGAAATTTTATACAAACATTATTTTGATATCACAAATTTTCGTTTACTCTTTTAGTTTATTTTATTACTTGTGATAAGTACTTACACCAAAATATTTCCAACAAAATTGTTTATTGCTCACAAAACCCTAAAACGTAAACTATTGCGCTGTAAACATTTAGTACTCCTCAGGGATACATTGTCATTAATGTGAGGTACACTCTCCATGCATAAGCAGTGGCAACAGAACAAGTAAGTTCACACTTACACATGCTACTTCATACAAATGATACCAAACCTAAGACTCAAGCGGTTGGTCCGCTTCCTAGTGGTTATCACAGCGAACACGCAATCAGAAGGATGTGAGTTCCATTCTTGGCGGAGCACATAATTTTTTAAATATAATTTTCAAATATTCTCTTCTCTAGGTTGGAAAATTCAAATGCCTTTAGCGCAGGCCTCCGACCAAGGGTCTATCCTGTTAACAGTAAATGGGTAATGGGAATTTGAGATGCACCTAATTTTTAATTTAAGCTGCAAAGATATATTAATCTAAATCCAAATTGCAAAGATATATATATATCATTTGAGATTCATATTAAATGTAATTACCATAAGCAGACACGTATAAGTTCGTGCTTGCACGTGCCGCATGTGGACTTGCAACATAAAATCCCAATATCAAATTAACACAAGCCCTGTAACTCTTGCCGACCTTCCCTGAAAAAGGGGTGACATTGGCAAAGTGAAACATTTTCCCAGTGTGTTTTTCACACAAAAACAGTGGTGAACTATTTGTTTGATTTATTTAATCATAGTATCATTTATTTTTCTAATCTATAATCGCTTCACAGTTTTGTATTTAAACTTTTCAGTTATAAAATGAATCTATAAATGTTGCCTAAAACTCTTTTCCTATTAATATAGCAGGAGCGTGCAATTCATACAGGCACATTTACTTGTAAGGTACATAGGCAGCATACATGAAAAAATGTATTTTACCTTGATATTTAGATTTACAATTCACAACTGATGGTCGTCGTTGTTAGAACTCAAATTCATACATTTAGTGCGTCTTTTGAATATAAAAGACAGTTTGAATTCTAAATTTTATTTGCTTCTACCCAGTGCACGCGCCTTAAATATAGGATCGTTTTCTTTTAACTGTGAGGGGCTCTGGAAAACCCCATAATTAAAAGGATTGTCGAATTGATATTTTCCTTTGCCTACCTGAAACTTAAATTAAAAAAAAAAAAAAATTACCATTAACCAACTATCCTCGTCCGAGCGTGGTCTAATCATAGGGCAATTGGAATATTTTGACAACTCAATGGACCCCAAATATTCTCCTGACATTAGAATACTGCGATGTTGGACCCTTCTGGTTTTTCCATCCGCTCTTTAACACAGAGCTCACACTCCTTGTCCCCCGAGATGGGAGGATCCATGTGCTGTACAACTCCCGCAAACAACTTGGCGAACTTTTAGCAATAAATAATTTAGCGTAAGGAGGGGGAGAGGGGGAGAGGGGCAGTTAATGTACGGTTGATTAAACTCTGAATTATAGGGTCCGAAACGACTGGCTTATGAATATCTAAAAAAAAACTCAACTAAGCTACATATGAAGCGAGTGGAACCTGTTTATGTTTACAGGTAAGGGGGCCGGCCTTACACCAACCACTTCTGTTGAAGTGGGGGTTTCTCAGCTTCCCGAGGGGGAAGATACTCATATTTTGCGAAGGCTGAATAAACCTTGCCGGTATTTTAGTTTTGGGCTTAGTAATAAACACCCAGATGGGAAAAAGTTCTGACACCCTCGGTGGGATTCGAAGCCAAGCTCTCGGCATGAAATACAAGCACTCTACCCACTCAGCTTTCGACCGGACTAAATCGACGGATTTGTGAAGTTAATTTCACAGATATATTGACATTTGAGGCCTTTATGCAATAGGCGCCTCAAGCAGACACGTGTAAGTTCGCGGTGAAAGTAAGCTAGGGGTGGCCAGTACCTCCGCACATGTGCCGCCTTTTTATCTTGTGCTTGCACACTTTTTTCATCACTCCCTTCATGCATGCTCTTTTATTTCTCACTCTGCAGATGTCAGTCATTTGAAATCTTGCTTGTTTGACTAATCCATTTTGTACGCGGTTTTCCTCTTGTACAATTTTTTGTTCAGTCATTTATCGTCTATTCTTTCTACACGCATGAACCATCTCATTTGTCGCCTTCGGTCCGGTGTTTTATTTTCTGGTCTCCGCGTCCCTGATACAGTTAGCAGAGACAGAATATTTTAGATTGTGTATTTCTCCAAATATCGAATTGCAAAAAAAGTGCCATCATATTTCTGAAACAGAATATTGTCTATCAAATTCCTGAACAATAAACCTGTCTACATAATATTATAATGTAGACAGAACTACTTTTCAGAACTTGAATCCTTTTTGTTAGTCCTGTGGATAGCTGAGTTGGTATAATCATTAATGATTGCATTCTATACCAGATATTAGTTCCCGTTTCGGTGTTCATTTCAAAATGCAAAATAAAATACCAACATGGCTTACTCAGCCTTCACAAGAAATGAGAGCTAGCCACTTCGAGAGCACTAAGCCCTCTGCTTTAAGTGAAGTGGTTGGCGTAAGGCTGGTCACCTTACGTGTTTTGTGTTACACTTGTCAAAATATACAACGCAAAAAGCGCACATATAGTACAACTTCTTCCTGTGTTTTCTCTGAAGGCATCGCGTGCGGCACGTGAGATCTAATATAATTATGACAAGTAAGGGGGTCGGCCTTACGCCAACCAATTCAGTTGACGTGTGGCTTTATCTATGATGAAAATATGGTTTCCTTCTGTTGGGTGCCATGCGGTTGGTAAATTCTAAAGAGTTTACCAACCGCATTGCAAGAAAATCAGGAAGAAAACCGTTTTTCATTCGATCGGCACCAAATTTCACAGGAATCATTCCGAAAATATTATACATGTTTTTTTGGGAATTGTATTATAATCAGATGAGCGGTTTAGTAGTCCATAGGAATCATAACATGTACATTTTGACCGGTCCGTAGTCCAGGTGGTAACACTTCGGACTCGTAACTGGAAGATCGTGGGTTCGAATCCCGGCGGAGCACAAAAAATATACCATTTATATTTTCAAATTTGCTCTTCGCTGGGTTGAAAAATTCATAAACCTTTACCAAAGACCGGTCATCAAAAAGGTCCATCCAGCCTTACAACAACTGGGTCTTGCTTGAGAATTGGCGCTTTCTACAGCGACGACCAAGCTCGCAGAGGGTTCTTGAGGTGTGGTACACACAAAAACAGCGCTCACCAAATAAATGCACACATTCCAAGAGACATTTACATTTTTATTTAAAAAAAAAACAGTCTTTAATTTCGTATTTGAGTATTTAGGAGTATTATTAGCTAACATATGAAAATAAAAACTGTGTTTTTTATAACTAAATAATTATCCTTTTCATAAAAATGTATTTTTACTGTTTTAATACATAAACTCTACAAAGTTTAATTACATATGTACATTCCATGTTATTATTTGGGATTCGTGAATTATCTTGGCGCACATATTATTATTTTTCAGTTAGAAAACTTAAAATAGGTATTTAAATATGATATTTACATAGACTAGGCATGTAAGTGAACACATACAGCAGCTGATGTATGCAAGGTAAAGTGTAGTACTGGCGGTTGTGCTTAGTTAAATGTTCTGCTATGAATAATTCATCTTGTCTTATGAAGCGCTTATTATGGAGATAAGTCAATGTGTATGTATACAATATACATACATTATATACCCAAAACCTCAGTATAAGAAAGCAATCAAAACGCATTCGAAAATGAAAATACTTTTTTTAAATCAATTCTTTGATATGTATTAGTAATATGCATCCATTCATCACGTGTAACCGCGAACTGACATGCGCCTGGTGTGGTCATGCATCAAGTATGAGCCTTCAATTACAATGTATCTTTGCAACTTAGATTATAGATTGATCAATAAATAATTCGTCGATGTTTATTTAATTTGATTAATTACTACCATCTGGTTGGCATCTGTTACACTTCACCCCACTCGTAATTTATCTAAAAGTGAATCAGATAGTCATTTAAAGAAAACATTACCGGTTCGAGTCCACATTATGTTGGCAGTGCTTGTTGATTTCTTATCAGGTCGATAGCTCAGTTGGTAGAGTGCTTGCATTCCACAACGAGAGCTCGGTTTCGAATCCCACGGCGGGTGTCAGAAATGAATTGCTTCGGTGTTTATTCCAAACTCAATATAAAATACCGTCAAGATTTACTCATGTTATGTAAATATAAATATTGAAATAAGTATGGGTAGTTATAGTGTTATGTAAATATATATATTGAAATAAGTATGGATAATTATAGTTATAAGAATCCTCAAAAGTATTGGTAGGTAAGATCGATAATTATGTATAAGTGTAGAATTCTCTAGGCTAAGTAGGTATTTGTTATAATTATAGGAATACTGTATTGCATTGGTAGGTAGGATTTTGGTTGTGTCTAGGTAGTACGTGAAACATCGAGAAGTAATAATTACTCTGGAACCTTCTAGCAACTATAGGTCTAGATTATACTGCTCTAAAGAGTATAAAGGGTGCAAATGGCCTGCAGAGCGGCCAGTATCATAGAGACTTACAAACACATCGAAGTCATCTGATCAGTGAACCAAAACCAAGTGGAATAATCGAGAAAGTAGTGTGAAAATAAATTTTGTAACTGTGTAAAATAAATAACTATTGAAGAAGACCTGTGTATTTTTAATTTGAAGACAATTGAACCCTAATTTCGTAACAATTGGCGTCAGGTGCGGAATTGTCAAGAAAAATTAAGATCTTCTGTCTAAAAATAAATAAAATAAATTAAATAGTGTTAAAATGAACTTTATTCAAATTGAACTTTGTGTGAACTGACTTTTGTGAAAACAAGTGTTTAAATAAATTTTTGTTAAAAGAAAAGACGCAAAAGCAAGTTGCTTATAAATTCTGGAACATCATATGGAACATAATTCTGGACATAACATAATGACTATTTTACCGCATTGAGAAAGTCATCAAATTGGACCATAGTTTTTTTATTATTGTGTGTGATTAAAAAAATAAAATAAATAAATAAAAAATCTTGAAAAATATTACAAAAGAACGTTCCAGATTCATCGAGAAAAAGTTTTTGAATAACTATCCTTTGTTTACAAGTGTGTGAATGTACATTAAATACCTACCTGTGTGTTTGAAAGACTTGAGACGAAATAAATAATTATGTACTATCAGACATTATTATGTTAAAAATATTGGTGATTTAAAAATAAATATTAAAAGACAGTACCTACCAATCAGTGTAATCAGATAAATTATTATTTTGCTAAAGTACGTATTCAAAACAGCTATATATATAAAACTCAAAACTTGTATTAAATAAATTTAAAAATATTTTTGTTTTGAAGTAAATTTTGAAAAAAATGGCAACTAAAGTGAACGTCAAGGACCTCAAAGTCACTGAGCTTAAAAATGAGCTTCTGGAGAGGGACCTGGAGACCTCAGGAGGAAAGGCAGCCTTACAAGCACGCCTCATAGAGGCCTTGGAACAGTCAGGCGAAGACCCGGCATATTTTGTCATGGCGTCTGGAGGGGACCGCGCCCTTGAGGAGCTGAACATCAGCATCACAAAATCCATGAAGGAGGAGCTCACGGGAAACTTCACTGCCATGGAGGAGAAGATGGCTGACAACGCCAAGACCCTGAAGGAGGACCTGACCGGGCTGGAGGAGAAGATGACCACCAACCTGAAGGAAGTGGTGACCGACCTGAAGGTGGAAATGGCTGACAACGCCAGGAATCTGGAGGAAAAGGTGTCCCGAAATCTCACAACCCTGAAAGGAGAAATGGAAGAGAAGATGACAGCCCTGAAGGGGGAAATGGAGACTCGTATATCAAGCCTGGAGGACCGTCTGCGTGCCGAGCTGGCTGACAAGTGCCAGATGGAGTCCACCAGAATATCCCCCAAAGACGGCCTTCACGACGAGACCGACCAGGGATGCTCAACTCCAACCAGGGTCACTAGAGGGGATGACGACCCTTCGCTGTCGAAGCACAACCTTCCGACCTTCGACGGGAAGACGTCGTGGGAGGAGTATTTGACCCTCTTTGAGACGGCTGCCATGATGGGAGCCTGGAGCCAGCAGAAGAAGGCTTCGGTTCTCAGCCTGTCGCTCCGAGGAGACGCTCTCAGGGTTCTGCAGGCCATACCCCTGGACAACCGTGGTGACTTTGGGCAGCTGAAGCAGCGCTTGGATATGCGCTATGGCCACAAGTGCCTGGAGCAGCTGTACAAGTCACAGCTGAACACAAGGGTGCAGAAGCCCAACGAGAGCCTCCAGGAGTTTGAAATGGACATCGCCCGCCTGGTACGAGACGCTTACCCGACAGCCTCCGACGACATCTGTGAGAGCTTGGCAGTGGACAAGTTCCTAAATGGATTGCGGGAATGGGAGACGCAACAAGCCGTAAAACTGGCCCATCCCAAGGCTTTGAACGAGGCGCTCAGCCAAGCTCTCGAGTTTGAGGCTGTCAAACAGTCCATTAGGGGCCACGCCAGGGTTCGTGCAGTCGAGTCAGAGGAGGTCAAGCTACCAACAACCGAGGAGTTAATTGAAAAAGTGCTGGAACGTCTGAGACCTCGAAGACGAGACCCACGCTGCTGGAACTGCGGACAGCTGGGCCACCTTAGCACCAAGTGTCCAAAGCCTCAGAAACCCAGAAAACAGGCTGCGGAAAACTAGAAAGGGTTAATGGGAAGGGGCAACCGTTGACCCGCGCTGGAGAGGCCCTGAAATCTGCTGCTACTGTCGCAACCGTGAGAGGAAAAGCCAGCAGCATTTTTATCAATGGCATAATAGATGGAGTAACTCGTGAACTACTGGTGGACACGGGAGCAACCAGGACAATTCTGAGACGCGACATAGTGGCACGAGGCAAACAGATTGCACCAACAAAATGGTCTCTGCACACCGCCACGGGAGAGTCAGCACAGGTGTATGGGGAGACGATTGCCACCTTCCAAATTGGCAGCACCACTTTTGATCATCGGACATTGGTGGCCAACATTGAAGAAGACGTTATATTGGGAATGGACATACTGGACAGATTTGGGTGCAGCTTGAATTTAAAGAAAGGTGCCATTAAAATTGAAAGTGAAGAAGTCATCCTGCAAAGACGGACAGAACTGGCTGCACGTGTTATCCTAGCCAAGAATACCGAAGTGAAGGGGCGATCCGAGATGATAGTGAGTGCCCGCCTGGATTCCAGTAGTACAAATGACCAAATCTGTATGATAGAACCGGAGAACATGGACAATGTTAACAAAGGAGTCATGGTGGCAAGAACAGTGATTCGCGCGCAAGAGACCATTCCTGTCAAGATCATGAATGTGAACAGCTACCCAGTTAAAATGAATGAAGGGTTTGTTTTGGGCAGAGGTGAAAGGATAACTTCCATTGTGCAACAGATGACAAACAGGTCATGCGAAGGAAACAAATTGTCAACACAATTGGAAGCCCTGGTCCACGACGCTTCCCAAGGTCTAACCGAGGAAAACAAACGGAGAGTGAGGAGTTTGATCTGCCGCTACCAGAACATTTTCGAGGACTCTAATGGCCGTCTGGGAAGAACCAAGGTAGTGCGACATAGCATAGACACCGGAGAAGCGAGACCAATAAAACAGGCTCCAAGAAGACTACCCTTTGCAAAGCGGGAAGAAGCTGACAAGATCATCAAAGACATGAGCAAGGATGGCATCATAGAACCATCAAGTAGCCCTTGGACATCCCCGGTGGTACTGGTGAAAAAGAAGGATGGTACCACGAGATTTTGTGTGGACTACAGACTGCTCAACGATGTTACGAAAAAGGATAGTTACCCTCTGCCAAGGATTGACGACACCTTGGACACATTGGCAGGATGCACCATTTTTTCCACATTGGACCTGAAAAGTGGCTACTGGCAAGTTGAATTGGATGCCAAAGATAAGGAGAAAACTGCATTCTCGACTGGATCTGGACTTTGGCAGTTCACCGTGATGCCATTTGGCTTATGCAATGCCCCCGCCACGTTTGAAAGGCTGATGGAGAATGTGCTGCGAGGACTGTCATGGGAAACCTGCCTGGTATACTTGGATGACATAATCATCCTGGGAAAGGACTTCAACCATCAGTTGAGAAATCTGGAGCAAGTTTTCGGGCGACTACAAGACGCTGGACTGAAGCTCAACCCGAAAAAGTGTAACCTGTTCAAGAAACAAGTAAATTACCTGGGACACATAGTTTCTCAACGTGGAGTTGAAGTTGACCCTGCCAAAATCAAGGCAGTAAGAGACTGGCCCGTGCTGAAGGACAAACATGAAACTAGGAGTTTCCTGGGGCTGTGCACTTATTACAGGAGGTTTGTGCCAAGATTTGCGGACATTGCAAAACCGCTCACCAAGCTTACGGAAGAAAACACTCGCTTCCATTGGAGTGATTCCTGCGCACAAGCATTTGAAGAGCTTAAGGGAAGATTAACAAGTGCCCCCATCTTGAGCTACCCACGAAAAGATGGAAAGTTCATCCTGGATACCGACGCTAGTAATGTGGGGATAGGAGGCGTCCTTTCCCAAATACAGGATGGGCATGAGACTGTTCTGGGTTACTTCAGTAAAGTGCTTTCCAAGCCAGAACGAAATTATTGCGTGACCAGACGAGAGCTTCTTGCCGTGATAAAATCAGTGGAACACTTCCGCAAATACTTGTACGGGAGAAAATTCACACTACGGACTGATCATGCTGCACTGGTTTGGCTTCTGAAATTCAAAAACCCAGAAGGGCAAGTGGCTAGATGGATTGAAAGGCTCCAGGAGTATGATTATGACTCCGAACATAGACCTGGCACGCTTCATCGAAATGCGGATGCATTATCCAGACGACCATGCGCCAGTGACTGCAAACATTGCAGCAAGATGGAGGACAAGGTAGCAATTGTCCAAAGGACGACCACCGAAGATGAGGACTGGCAAGATGAAAAATTGGCGCAAGACCAACTGAATGATCCGGACTTGAAGTATGTGATGGAATGGGCGCGAGAAGGAGAAAGGCCAACCTGGGAAAAACTCGCCCCCTTATCACCAACTGTCAAGGCTTATTGGGCTCAATGGGGATCCATAGTGATAGAAGGAGGGTTTCTGAAACGAAAGATCGAGAAGGAAGACGGCACACTTAGAAGAAAGCAAACCCTCGTTCCGAGGAGCCGAGTACCGGAAATCCTTGGACTGCTGCATGGAGGAACTTCTGGAGGACATCTAGGCGTTAAGAAGACGCTGGAGAAAGTGAAAGAGCGATTTTACTGGATCAACTGCAGCGAAGACGTCAAAGATTGGTGTCGAAAATGTGTAACCTGTGCAACGGCCAATGGACCGCAAAGGAAAAGGCGAGCACCAATGCGTCAGTACAATGTTGGCAGCCCCTTTGAAAGAATTGCCATCGACATAGCTGGCCCATTTCCTACAACTGAGAAGGGTAACAAGTACATCATGGTGGTGATGGATTACTTCAGCAAGTGGGTGGAAGCTTACTCAATCCCTAACCAAGAGGCCGTAACCGTGACTGAAGTTCTAGTTACCGAATTTATCAGCAGGTTTGGCGTACCCCTGGAATTACATTCTGATCAGGGAAGGAACTTTGAAGCTGCTATCTTCCAGCAAATGTGTGAGCGGCTAGGAATCTACAAGACCAGGACCACTGCGCTACATCCACAGTCTGATGGAATGGTGGAAAGGATGAACCGTACCGTGGGGAGGTACTTAGCCAAAGTAGTGTCCAGCCATCAGCGGGACTGGGACCGACATCTGCCTTTGTTCTTATTGGCTTACCGGTCGGCTGTTCAGGAAACGACGAAGAAGACTCCCAGCAGCATACTGTTTGGGCGAGAAATGCGACTTCCTTGTGATCTCAAATTTGGCTGCAAACCAGGTGAAGACCTAGCCGGAGAAGACTATGTGACAGACCTTCGCAGGAGGCTGGATGACATCCATGATCAGGTCCGCATGAACATCGGGGAAGCCAGCGATCAAATGAAGGAGCGCTATGACACCAGAGCTGACAGCATGGGGTACAAAGCTGGTGACTGGGTGTGGCTTTTTGACCCCAAGAGGCGCCAAGGATACTGTCCGAAACTTCAGCGTTCCTGGGACGGGCCGTACGAGATCTTGGAGCGCATCAACGATGTGGTCTACCGCATAAAAAAGAGACCAAACGGAAAACCAAGGGTCGTGCACTACAATCGCCTCTCACCATACCTAGGCGATAATGATGACCAACCAGCCCAAAAAGTACGACAGTGCGTCGCATCCGAAAGATCACCAGCCTTTGAGACGTTTTGGGAGAACGCGAAGGCAGGGCAGAAGTTTCGCCATGGAGTGACCACAGAAGTCCACAAGGACTTATTTGAGGTCACTAGGGACCACACACTGGCATGCAGTGTACCGGAAGATCTAGATATGTCTAGAGGAATTGCACGGGTCTTCCGATACAAATTCGGAGAACCGCAACCCTCGAGCAGCCCGCAAGGAAGGGCTCTGAGACTACCGAAGGGGCGTCAACAAGCATACTGCCTGGTTGTCCCGGATTCCAGCAACCTGGAAGAGGACTACAAGGCATTGTGGGACGGCCTTGTTGAGCTGCGTGACTACATGTTGGAGGATCAGCAGGCGCGTCTGGCAATACCGAAGATGGGTGGCGGCCGCGCTAATCGAGACTGGCGGATAATCCGGAGTATGATTGAAGCAGTGTTCTCGGGAGTCGGCATCAGCGTCATGGTGTGCTGCGAGCAAGCGCAGCCGAGAGCCAGTGGGGAGAAATCCGTGGACTGCCACTTCTTCCTGACCACAGGGTGTCGACGTGGATCAGCATGCCCCTACCTACACAGAGTCAAGACTGTTCCGGGACGAAACAGTCTAGGTGGGGGGTAGTGTTATATAAATATAAATATTGAAATAAGTATGGGTAGTTATAGTTATAAGAATCCTCAAAAGTATTGGTAGGTAAGATCGATAATTATGTATAAGTGTAGAATTCTCTAGGCTAAGTAGGTATTTGTTATAATTATAGGAATACTGTATTACATTGGTAGGTAGGATTTTGGTTGTGTCTAGGTAGTACGTGAAACATCGAGAAGTAATAATTACTCTGGAACCGTCTGGCGACTTTAGTTCTGGATCATACTGCTCTGAAGGGTATAAAGGTGCGAATGGCCTGCAGAGCGGGGCAGTATCATAGAGACTTACAAACACATCGAAGTCATCTGATCAGTGAACCAAAACCAAGTGGAATAATCGAGAAAGTAGTGTGAAAATAAATTTTGTAACTGTGTAAAATAAATAACTATTGAAGAAGACCTGTGTATTTTTAATTTGAAGACAATTGAACCCTAATTTCGTAACAATTGGCGTCAGGTGCGGAATTGTCAAGAAAAATTAAGATCTTCTGTCTAAAAATAAATAAAATAAATTAAATAGTGTTAAAATGAACTTTATTCAAATTGAACTTTGTGTGAACTGACTTTTGTGAAAACAAGTGTTTAAATAAATTTTTGTTAAAAGAAAAGACGCAAAAGCAAGTTGCTTATAAATTCTGGAACATCATATGGAACATAATTCTGGACATAACATAATGACTATTTTACCGCATTGAGAAAGTCATCAAATTGGACCATAGTTTTTTTATTATTGTGTGTGATTAAAAAAATAAAATAAATAAATAAAAAAATCTTGAAAAATATTACAAAAGAACGTTCCAGATTCATCGAGAAAAAGTTTTTGAATAACTATCCTTTGTTTACAAGTGTGTGAATGTACATTAAGGTGGTACGACACATCGATGTACGAGTCGCCACCTTAAGTACCTACCTGTGTGTTTGAAAGACTTGAGACGAAATAAATAATTATGTACTATCAGACATTATTATGTTAAAAATATTGGTGATTTAAAAATAAATATTAAAAGACAGTACCTACCAATCAGTGTAATCAGATAAATTATTATTTTGCTAAAGTACGTATTCAAAACAGCTATATATATAAAACTCAAAACTTGTATTAAATAAATTTAAAAATATTTTCGTTTTGAAGTTTGTTAAAATAAAAAAAATGGCTAAGGTGAACATCAAGGACCTCAAAGTCACTGAGCTTAAGAATGAGCTTCTGGAAAGGGACCTGGAGACCTCAGGAGGGAAGGCGGCCTTACAAGCACGCCTCATGGAAGCTCTAGAACAGTCAGGCGAAGACCCGGCATACTTTGTCATGGCATCTGGGGGAGACCGCGCCCTTGAGGAACTGAACCTCAGCATCAACAGTAACCTGACAGGACTGAAGACTGAGATGGCTGACAACGCCAAGACCCTGAAGGAGGACCTGACCGGGCTGAAGGAGGACCTGGCAACCATGGAAGAGAAAATGACCACCAACCTGACCGGGCTGGAGGAGAAGGTGACGGGGCTGGAGGAAAAGATGAACAGCAACATGACCAGCCTGAAGGAAGAGATGACTGAGGCACTGGAGAAGAAAGTGGCAGAAAGCTCGCGAGCAATGTCGGAGATTGAGGCCCGTGTGGCAAGCCTGGAGGACCGTCTGCGTGCCGAGCTGGCTGACAAGTGCCAGATGGAGTCCACCAGAATCTCCCCCAAAGGCGGCCTTCACGACGAGACCGACCAGGGATGCTCAACTCCAACCAGGGTCACAAGAGGGGATGATGACCCTTCCCTAGCCAAGCACAACCTCCCAACCTTCGACGGGAAGACGTCGTGGGAGGAATACTTGACCCTCTTTGAGACGGCTGCCATGATGGGAGCCTGGAGCCAGCAGAAGAAGGCTTCGGTTCTCAGCCTGTCGCTCCGAGGAGACGCTCTCAGGGTTCTGCAGGCCATACCCCTGGACAACCTGGATAACCTGGACATTTTTATCAATGGCATAATAGATGGAGTAACTCGTGAACTACTGGTGGACACGGGAGCAACCAGGACAATTCTGAGACGCGACATAGTGGCACGAGGTAAGCAGATTGCACCAACAAAGTGGTCTCTGCACACCGCCACGGGAGAGTCAGCACAGGTGTATGGGGAGACGATTGCCACCTTCCAAATTGGCAGCACCACTTTTGATCATCGGACGTTGGTGGCCAACATTGAAGAAGACGTTATATTGGGAATGGACATACTGGACAGATTTGGGTGCAGTTTAAATTTAAAGAAAGGGTCCATTAAAATTGGAAATGAAGAAGTCATCCTGCAAAGACGGAAAGAACTGGCTGCACGTGTTATCCTAGCCAAGAATACCGAAGTGAAGGGGCGATCCGAGATGATAGTGAGTGCCCGCCTGGATTCCAGTAGTACACATGACCAAATCTGTATGATAGAACCGGAGAACATGGACAATGTTAACAAAGGAGTCATGGTGGCAAGAACAGTGATTCGCGCAAAGGAGACCATTCCTGTCAAGATCATGAATGTGAACAGCTACCCAGTTAAAATGAATGAAGGTTTTGTTTTGGGCAGATGTGAGAGGATAACTTCCATTGTGCAACAGATGACAAACATGTCATGCGAAGGAAACAAATTGTCAACACAATTGGAAGCCCTGGTCCACGACGCTTCCCAAGGTCTAACCGAGGAAAACAAACGGAGAGTGAGGAGTTTGATCTGCCGCTACCAGAACATTTTCGAGGACTCTAATGGCCGTCTGGGAAGAACCAAGGTAGTGCGACATAGCATAGACACCGGAGAAGCGAGACCAATAAAACAGGCTCCAAGAAGACTACCCTTTGCAAAGCGGGAAGAAGCTGACAAGATCATCAAAGACATGAGCAAGGATGGCATCATAGAACCATCAAGTAGCCCTTGGACATCCCCGGTGGTACTGGTGAAAAAGAAGGATGGTACCACGAGATTTTGTGTGGACTACAGACTGCTCAACGATGTTACGAAAAAGGATAGTTACCCTCTGCCAAGGATTGACGACACCTTGGACACATTGGCAGGATGCACCATTTTTTCCACATTGGACCTGAAAAGTGGCTACTGGCAAGTTGAATTGGATGCCAAAGATAAGGAGAAAACTGCATTCTCGACTGGATCTGGACTTTGGCAGTTCACCGTGATGCCATTTGGCTTATGCAATGCCCCCGCCACGTTTGAAAGGCTGATGGAGAATGTGCTGCGAGGACTATCATGGGAAACCTGCCTGGTATACTTGGATGACATAATCATCCTGGGAAAGGACTTCAACCATCAGTTGAGAAATCTGGAGCAAGTTTTCGGGCGACTACAAGACGCTGGACTGAAGCTCAACCCGAAAAAGTGTAACCTGTTCAAGAAACAAGTAAATTACCTGGGACACATAGTTTCTCAACGTGGAGTTGAAGTTGACCCTGCCAAAATCAAGGCAGTAAGAGACTGGCCCGTGCTGAAGGACAAACATGAAACTAGGAGTTTCCTGGGGCTGTGCACTTATTACAGGAGGTTTGTGCCAAGATTTGCGGACATTGCAAAACCGCTCACCAAGCTTACGGAAGAAAACACTCGCTTCCATTGGAGTGATTCCTGCGCACAAGCATTTGAAGAGCTTAAGGGAAGATTAACAAGTGCCCCCATCTTGAGCTACCCACGAAAAGATGGAAAGTTCATCCTGGATACCGACGCTAGTAATGTGGGGATAGGAGGCGTCCTTTCCCAAATACAGGATGGGCATGAGACTGTTCTGGGTTACTTCAGTAAAGTGCTTTCCAAGCCAGAACGAAATTATTGCGTGACCAGACGAGAGCTTCTTGCCGTGATAAAATCAGTGGAACACTTCCGCAAATACTTGTACGGGAGAAAATTCACACTACGGACTGATCATGCTGCACTGGTTTGGCTTCTGAAATTCAAAAACCCAGAAGGGCAAGTGGCTAGATGGATTGAAAGGCTCCAGGAGTATGATTATGACTCCGAACATAGACCTGGCACGCTTCATCGAAATGCGGATGCATTATCCAGACGACCATGCGCCAGTGACTGCAAACATTGCAGCAAGATGGAGGACAAGGTAGCAATTGTCCAAAGGACGACCACCGAAGATGAGGACTGGCAAGATGAAAAATTGGCGCAAGACCAACTGAATGATCCGGACTTGAAGTATGTGATGGAATGGGCGCGAGAAGGAGAAAGGCCAACCTGGGAAAAACTCGCCCCCTTATCACCAACTGTCAAGGCTTATTGGGCTCAATGGGGATCCATAGTGATAGAAGGAGGGTTTCTGAAACGAAAGATCGAGAAGGAAGACGGCACACTTAGAAGAAAGCAAACCCTCGTTCCGAGGAGCCGAGTACCGGAAATCCTTGGACTGCTGCATGGAGGAACTTCTGGAGGACATCTAGGCGTTAAGAAGACGCTGGAGAAAGTGAAAGAGCGATTTTACTGGATCAACTGCAGCGAAGACGTCAAAGATTGGTGTCGAAAATGTGTAACCTGTGCAACGGCCAATGGACCGCAAAGGAAAAGGCGAGCACCAATGCGTCAGTACAATGTTGGCAGCCCCTTTGAAAGAATTGCCATCGACATAGCTGGCCCATTTCCTACAACTGAGAAGGGTAACAAGTACATCATGGTGGTGATGGATTACTTCAGCAAGTGGGTGGAAGCTTACTCAATCCCTAACCAAGAGGCCGTAACCGTGACTGAAGTTCTAGTTACCGAATTTATCAGCAGGTTTGGCGTACCCCTGGAATTACATTCTGATCAGGGAAGGAACTTTGAAGCTGCTATCTTCCAGCAAATGTGTGAGCGGCTAGGGATCTACAAGACCAGGACCACTGCGCTACATCCACAGTCTGATGGAATGGTGGAAAGGATGAACCGTACCGTGGGGAGGTACTTAGCCAAAGTAGTGTCCAGCCATCAGCGGGACTGGGACCGACATCTGCCTTTGTTCTTATTGGCTTACCGGTCGGCTGTTCAGGAAACGACGAAGAAGACTCCCAGCAGCATACTGTTTGGGCGAGAAATGCGACTTCCTTGTGATCTCAAATTTGGCTGCAAACCAGGTGAAGACCTAGCCGGAGAAGACTATGTGACAGACCTTCGCAGGAGGCTGGATGACATCCATGATCAGGTCCGCATGAACATCGGGGAAGCCAGCGATCAAATGAAGGAGCGCTATGACACCAGAGCTGACAGCATGGGGTACAAAGCTGGTGACTGGGTGTGGCTTTTTGACCCCAAGAGGCGCCAAGGATACTGTCCGAAACTTCAGCGTTCCTGGGACGGGCCGTACGAGATCTTGGAGCGCATCAACGATGTGGTCTACCGCATAAAAAAGAGACCAAACGGAAAACCAAGGGTCGTGCACTACAATCGCCTCTCACCATACCTAGGCGATAATGATGACCAACCAGCCCAAAAAGTACGACAGTGCGTCGCATCCGAAAGATCACCAGCCTTTGAGACGTTTTGGGAGAACGCGAAGGCAGGGCAGAAGTTTCGCCATGGAGTGACCACAGAAGTCCACAAGGACTTATTTGAGGTCACTAGGGACCACACACTGGCATGCAGTGTACCGGAAGATCTAGATATGTCTAGAGGAATTGCACGGGTCTTCCGATACAAATTCGGAGAACCGCAACCCTCGAGCAGCCCGCAAGGAAGAGCTCTGAGACTACCGAAGGGGCGTCAACAAGCATACTGCCTGGTTGTCCCGGATTCCAGCAACCTGGAAGAGGACTACAAGGCATTGTGGGACGGCCTTGTTGAGCTGCGTGACTACATGTTGGAGGATCAGCAGGCGCGTCTGGCAATACCGAAGATGGGTGGCGGCCGCGCTAATCGAGACTGGCGGATAATCCGGAGTATGATTGAAGCAGTGTTCTCGGGAGTCGGCATCAGCGTCATGGTGTGCTGCGAGCAAGCGCAGCCGAGAGCCAGTGGGGAGAAATCCGTGGACTGCCACTTCTT
The DNA here is from genome assembly GCA_951799405.1 of Agapetus fuscipes. Taxonomy (NCBI): domain Eukaryota; kingdom Metazoa; phylum Arthropoda; class Insecta; order Trichoptera; family Glossosomatidae; genus Agapetus; species Agapetus fuscipes. The sequence continues at coordinate 18,005,894 of OX637344.1, read as the reverse complement.
CCTGACCACAGGGTGTCGACGTGGATCAGCATGCCCCTACCTACACAGAGTCAAGACTGTTCCGGGACGAAACAGTCTAGGTGGGGGGTAGTGTTATGTAAATATAAATATTGAAATAAGTATGGGTAGTTATAGTGTTATGTAAATATAAATATTGAAATAAGTATGGATAATTATAGTTATAAGAATCCTCAAAAGTATTGGTAGGTAAGATCGATAATTATGTATAAGTGTAGAATTCTCTAGGCTAAGTAGGTATTTGTTATAATTATAGGAATACTGTATTGCATTGGTAGGTAGGATTTTGGTTGTGTCTAGGTAGTACGTGAAACATCGAGAAGTAATAATTACTCTGGAACCTTCTAGCAACTATAGGTCTAGATTATACTGCTCTAAAGAGTATAAAGGGTGCAAATGGCCTGCAGAGCGGCCAGTATCATAGAGACTTACAAACACATCGAAGTCATCTGATCAGTGAACCAAAACCAAGTGGAATAATCGAGAAAGTAGTGTGAAAATAAATTTTGTAACTGTGTAAAATAAATAACTATTGAAGAAGACCTGTGTATTTTTAATTTGAAGACAATTGAACCCTAATTTCGTAACAATACATTATATACCCAAAACCTCAGTATAAGAAAGCAATCAAAACGCATTCGAAAATGAAAATACTTTTTTTAAATCAATTCTTTGATATGTATTAGTAATATGCATCCATTCATCACGTGTAACCGCGAACTGACATGCGCCTGGTGTGGTCATGCATCAAGTATGAGCCTTCAATTACAATGTATCTTTGCAACTTAGATTATAGATTGATCAATAAATAATTCGTCGATGTTTATTTAATTTGATTAATTACTACCATCTGGTTGGCATCTGTTACACTTCACCCCACTCGTAATTTATCTAAAAGTGAATCAGATAGTCATTTAAAGAAAACATTACCGGTTCGAGTCCACATTATGTTGGCAGTGCTTGTTGATTTCTTATCAGGTCGATAGCTCAGTTGGTAGAGTGCTTGCATTCCACAACGAGAGCTCGGTTTCGAATCCCACGGCGGGTGTCAGAAATGAATTGCTTCGGTGTTTATTCCAAACTCAATATAAAATACCGTCAAGATTTACTCAGCCTTTACAAGAAAGAGGGCCAGTTTTCTCGGGAGCCGGGAATCCCCATTCTAACAGAAGTAGCCTCCTAACCAGTAAAAATAAATAGGTTCACACGCCACATGTTACGCCTTCCGGGAGAACGCGGCAAGAAGTTACGCTCAATGTGTGGCTTAGTTTTGTTTTCTCGTATCGTAGTTTAATAATAGTAATAATAAACCTTTTTTCAGGCTAGTCACGCGAAAGGGTGCAATACGTGACCAGCCATATAAATAAATAAATAAAAAAATGTAGAAAAAAAACATTTTTTAACCTGCATTTCTCTCAAGTAGTATATTTAAAAAATACTGTACCTGTATATCAATTTTGATCTTAGTCTATGTTCATAACTAATGAAGTAAACGAAAATGAACGACCAAGAAACATACGAATATTGAGGTAAATGTTGATGTATGATGTAACAATGTAATGACAAGTGTACACTATCCTCGCCTATCAATGAATTTAACAAATCAACATTTGTTACTCAAATTTATGTGAATTTTCATCATTAAAATTATCTAGTCTACATGTCTAATGATATCTGTGAAGAAAGACACGTAGACACATAAAGTTTACAGATTATTTATGTACTGGCGCAAACAGCCACGTTTAGGCTTGCTTTTTTTTAAACGTTGAAAACATACAAAACCGAGGTTTTTTGTAAATGTATTGTGGAAAACAACAGATACAGGTAAATATATACTGTAGTAGATTGACAGTTTATAATGGCCAGTAAATTGTCCATTATTGATTAAAAAAAACCAACAATAAAGGTGCACATGTGAGTGTGAGTAAAATATACACACACATACGTATGTACACATACACATACACCCAAAGAATAATGGAAAAAGTTCAGTAAAGATATAATATCGAACTCAAGTATCGTATTTAAAATTTACATTTGTTAGCACAAGCTCCCGGTTGCTGCTCCATTCTTAGCTCTCACATGACGCGACATAAAGATTAGATTTAAAATTAAAAGTACCTATATTTATTAGGTAAATGTTAGTAACGATTATCGGAACGAAGAATATAGCGCAACGAAAATAATCTGCACATACATTTCAACTTTTTCTCGAGTAGTCCAGGGAGGCAACCTGCCTTACGCCAACAACTTCAATTGAATTGGTTCTCTTGAGGAGGTTGGTTCTCATTTTATGGAAAGGCTATCTTAACCTTGCCGGTATTTTATTTTGGGTTTTAAATAAACCCCGAAACGGGAAATCATTTTTGACACCCCTATCTCGCGGCATACATGCAAGCATTTTACCGACTGAGCCATAAACTGGACTTTTTCACCACAATGTGACAATTCTCAAGCAAGATACAATTGCTGTCAGAATATTATACTAAAAATAAAAAATAAAATAAAACAATTTTATTTTTACATAATTGTATGTAATATTAAAACTCTATGATTGGATGTTATGTATAGATTTTATTTGAGATATTTTTCAAGTCACCCAACTAACAAACAAACAAAAAACAATCCCGCCATGTAATTCCTTGAGATGGAGTGGGTAAATCTTGTTTGACGGGGAATTTAAAATTCCTCTCTATTCATCCAGTCAGATAAAGTGATCGGGAGTGCGTGGGTAAGAGATGTAAAACCAATTTCTGGGGAAATCCCCGCGATCACACTGTGCGGCGGGGGGGGGTATAGAGAGCCTGTACAAGATGGTTCCTTCATAACGGGGGCGTGCATGGAGCATCGGGGGAGGAAATCATACAGGCCAATTATAAGTTATTTTGTAAGGTTATATCAAGATAATAATATTATGTAGATAAGATGACATTAGATTATTTACAAATCACACTTTAGACTCTTTTTATTTTAAACATTACGGGTAGGTATATAAAATACAAAATAATAACAAATGCATTTTTAAAATTGACACATTTTTAAACTCAACAATAAAAATATACGTATTACAAACACCAAAATAAAAACAAAACTTCAAGTGAACATAAAACCTGTATCTCTTGCCATTTCATTCTTTAACAAGGTTGACAGTGAGACAAAGTGAACATTTTTTAGTACAGTATTTTTATCTTTGAATCATGAAATTAATCTAAAAGAGTTTGAAACAATGAAATGTTTTTTTCCACGGATGTACGAAATTTGTTTTTTCTCAGCGGGCAAATGTAACATATCTATGTATTTTGGATCCTTAGCAACCATTAACGTATTATATGCTAACCATGTGCCATCACAACCCTTTGACATTTTGAAATGTGCAAACCTAATTGCATCTGTGAATTTACAACCATAGAGTACTGAATCAGATACAAGGATTGTATCATCCGCATACAATAGAACACTCCCTTTGCTCTCTCCTATCATGAATCCACAATCGCCAAGTCCAGAATCTCGAACGCACTAGTGCACGACTATATTAAATAGCCATGGACTCATCACACATCCTTGCCTTACACCCTTAAAAACTTTTCCCATTCACTATACTCCCCATCAATACGAACGCATGCCATACTATTATTATAGTTTGCATGCACCGCATTTAGGAGAGCCCCATTCACTAGTTTGTTTTCAAAACATCCCACAACATACCTCCACTGAGTCAAAAGCCTTTTCCAGATCTACAAAGGCAACAGCTTCCCTCTCACCAACAATTGTTTTTAAACAAGTTGTCAGTATCTATAATTTAAAATCGAAGTAACAAAGATAATTATTAACATTTAAAATTCATGCCTACAAATAGACACGTGTAAGTTTGTGCTTACAAATGCTGCATGTTTACTTACAAATCAAAAAGCAAATCTGTAATGAACATAAGCCCTGCAACTTTTTCCGATCTTCCCTGGGACATGGGTGACATTGGCAAAGTGAACCAATTTTTACAGCATGTTTTGTCAGCCTCATACTAATCTATTTAAGCCAAGGGATAAGTACCAACAGTAAATATTTTCAGCCATGATTGCATTAGTGAGTGGGGCGGCATCTCTTATCTGCCGCTATAGCAAACCGCCACCGATTTGGCGCTCGCAATTTTTGCCGTAAAAACAATAGCATGGAGTGGCAACAAAATGTTGATATTTTTATTTTACGTCTCGTCGCGCGAACAGATTTACGAGCGATCATGCCTTGATAGGGCGCGTCACATTATTGTTGTATTTTTGTACCGAGTGGTGGTCCATAACCTTTTCTGTACAAAGGTCAAAGGGCAACGTTGATTGTTTTGTTTCTGTGATGCTTAATTCCTTCATTTATAGGTTGGTATGAGACTAACTAGCCATACTGTATACAATGGCTCACTTTGCCAATGTTACCTCTGTTTCAGAGAAGGTCGTCAAAAGTTGCAGGATTTTGTCCACTTGAGACTTGGATTTTAATTTATGTGTACACTTGCGGTATTTGTAAGCGCGAACTTGTGTGAATCTGCCTGTGGGCATGAAATTTATGTAAATCATAAATTATAACATATCACTGCAACTTAGATTATAGATAATATGTAGATGCTACCGCTCATATCGCCTAAAAAGTCTACCGAAAAATAAGCGTGTTATGTTTAAAAATGGAAAGGTCTCCAGGATGTACCTTCAGGATACTTACTTCCGGCTAGCTCTCATCAGCATCACTCTCAGGGCGTGGGTTTTTTTCTTAGGGTTGCTTACTTGTATTTTGGGAAGGTTGTTTATTAAAATATAAGTTTAACATGAACAAATAAGGGTTTATTTACTTTAGTAATATGGGGGAAAAAGGGGAAATAAGGGAATGGCCAGACCTGAACTTGTCACTAAAACACTCCCTACTCTGTTGACTGGAGTTCCGAACTGAATGGCCTGGGGCAGCGCCCCAGGCTAGCGGCGGCTCACGAGGCGGACGCCTCCACACGTTGGAGCCCCTGGGTGGGCGCTCCTATGCACTATGTCTCCTATGCCTCTGGTCCACAAGGCGGGTGCCTTGCTGGCAGGAAATCCAAGTAGATGGGGAGGAGGGAGCTCCATTGTAATGCCCCCTCTTGCACCGCTTGGTGCTTGGTCGCCGACGCGACGTCTGAATCGGTTGACATCTTGCCGGGAACCGATGAGCGACGGCCCCATTAGGTCACACGGCACAGTTCGGTCGCTTCCGTGACCGTTCGGCTCCGTTCGGCCCACAAACACACACTGCACACTTCGAGATTGTTCTTTCAATGTTATTTTAAAATAACATAACAAGCGGTACACGGTGGAGTACTCATTCCCACGTTGATGTGTGGAAGTGAAGTCTGGACGATGAATGAATGTGCATTCGGTAGGAATGCACTATCTATATTCCAAGAAGTATGATTGAAAAGAAATGGAGTAATAGGGCGGGGAATGATTTTGTAAGCGAAGAATAAGGTGCAATAGAAATTGTGATAGTTAAGATAAAAATAAGTTTATTAAGATGGTTTGAAAATATGTAGAAAACGAATGATGAAAGACTGACGAAGAAAGTATAAGTTTCAAAAGTAGATGGATGAACTCAATTTCTGAATGGGATATCCAGAGTCGGAATCAAAAGAGAGCTTGTTATGAAAAAGATTATGACTTTGAATGAAATGAAAGAAGTATGCAAGGACCAATAAAATGGCGGTTGATCTGCAATGATGGCGGCTAACCATTTATGAGGCTCTCGCGGACCGCCGGTTGAGTACCACTGCTGTAATGGATCGGAGTGAGGCTGCTCATCCCACCTGTACTTACCCATGTCAATATTTCACGGCTGACAGGACTGAGATCAGAAATGGCTGATACAAAAAAAAAATACAAAAAATGTTACAATTTTTTTTAGAAAAAATGGTTTCAGATCCATTTACTGTACATCCATGATATTATGTTCAGAGTCTGGCTATCAATAATCTAAGTTGCAAAGATATGCGTACTACATTATTCATATTATGTACATGGCGTAGACTGAATTTCGTTTTTCTGTTATTACATTTGCTTCTGTATTTTCCTTGACTCATAGGTTGGTATAAGGCTGATTGAACATACTGTAAAAAATAGATCATTTGGCCAATGTCACCCCTATTTCAGGGAAGGGTGGCAAGTTTTCAAATCAGGGGGGTCAGCCTCGTAACAACCTGGTAGTCAAGGATTTCTACGTAATTTGTATTTAGTTTTTGGTTATGTTACATCGCGCTTTTGTTTCAACTGCTGGATATTTTTGTTTTGTTTTGTTGATTATAATTAGTATCAGAGACGTCTCAGTTCCACGATATGAGATCGCTTTTCTTGTGAAAGAAGCTGTTTGTTGTGGGAGTGACCACATCGTTTGCTGAGGCGGCCTGCCATCTTGTTTTATTTTAAACCCCCAACAGACGGTCACTCAATATTCAACAGTCTTGAATAAGTTTGGTGTCACTTTTGCATGACATCCTTTTAGGATGCACACGCAGCATTTGTGCTAATGAATTTGGACATGATTTGAATGACATCTTAGTTGTTTGTTTAATTGTCATAATTCTATTTTTATTCAAATAAAATACGGTATAACTGTTTGTTAGCATGACTCTGGATGAAACGAAATAAATATGCAAGGAAAGAAAAAAAATGCGGTTGATCTGTAATGTTGGCGGCTAAGGCTTTCAAAATCTTATATGTTGTACATTTTATTTTATTATTTGACTAAGTGATTGTTTTACATAGTAAAATGTAATGAATTATTTGTGTTCCTTGACTAATAGGTTGGTTTGAGGCTGACCACCCATACTGTAAAAGAAAAAAAAATGCCAAAGTCACTCCTGTTTCAGGGAAGGACGACAAATGTTGCAGGGCTCATGTTTATTTAAGGTTGGGTTTTATGTTGTAAGTCCACATGCGACATGTGCAAGGGTGAATTTATACGTCTCTGCTTGTGAAATGCATGTAATATGAATCTAAAACGTATTATATAATTCGCAACTAAGATCATAGATTATTATAGCAGAACTGTAGTGTTAATATAAACTGAAGGGTTTCACATCCGGCGTTTGACACTCACGGGTCGCTCTCCAGGGCTGGAAGTCTCATAACAAAAAACGAAACTAAGCTACACATATAGTGTAACTTCTTGCCGCGTTATTCCCGAAGGGGTCGCATGTGGCGAGTTGAACCTATTTATTTTTACAGGTAAGGGGGCCGGCCTTACGCCAACCATTTCAATTGAAGTGGGGGTTTCCCAGCTCCCGAGGGGGCTGGTACTCATTTCTTGTGAAGGCTGAGTAAATCTTGCCGGTATTTTTATTATGGGGTCTGAAATAAACATCGAAATAGGAAATCATTTCTGACACCCTCCTCGGTGGGGTTCGAACCCGAGCTCACGGGGTAGAATGCGAGCACTCTACCCGTCACTACGGTAATTCTTAACTATCGAATATCGGAAATAATAATTGCACGAAGACTTATCAGCTGTTCACTTGCGGCCATCTTGGATTGACAGGTATTCATACAAATATTACCGATATTCGGTAGGTAAGAATTACCGTGGGGATGAGACTTCCCGCCCAGGATCTGGTGTCGCAGTCCAGGCTGCCAAGCTCATTTGATATTTCAGGCTGCATGACCCAGCATTGTTCTGGCCATTCTATTTGCCAGATAATTGTTGTAATACTATGTTATGTTTTTGAAAATCGTAGCGGGCCGCAATCTATGTCTCTGCTGGCCGCGTGTTTGATAGGTCTGCGTTATTCCATCGGATCTAGAGATTCCGGAAGTTTCTCCATATCTGGGACGGGCTGCTTCAGCATGATGTTGACGATCGCTTTCGATAAAGGTATACCAAGCCAACTGTTTGGATTTTTATTGTTTAAAAAATAACATTGATTCAAACATTCAAATAATTCGTCTTCTTCTTCTTTATGGCGAATTACCGCGTACAGCAGGGGCGCCAGTGTCAAGTGGTATTCAAATAACTCAATAATAAAACAATGTATATTATGATGATTTTAAATGCAAGTAGGGAATTTGCAATTATGGTAGGTAATTAAATACTGTATGTAGGGGAATAGTCTACTTCAATTCTTATGAGATTGTTGTATTTCTTGACGGGTAGCTTGATAGGTTGTTATGCGGCTGACCACCCATACTGTAAAAAATTGGTTCACTTTGCCAATGTCACCCCTGTTTCAGGGAAGGACGGCAAGAGTTGCAAGGCTTATGTTCATTTAGCAGAACCCATAATATATAAGGAATGGTTCTCCTAATTATGTGTTCTTCTCTCGCATCATATTCTGACTAGTAAAGTCACCAGTCTTCTTGTTAAATAAAGTCTGTAATAAATTTTATAATAAAGTTCTACATATCAAGCAAGAAGCAAATCTTTTTCTCCAATCCAACACCAGCGACCGCCAAAATTCCCAAAACCAACCAAGCTGCACATAAGAAAAACTTCTTATCGCGTTACATCCAAAAAGGTGGCATGTGAAACCTATTTATTTTACAGTTAAGAGAGCTAATCTTACGCCAACCGTTTTACTTCAATTAGGTTCACACTTCTTGTACTTAAAGGCAAAGTAACATTGCAGGCATTTAACTTTTGAGTTTTAAAAGAACACCATGAGCGTCTTGTCTTGTCTTGTATTCTGCCGCCATTCCTCTAGGGGTGGCCGGTACCTCCACACAAGTGCCTTCACTTGACTCTGTCCTTGCATACTTCTTTCATCTCATCTAATTTCATCACTCTTTTCATGCATGCTCTTCTCTTGTTTCCACTCTGTAAATTCCATTCATTCGCAATCTCACTTATCTGATCAATCCATTGTTTCCTAGGTCTTCCCTTTCCACGCTTACCTATAACATTCCCTTTATACACTCTTTTTGTCAGTCGGTCTTCATTCATCCTTTCAATATGTCCAAACCATCGCATCACACTTCTTTGAACTTTCACTTTCACGCTTTCTTTACTCCGCATTCATAGCGTAAAAGAATAAAATGCATGAAAAAGGTGATGGATATGAATTAATTGAAAAAATTATGTCAGGATAGGAAGAAATAAAGGCAGCTCTGCAGAGGCACTGACCACCCCTAGTGGAATGGCGACAGAGTTACAGTTACCAAAATGGGAACTCATTTCTGGCACACTTGGTGGGGATCGTAGCCTAGCCCTCTGGCATGGAAAGCAAGCGGTCTACCAACTGAGCCATCGCAGCGACCGGACCAGCAACATGCAAAACTGTAAAGCTTGAGCGACGCACTGTAGGAAGCGTTAGATTGGTAGGCCTCGTGTCCCGCCTGCGTCTCTAGGGACCTCAGGGAGGGGAGGGGAGGGGGAGGTCTCAGGACTGCAAAACAAACACAAAACCAAAAACAATCAACTCGTTGTGATGAAATTGATATTGTGTCTCAGATATCCGCTCCAAAATATGTATTCCCAAAAATACGCTGCTCGTGTTTATTTCGGAAAATGGGTGATTGAATTCACCAGAAATATGTACACTTATAATTATCTATGGTAGTACGAAATCATTTCGATAATCAAGTTTTTATTTTGACTATTCATTGACTTATAGGTTGGTATGAGGCTGACCACCTATACTGTAAAAAATGATTCACTTTGCCAATGTCACCCCTGTTTCAGGAAAGGTCGGCATGAGTTGCAGGGTTTATGTTCATTTGAGATTTTTTTATTTATTTATTTATTCACAATCATACACCAACAGTAGAGTGTCCCTTATATGGCCAAAAAAATTTTTTTTTCGATTTTGAAAACGCATACCCTCTAACTTTTTTACAATTACTATAAACTATTCAGATACAAAATTTCATATTTGTACGATGATTCTAACCCGTGCCGACGAGGCCTCAAAGTTTTTCAAAATAATAAAAATTTACTTCTTCTAAATATGATGGCAGTTCAAATTTTTATTATTATTCTTAAGTGTCAAAATAAACCAAAATATCTGTGAATAATGGGGAAATATATTGAAAGCAAAAAAATAGATCCTTTTGATTAAGATATTTTATCTTCAGCGTCTTCTTTTTATAGTAAAAATACAGTTTTTTGTGTACTGAACGCAGCGTAAATGGTACTGCTTCTGTTCTTTCTTGGTCGTTATTTCGCCATGAAAATCTTCATTCTTTTCACAAATTTTCTGCAATATCGTTGACTGCTTTAACAAAGGTTCATTTTCTTTCCTTTAAAATAACATTTTATTTCCACGACTAGACGCTATCTTGAAGGAAAGTGCTTTCAATTTACAATCTTGAAAATATTTTTTTGCTTGAGGAAGACATAAACTGATCCAAAGTTTTATGTGAAACATTGCAAATAATAAAATACCATTACAATCAAAAAATATATTAAAAGAACTGATGATTTTACATATATGTACCGTATAAAGATCTCGATATTTTTTCTTTATATGGACTATACCTCTTTTGTAATGGGCAAGAACTTTCTTTCTATAAATTATCAAAAATTTGCTTCTTAGTTTTCTTTTTTTCATCTTCCACAAAATCATCAAAGATCGATGTTACTGCTATTTCATCTGACAATTAATACCATAAGAGCTGACAAAACTTCTTCAAGGCTACTTGAGAAATAACTGTTCCAAATTTCTCATAATCCTTCAAAATTTTCAAAAATCACAAATAAATCTTGATGAGGTGGTTTAACGGCTAAACTACACTAAACCCAAGGTTTCACATAAACAGTTGAAATAAATAAGCAAATATCTCTAAGGACTTGTATTTTCTTTGTGCTCATTTTAAATAAACACTGCCACTTATATCCAAAGAGTAAATAGCTCTTGCCATCCACCACGCTTAATGCAAAGCATCAGGAGGCTTTATTTTCAGGTTTATCCACATTACCACCCAAAAACATGATGAGTAGTTCTATCAGTTCAGGGTACTTATCTCGTACAATAAACTTTTTTAGTTCATGCTTATAAAACACTACTAATTGATCGATTTCTCAATCACTGATAAATTGTTTCACAAATTTGGACAAGTTTGGATGTTAGTAGAATCAATATAACTCCATATATCTTTTTATTTTTAAAACAGTGAAATATCAGTATTTATAGTAATTTGAGGTATTTTTGCTTCAAAGACATTTGTCAAGACGAGTTCATAAACATGTTGGCGACAAGCAAACAATAATACCTCTCTTTCCAAATTTTGTCTAAAATTCCAACATTAGTCCAAAACTAGAAGCTGAAGTGTCACAGCACATTATTCGCATCTAGTCACTAAGGTCCCTATCATGAAGCGAGCTTCAAAAGCCATGGCTTGATTTTTACCAGAATCACTATCTAGTTTTGGAACAGCAAGAAGTTTTTCTTTAGCATCGAAATAAATCAACGACCGGTAAGCGCTCTTCCTAAGAACTCCTGCAGTCTATAATTCACGGAACACTGTCCCATCCCAATCAACAAAATTACTATGTTAGGACCATGATTTTACAAATCCGTCTTTATAGCTTGAAGTACAAAATTTACACAGCGCCTTTTATGACAGTGCGGCATTGCAAAGGCGCTTGTCCATATGATAGGACGAGGAGGTGAGTCTTGAGACGTAAGGCGGGAATAGCATTCCAAATGATTGAAGTGATCGCCTTGAATACCCAGACTCCATAAAACAATGCGGGGCTTTCTTGCTGGGATGTCCAGGCAGCTGCTTCTGCCATTCCTTCCACATTTCAGATAGAACCATTTGAATGAAAGATTTATTAATTGTGTATTTGTCTTTGCTGAGACCTAGCACTTTAACGGAGGCCTGGTGGTCTTTAATGCTGAGCTGGCTTCTGTTCTCTGTAGAAAAACATATAGTGAAGTACATGCAGTTAGTTTTCTTTTTTTTTCCTCAATTTTACGTTGCCGTGACCTTTCTTCCTTCGTTTGACGATTTGATAGTAATTTGTCACCTGTTATTTGGTGTTGTGCCTCTCCAACTAAGAATATTATTTTTTTAGCACTTCGTTATTAAGCTGAAATATGATTCAAATTAAATAAACCATGTTGATAACACGACTTATTGCATTTGACTGAAAACAAAGTGAGAACGTGCCACCCGCGCGCTTGTAATGTAACGTAAATTGTATGAACATGTTCCGATAAAAGTCGGCACGGGTTACAGTGCTCCAAATGATCTGAAATTTTCTGAGGAAGTGTTTTATAACAATACGCAAAAAAATAGCCCCTATGCGTTAAAAAATAATCAAGTTGAAAAATAAGGGACACTCTAACCAACAGGTACAACATAAAAATAGCACATTAGGCAAATTAACAAAAGAAGAAATCATGTTGCACCCCATTACCGGTGTAAGCGTAATACAATGTGATAAAAAAAGCACACAAAAATATCAAGATAATTTCACTTACATACTAAGGATAAAAACATTTTTTTTTAAAACGGAATACAACATTCAAAAATTCAAACAACAATAATAAAATAATATAAATAGAAGTAGTAGGGAAGAAAGGAAGGGGAAGGGGAAGGGATACTCACTGCTCAAGTATAGCTAAAATTGATCTTTTAAATAAATTAGAACTACCGTGAAACAGATCGACATCTTTAAATGTATTGTTATAATTTTTAGTCATTCTTAGCAGAGGATTTCGCAAACCTGCATTGGTAACGTGACGCTTAATGTGAAAGGGCCAAAATGATCGTCTAACTGTTGGGACCGCGAAGTCTATCAATTTCAGTAATAGGGGTGTGTCTAGTGCAGACATACAAATTCTGCGTAGAATACAGGCATCTGCAAGTTCACGCCTCGACGAGAGGTCTATTAAGTCATTGAAACGGGATGTTCTGAATCTGTGATTTCCAATTCGTATTAGTTTATGTTGGATTTTTTCCAATGCAACGTTATATTTGTCATATAAGGGATTCCATACTGGGGAGCAATACTCGGCCCGAGAGCGTACAAGTGAGACATACAAGGTCATAAGAGATAAGAGATCGGGGGTTTTTATACTGTAAGTCCACATGCGGCATGTGTTAGCGCGAACTTATACATGTCTGCTTGTGGGAATGCGTTTAATATGAATCTTATATGATATATACATATCTTTGCAGCTTAGATTTAGATTTAGATTAGCCTTGCACTCATTTTAGATGAAATGAGGGGAAACGCATTTAAAACAAAAAATAGTCCGAAGTAAGTAAGTACATAGGTATCAAAACGATTTCTTCGAGATTTTTCAGACCTGTAGTAATAGTATCGTCGTATTTTATTCTTAACTTAATATTGGTTTTACGATAGTAAGATTAATTTAGTAAATAACCTTAGCAATTTTATTTTACTTTTGAAAGTAGGTAAACTTCTCCACCAAAAATATATTTCAGTGCCTACTTGTGCAAGTAGGTACATCATCAATGATAAACATGGAACATTTACAACCAACTGCAACGTTAACATAGCTCTGCATCTTGTTATGTTTACAATGGAAGGTTCCTTCAGGGTGTACCTGCAAGGGTACTCACTCCGGCTAGCTATCATCGGCATCACTCTCAGGGCGTGGGTTCTTTCTTCGTGTTGCTCACCTTGTATTTTTGGAAGGGTTATATATTGATAAAACAAGAGCTAATAATAAATAACAAAAGATATTTCTAATCTAATCTAATTCACGAGTCACGGCGAGTGAAGCCTCGAGGGCCCTCGGTAAAATTCGTACGTAGCTCGGCTACGGCCACGCCGACGTCACTGCACCCATCATACGCTGACTTCACATTTATTACATTTTATGTTATTTAAAAAATAACATAACAATTGTTATGTTTAGATAGAAAGGTATCTCCAGGATACTTACATCCGGCTAGCTCTCATCAGCATCACTCTCAGGGCGTGGGGTTCTTTCTTTGTGTTGCTTACTTGTATTTTGGGAAGGTTGTATATTAAAAGATAAGTTTAACATGAACAAATAAGGGTTTATTTACTTTAGTAATATGGGGGAAAAGGGGAAATAAGGGAATGGCCCGACCTGTACCTTGTCACTAAAACACTCTCTATTCTGTTGACTGGAGTTCCGAACTGAAAGCCTGGGGCAGCGCCCCAGGCTAGCGGCAGCTCACGAGGCGGACGCCTCCACACGTTGGAGCCCCTGGGTGGGCGCTCCTATGCCCCCGTCTCTAGTCCACGAGGCGGGTGCCTTGCTGGCAGGAAATCTAAGTAGATGGGGAGGAGGGAGCTCCATGGTAATGCCCCCTCTTGCACCACTTGGTGCTTGGTCGCCGACGTCTGAGTCGGTTTACATCTGGCCGGGAACTGATCAGCGACGGCCCGATTAGTTCACACGGCGCAGTTCGGCCGCTTCCTTGACCGTTTGGCTCCGTTCGGCCCACAAAACACACTGTACACTTTGAGATTGTTCTTTCTATGTTAATTTAAAATAAAATAACACAATATTTTTATTGTTTCTTTGTAAATACCAAAACTTCATTATAGAATACATATTCATGTATAATTAATCAAATAAATATATTTATATTCATATTCATATTCATCTAAATTATGAATGAACTTGGCTAAAATTCCATTGACTACAAAATGTTGACGTTACACGGAAGAGCTACTAGGGAAAGGCTAACTAATGTTTTGATGTTGGTGGCTATAAGTCCTAGTCACGTAGACTAGTGAGGTTTTGCCGTTGTAAAGAAAATTCTTATTTAAATTTTGGAGTCCATTTAAAAAAGAGCATTTTTGTTTCTGAAAGATGTGCATTTTGCAAATAAATAATTTCACGAGTCCATGACACTAAATGCGCATGCGTGTGACATTTGCATCGCCATAAATAGGATTTTGAACTGCTAGGCTTATTAATTATTCACTAAAACCTACCTGTTTTAGTTATTATTTGGTTGGCAATTTTGAAAATCAGCGCGTGCGCATTGCTTTTAACGTCAACGTTCGAATTTCTAAATTTCAAATTGCATTGTACCGAATAACATAACCTCACTTTGTTTTTCTTGGGAGTAATATTTTAGAGTAAGTTTTTCGGGTGTTATAGGTGATATTATATTTGTGTGTTCATGGGTGTAACCAGATAATAATTCGTTATAAATGATATGAGGCAGTCCCTCCCGCATAAATGTCGCTGTTCATCTGAGCTGTCACGGCGGGTCTGTCATAAAGAGAATTTATGGCCATCATTCATCAAACGACCAGTGGACATGTCAACAACTGACCGCGCACTTGTCGGCTATACCTACCTGGGTGAAGGATGAGAGGGCAACACATACCTAGTGCTTTCTCTTTTATGTGAAAATGTTTTAAAAATGAAACATTGGAAAAAGACTTTTTGTATAGAATACATATAATATTTCAAAAGAAAAATAGATCATTTTCTAGCAATATAAAAGTAGGTCTTCTTATTATTATTTTTTAAGAAAACCTGTGCGGGAGACTCCATAGATTCAAGAGACTCTAGGAGTCTATGACACTTGTTATAGTGCCGCAGAGGTGTTGGTGATGTAGCAGTTGTCCTTATCCGGTTGCAGGGCCGTTAGCTGCGCAGTGCTGTGATGTATGTTGCTTTGCTTTGGTTTGAGACACTGAGATGAAATGGCGATTGATATTGAATTTTAAAAGGGTAAGACATTGATATAAAATATTTTATTTTTAGCGATGGGGTAAGGTTAAATTGGGATGGAAACACAGATACCTACCGGTAACTCATTCCATAAGCGGGCAGTTTGGCAAAGGAATGAGTTGTTATGGTTTTGATATCGACTGCAAATCGTTGAATGTGAGCCGTTCTACGAGTTGCTCCCCCGAGATTTTTTTACTCGATAAGAAAATGGCACACATCTATGTGACCATGGTCCTTTGCTAATAAACAAAAAATATTTGAGTGCCTTTTTCATAGCAAACCGCCCGTTATACGTCACAATCTTGTTGTTTATGGAATTTGTAAACTGCTCACCATGTAGAAATGCATGTTCTTTAGTTTGTGGAACAGGGATGAGGCAAACAAATATTTTGCTTTTGGTTGCTCAGGATTGAGTCTTATTATACAAGTGCGATGTTTACCCGCAGAGAAAAAAATCCTAAATTCATGTTTTTACGTAGTAATATACTTCTATTCAGGAAATACTTATGTAAGTACTTATCGTTTTAAGAAAACAAACAAAACGACTTTAAAGTTAAAAAAACAAGCCGAAAATTTTCCTTCAAACTTTTACATCGATGTACATAATCATAAAAACGCGTAAGAAAAAGTTACAGAGTGTATACAATGGTGTATACCAACATACTTTATCCGATAAATGAATGTTTGATTAAAAAAAGGCACTAAGTACAATTATTCTGATCCAACAAAAAAAAGAGGAAAATGTATGGAAATATTTTTCAACAATTATTGAACGAAATTCAATGGCGTAGGAACAATTTCATTCAGCTCGCTAGACGCTCTCATCTTCGCCATACATTTTGTATATTAGTACAAGCTGTGGTTTACTGTGTGTGGAATTAGGAGCCTTTATTAACATTTCAAAAACCCTGTATCTACAAATTCAGATTCAAAAGTATTGTGTTAACTTTGATACAAAGTGCAGTGTAAGGTTAAATGCCAAGAAATCATTGTAACTTAGATTAAACATTGATCTTGATAAACTTGATCCGGTTTTGCATTCCATGCCAAGAGCTCGGGCTCATATTCCACCGAGGGTTTCAGAAATGATTTCGCGTTTTGGTGTTTATTTCAAACCCCAAAATAAAATACCGGCAAGGTTTACTCAGCCTTCACAAGAAATAAGTTCCAGCCCTCTCGGGAGCTAGGAAATCCCCACTTTAACTGAAGGGTTTGGCGCAAGGCCGGCTCCCTTATCTGTAAAAATATTAAGGTTCAACTCGCCACATGCAATCCTTTCGGGGATAACGCGGCACGAAGTTACACTATATGTGTAGCGTAATTGCATTAGTTGCAAGTTGCGTTTTCATATTGCGTAGAATACGTCTCGCTAGCGCTTGTTTGGCTTGTCTGCAATTTGATTCAAAGATGACCTATGAAATTGTCACGTAAAACATGGTTATGGGAGAGGTGTTTTATTTTTATTTTTTAAATCAATGTCCAGTATTTATAGACACATTGGTCCAGTACACATACAAGCATTGCTCATGTGAAATAATCTCTGTTGGAGATGGGACAAACCATCACTAAGGGGACAAAGAGTCTAAAATAAATTCGAGACGTTTCGCGAACAAAAATTGAGAATCCGAACGACATAATTCACCAATCTTTATACTATGAAGAATAACTCCAATAAAAGCACAAATCTTTTTTCTGCGGCGTCCGATAAAGGTTGTGCTGGTGTAGGGGGTGGGGGAGGCCTCTAGGGGGGAGGCGGGGCACCAGGATACAGCAGCCCGAGTATACACTCCCCTTAACCGCGTAAATTTAAAAAACGTATGACAACTAAACCACTCACGTGTGGTGCTGTGGTATCGTTCATACATTATATTATTTACGCGATCGCAGGGAGTTTACGCAATGTTTTATACTCGGGGTTCAGTACTCTGATGATTTCTTCAATTTATAACCACAAATATAAAGGGTTGTACATAAAAGTACTGTGTGTGATCACAATAATAATACTCTTGATTATTTTTTCTGTATAAAATTAAAAACTGAGTTTTCTAACCGTGATGTAGAGCAGAAAAGGGTTAATTAATATTTTTTCGGAGCCGCTTATATTAGTTTGGTCGATAGCTCAGTTGCTGTAAAGGTTGCATTGCATGCCAGAAGGATTTGATCCCCAACGAGAATGTAGGAAATGATTTCCGTTTCGGTGTTTATTTCAAACCCATCATAAAATACCGGCCAACCTTCATAACATATTAGAATTCGCCCCCTCGGGAGCTGGAGAACCTCCATATCAAGTGATGTGGTTGGTGTAAGGCCACTTGCCTGTGATTATTCCAACGCGCTTCATGCGGGGCCAGGGACAGCGCGTTAAGAAGATAATACACTCGTAAAGCTAAGTCCAGTTGTTTTTACGTTTATTGATTGCAACAGATTTACAGTGAGTTTGTAAATTGCAAAAAATGATAAACTTTTAATACAGCTTTCAAAGATCTATAAATAAAATAAATTATGTTTGTTTGAAGCACAGATTATTTTTACTTTTTTTGTAAATACTGCACACGTTTTCGGTCTTTAGACCATCATCAGGTGTCAAATATTTTGACATGTTTAAAATGAACACATTGCCATCTATGTAGATTACAAGTAACCTCATTGTTGGCATTTAAGTGTTAGGTAAAAACCAATAATTTATGTTTCTACAAATTGGTACTTCTGTCACTTTTGGACTATTAAGTTTCATGTATTGTTTGTCACTTCCTTCTTTGCTCTTGAAAGTGAAACATCAAAACATTCGCGTCTAGTTTTGTATCGTAAAATCTAAATAAATCTCCAAGTAAAATACACATCTGGAACTAATTAATCAACCACCTTCGAGAAACCAGCTACCAGATCAGATACCAAAATCATCTAGCCACGCAGAAGCTTGGACATCAGGTCTACGAAAGTGTATAAGAAAAATAAATTTGCACGTTTGTCGAATAATCTGGCGCATGGCTGCCGGTAACACCGCCGCTTTTGTCACGTTTATTTCCAGACATTGATACTGATGGGCGTGCGGACGTGAGGACGTGCGTACGTGCCACACGCCAAGCACGTGACGGGCTCACGTGCCTCACGTGCGGCCCTCGGAATTATAACAACACGAGCGCCTCTCACTCAAACAGACGCTTATGGCATTAACGATTTCTTAGAGTTTATTCTAAAACAGCATTTCAGATTCCACAAGCCTTCGAGAGCGCTTGTGGAGGTCTAAATCCAGGCAGGATATTATAGAGGTAAAGTTAGACGGGCTGCAAACGTGGAAAATATGAAGGGATATTACAGCGAGGGTAGTTTGACTTATTATAATTGACTTTGTTATATGACTTTGATTAGCGTACTATGTTACTAGAGAACAAAAGAAAACGAAAATTGTACAAAAATAAAAATAAGAAACCTTCGATTGGGGAAGTCGCAATTCTCCTGGATGCTCTGTATTGTGCTGCTTCCCTCCATGGTCCCCTCACTCCCAGGACTTCGCGTTAGCCTCGACATTGTCTGCTCCGTATCGTGGGACGCCCGAGTGATCTGACACAGGGGGCGCCATCCAATACATTAATTTTATATTATCCGGAGTCTTCTGGCTTCACAAGGCTTCAAAACGACCACTGCTCTGCCTGCACTGCTGTCAACAAGGTCATAGTGCCCAAAAGAGCGAACACACCAAACTTTGCAGACAGGAGCTATGCGGTGGCCGGGCCGGTTGCCTGGAACAATTTGCCTGTCGGTGTTTGCGCGAACCAGCCTACTTTCACCTTCAGAAAGGGACTGAGGACACTGTTTTTTTCCAGCAGCCATGGCGCCCTTGAGATGGTCCTGGACCATTTCGTAGCGCCACAGAAAAAAAATCATCCATCATCATCATCATCTACATGTGCTACATCTCCGACCTTCTAAAGTCTTCTTGATTTCATAACTGACACAGTGATTATCTCAAAATCTGGACCTCAGCTCCACATAAGAACATGTGAACCTCCTGCCATGCTCAGTTACAGGTCCGCAAAATGCGACGAAGCATTGTTTTGTCTTTTGTAAATTGAAAATGAGAGAATTGTATGAAAACACTGGAAATCATTAGCTCGTTATTTCCATGTATTACCTGTGGAGGAGGCATCATCATGGACGTTAATTATCATGTATCTGATTATCCTACAGTCGAAAGATAGGTCGGACCGGTCCGTAGTCCAGGTGGTAACACTTCGGACTCGTAACTGGAAGGTCATGGGTTCGAACCCGGCGGAGCACAAAAAATATACCATTTATATTTTCAAATTTGCTCGTCGCTGGGATGAAAAATTCACCAAAGACCGGTCATCAAAAGGTCCATCCAGCTTTACAACAACTGGGTCTTGCTTGAGAATTGGCGCTTTCTACAGCGATGACAAGCTCGCAGAGGGCTCTTGAGGTGTGATACACACAAAACAGCGCTCACCAAATAAATCAGCCTAATTTCATTTTTTAATAGATCATTTTCCTGTTTTTTTTTCAATATTTTTAAATTTAACATTTTAACAAGTCCGGTCGATAGCTCAGTTGGTAGAGTGCTTGCATTCCATGCCGTGAGCTCGGGTTCGAATCCCGCTGAGGCGAGGGTGTCAGAAATGATTTCCCGTTTCGGTGTTTATTTCAAACCCCAAAATAAAAATACCGGCAAGGTTTACTCAGCCTTCACAAGAAATGAGTACCAGCCCTCTCGGGAGCTGGGAAACCCCCACTTTATCTGAAGTGGTTAGCGTAAGGCCGGCCCCCTTACCTGTAAAAATAAATAGGTTCAACTCGCCACATGCGACCCCCTCGGGGATAACGCGGCAAGAAGTTACACTATATGTGTAGCTTAGTTGCGTTTTTTTTTGCGTTTAACATTAAAATTTACAGCCGACAAAAGATATGAAAATTGTGCGATTGCAATAATCAATCCTGGATTTGCATACAATTATTTCCCCGGGCATTAAAATAAACAAAATTCGATTATTTCCAGTTGGCAATTGTTGCAGCTGTTTGCGATAGCCTGCGTTTTGTAATAATATAATTATTAGTAATGGCGAACAGTGAGTTACTTTCCAATCTGCAATAAATAAGCGGAATCCTGACGTGGTTGGCTCAACAGATCCTGTTATCGCACCGGGGAATAAATCAAATCAAATTATAATAATTCATCGTATTTTCCAATTAGCTACAATATATCTAGTGGACTCGACACTATTTATGTTTCAACTTACCGCGCCACACATCTTCGTTATTTAGAAAGAGAACAACGATACTCCGAGTTTCGACACTTCGTTAACAGGCAAAAGGTACAGTCGTTGGAATTTTCTTCTGCATTGTTAAGAGGGTGCTAGGAAATTTCTCGAAAACACAGTTTTTGACGTGGTTTTTTTTCAATAAATATGGACAAATATAAAATTTTGATAACTTTAAGTATTAGTTAAACATTTCATTTGCAATATGCATCAAATAATATATGTCTATAAACGCTTTTATTACTTGAAAAAATAAAAATTACGAACACCTTCTTGCGGTAAGTGGAAAACATACAATTTTTGAACCAGTTTTTCTGTAAATTGGTGGTGTTTTGAAATCTAAAAAAAAATTACAAATATACTTTATATCCTGTTTTAGTTCGTGGTGTGATTTAAAATGTGATTCAGATGAAGAAAACTGAATAAAAAAAAAAATCTAGAAGCAAAAACGGACAAAAAAGTGTACATTGTATTGTTATGTAAATATAAATATTGAAATAAGTATGGGTAGTTATAGTGTTATGTAAATATAAATATTGAAATAAGTATGGATAGCTATAGTTATAAGAATCCTCAAAAGTATTGGTAGGTAAGATCGATAATTATGTATAAGTGTAGAATTCTCTAGGCTAAGTAGGTATTTGTTATAATTATAGGAATACTGTATTGCATTGGTAGGTAGGATTTTGGTTGTGTCTAGGTAGTACGTGAAACATCGAGAAGTAATAATTACTCTGGAACCGTCTAGCAACTTTGGTTCTAGATCATACTGCTCTACAGAGTATAAAGGTGCGAATGGCCTGCAGAGCGGGCCAGTATCATAGAGACTTACAAACACATCGAAGTCATCTGATCAGTGAACCAAAACCAAGTGGAATAATCGAGAAAGTAGTGTGAAAATAAATTTTGTAACTGTGTAAAATAAATAACTATTGAAGAAGACCTGTGTATTTTTTTAATTTGGAAAGACAATTGAACCCTAATTTCGTAACAATTGGCGTCAGGTGCGGAATTGTCAAGAAAAATTAAGATCTTCTGTCTAAAAATAAATAAAATAAATTAAATAGTGTTAAAATGAACTTTATTCAAATTGAACTTTGTGTGAACTGACTTTTGTGAAAACAAGTGTTTATAAATTTTTGTTAAAAGAAAAGACGCAAAAGCAAGTTGCTTATAAATTCTGGAACATCATATGGAACATAATTCTGGACATAATTCTGGACATAACATAATGACTATTTTACCGCATTGAGAAAGTCATCAAATTGGACCATAGTTTTTTATTATTGTGTGTGATTAAAAAAATAAAATAAATAAATAAAAATCTTGAAAAATATTACAAAAGAACGTTCCAGATTCATCGAGAAAAAGTTTTTGAATAACTATCCTTTGTTTACAAGTGTGTGAATGTACATTAACTACCTACCTGTGTGTTTGAAAGACTTGAGACGAAATAAATAATTATGTACTATCAGACATTATTATGTTAAAAAAATATTGGTGAATTAAAAATAAATATTAAAAGACAGTACGTACCTATCAGTGTAACCAGATAAATTATTATTTTGCTAAAGTACGTATTCAAAACAGCTATATATATAAAACTCAAAACTTGTATTAAATAAATTTAAAAATATTTTCGTTTCGAAGTAAATTTTGAAAAAAATGGCAACCAAAGTAAACGTCAAGGACCTCAAAGTCACTGAGCTTAAAAATGAGCTTCTGGAGAGGGACCTGGAGACCTCAGGAGGAAAGGCAGCCTTACAAGCACGCCTCATAGAGGCCTTGGAACAATCAGGCGAAGACCCGGCATACTTTGTCATGGCATCTGGAGGAGACCGCGCCCTTGAAGAACTCAACACTAGCATTATGGAGAGCTCCAAGAATTTGCAAGAAGGCCTCACAGGACTGAAAGTGGAGAAGGCCGACACTTCGAAGACCCTGCAGGAGAACCTGACCGGGCTGGAGGAGAAGATCGCTGACAACGCCAAGACCCTGAAGGAGGACCTGACCGGGCTGGAGGAGAAGATGACCACCAACCTGAAGGAAGTGGTGACCGACCTGAAGGTGGAAATGGCTGACAACGCCAGGAATCTGGAGGAAAAGGTGTCCCGAAATCTCACAACCCTGAAAGGAGAAATGGAAGAGAAGATGACAGCCCTGAAGGGGGAAATGGAGACTCGTATATCAAGCCTGGAGGACCGTCTGCGTGCCGAGCTGGTTGACAAGTGCCAGATGGAGTCCACCAGAATATCCCCCAAAGACGGCCTTCACGAGGAGACCGACCAGGGATGCTCAACTCCAACCAGGGTCACTAGAGGGGATGACGACCCTTCGCTGTCGAAGCACAACCTTCCGACCTTCGACGGGAAGACGTCGTGGGAGGAGTATTTGACCCTCTTTGAGACGGCTGCCATGATGGGAGCCTGGAGCCAGCAGAAGAAGGCTTCGGTTCTCAGCCTGTCGCTCCGAGGAGACGCTCTCAGGGTTCTGCAGGCCATACCCCTGGACAACCGTGGTGACTTTGGGCAGCTGAAGCAGCGCTTGGATATGCGCTATGGCCACAAGTGCCTGGAGCAGCTGTACAAGTCGCAGCTGAACACAAGGGTGCAGAAGCCCAACGAGAGCCTCCAGGAGTTTGAAATGGACATCGCCCGCCTGGTACGAGACGCTTACCCGACAGCCTCCGACGACATCTGTGAGAGCTTGGCAGTGGACAAGTTCCTAAATGGATTGCGGGAATGGGAGACGCAACAAGCCGTAAAACTGGCCCATCCCAAGGCTTTGAACGAGGCGCTCAGCCAAGCTCTCGAGTTTGAGGCTGTCAAACAGTCCATCAGGGGCCACGCCAGGGTTCGTGCAGTCGAGGCAGAGGAGGTCAAGCTACCTACAACCGAGGAGCTAATTGAAAAAGTGCTGGAACGTCTGAGACCTCGAAGACGAGACCCACGCTGCTGGAACTGCGGACAGCTGGGCCACCTTAGCACCAAGTGTCCCAAGCCTCAGAAACCCAGAAAACAGGCTGCGGAAAACTAGAAAGGGTTAATGGGAAGGGGCAACCGTTGACCCACGCTGGAGAGGCCCTGAAATCTGCTGCTACTGTCGCAACCGTGAGAGGAAAAGCCAGCAGCATTTTTATCAATGGCATAATAGATGGAGTAACTCGTGAACTACTGGTGGACACGGGAGCAACCAGGACAATTCTGAGACGCGACATAGTGGCACGAGGTAAGCAGATTGCACCAACAAAGTGGTCTCTGCACACCGCCACGGGAGAGTCAGCACAGGTGTATGGGGAGACGATTGCCACCTTCCAAATTGGCAGCACCACTTTTGATCATCGGACGTTGGTGGCCAACATTGAAGAAGACGTTATATTGGGAATGGACATACTGGACAGATTTGGGTGCAGTTTAAATTTAAAGAAAGGGTCCATTAAAATTGGAAATGAAGAAGTCATCCTGCAAAGACGGAAAGAACTGGCTGCACGTGTTATCCTAGCCAAGAATACCGAAGTGAAGGGGCGATCCGAGATGATAGTGAGTGCCCGCCTGGATTCCAGTAGTACAAATGACCAAATCTGTATGATAGAACCGGAGAACATGGACAATGTTAACAAAGGAGTCATGGTGGCAAGAACAGTGATTCGCGCAAAGGAGACCATTCCTGTCAAGATCATGAATGTGAACAGCTACCCAGTTAAAATGAATGAAGGTTTTGTTTTGGGCAGATGTGAGAGGATAACTTCCATTGTGCAACAGATGACAAACATGTCATGCGAAGGAAACAAATTGTCAACACAATTGGAAGCCCTGGTCCACGACGCTTCCCAAGGTCTAACCGAGGAAAACAAACGGAGAGTGAGGAGTTTGATCTGCCGCTACCAGAACATTTTCGAGGACTCTAATGGCCGTCTGGGAAGAACCAAGGTAGTGCGACATAGCATAGACACCGGAGAAGCGAGACCAATAAAACAGGCTCCAAGAAGACTACCCTTTGCAAAGCGGGAAGAAGCTGACAAGATCATCAAAGACATGAGCAAGGATGGCATCATAGAACCATCAAGTAGCCCTTGGACATCCCCGGTGGTACTGGTGAAAAAGAAGGATGGTACCACGAGATTTTGTGTGGACTACAGACTGCTCAACGATGTTACGAAAAAGGATAGTTACCCTCTGCCAAGGATTGACGACACCTTGGACACATTGGCAGGATGCACCATTTTTTCCACATTGGACCTGAAAAGTGGCTACTGGCAAGTTGAATTGGATGCCAAAGATAAGGAGAAAACTGCATTCTCGACTGGATCTGGACTTTGGCAGTTCACCGTGATGCCATTTGGCTTATGCAATGCCCCCGCCACGTTTGAAAGGCTGATGGAGAATGTGCTGCGAGGACTGTCATGGGAAACCTGCCTGGTATACTTGGATGACATAATCATCCTGGGAAAGGACTTCAACCATCAGTTGAGAAATCTGGAGCAAGTTTTCGGGCGACTACAAGACGCTGGACTGAAGCTCAACCCGAAAAAGTGTAACCTGTTCAAGAAACAAGTAAATTACCTGGGACACATAGTTTCTCAACGTGGAGTTGAAGTTGACCCTGCCAAAATCAAGGCAGTAAGAGACTGGCCCGTGCTGAAGGACAAACATGAAACTAGGAGTTTCCTGGGGCTGTGCACTTATTACAGGAGGTTTGTGCCAAGATTTGCGGACATTGCAAAACCGCTCACCAAGCTTACGGAAGAAAACACTCGCTTCCATTGGAGTGATTCCTGCGCACAAGCATTTGAAGAGCTTAAGGGAAGATTAACAAGTGCCCCCATCTTGAGCTACCCACGAAAAGATGGAAAGTTCATCCTGGATACCGACGCTAGTAATGTGGGGATAGGAGGCGTCCTTTCCCAAATACAGGATGGGCATGAGACTGTTCTGGGTTACTTCAGTAAAGTGCTTTCCAAGCCAGAACGAAATTATTGCGTGACCAGACGAGAGCTTCTTGCCGTGATAAAATCAGTGGAACACTTCCGCAAATACTTGTACGGGAGAAAATTCACACTACGGACTGATCATGCTGCACTGGTTTGGCTTCTGAAATTCAAAAACCCAGAAGGGCAAGTGGCTAGATGGATTGAAAGGCTCCAGGAGTATGATTATGACTCCGAACATAGACCTGGCACGCTTCATCGAAATGCGGATGCATTATCCAGACGACCATGCGCCAGTGACTGCAAACATTGCAGCAAGATGGAGGACAAGGTAGCAATTGTCCAAAGGACGACCACCGAAGATGAGGACTGGCAAGATGAAAAATTGGCGCAAGACCAACTGAATGATCCGGACTTGAAGTATGTGATGGAATGGGCGCGAGAAGGAGAAAGGCCAACCTGGGAAAAACTCGCCCCCTTATCACCAACTGTCAAGGCTTATTGGGCTCAATGGGGATCCATAGTGATAGAAGGAGGGTTTCTGAAACGAAAGATCGAGAAGGAAGACGGCACACTTAGAAGAAAGCAAACCCTCGTTCCGAGGAGCCGAGTACCGGAAATCCTTGGACTGCTGCATGGAGGAACTTCTGGAGGACATCTAGGCGTTAAGAAGACGCTGGAGAAAGTGAAAGAGCGATTTTACTGGATCAACTGCAGCGAAGACGTCAAAAATTGGTGTCGAAAATGTGTAACCTGTGCAACGGCCAATGGACCGCAAAGGAAAAGGCGAGCACCAATGCGTCAGTACAATGTTGGCAGCCCCTTTGAAAGAATTGCCATCGACATAGCTGGCCCATTTCCTACAACTGAGAAGGGTAACAAGTACATCATGGTGGTGATGGATTACTTCAGCAAGTGGGTGGAAGCTTACTCAATCCCTAACCAAGAGGCCGTAACCGTGACTGAAGTTCTAGTTACCGAATTTATCAGCAGGTTTGGCGTACCCCTGGAATTACATTCTGATCAGGGAAGGAACTTTGAAGCTGCTATCTTCCAGCAAATGTGTGAGCGGCTAGGGATCTACAAGACCAGGACCACTGCGCTACATCCACAGTCTGATGGAATGGTGGAAAGGATGAACCGTACCGTGGGGAGGTACTTAGCCAAAGTAGTGTCCAGCCATCAGCGGGACTGGGACCGACATCTGCCTTTGTTCTTATTGGCTTACCGGTCGGCTGTTCAGGAAACGACGAAGAAGACTCCCAGCAGCATACTGTTTGGGCGAGAAATGCGACTTCCTTGTGATCTCAAATTTGGCTGCAAACCAGGTGAAGACCTAGCCGGAGAAGACTATGTGACAGACCTTCGCAGGAGGCTGGATGACATCCATGATCAGGTCCGCATGAACATCGGGGAAGCCAGCGATCAAATGAAGGAGCGCTATGACACCAGAGCTGACAGCATGGGGTACAAAGCTGGTGACTGGGTGTGGCTTTTTGACCCCAAGAGGCGCCAAGGATACTGTCCGAAACTTCAGCGTTCCTGGGACGGGCCGTACGAGATCTTGGAGCGCATCAACGATGTGGTCTACCGCATAAAAAAGAGACCAAACGGAAAACCAAGGGTCGTGCACTACAATCGCCTCTCACCATACCTAGGCGATAATGATGACCAACCAGCCCAAAAAGTACGACAGTGCGTCGCATCCGAAAGATCACCAGCCTTTGAGACGTTTTGGGAGAACGCGAAGGCAGGGCAGAAGTTTCGCCATGGAGTGACCACAGAAGTCCACAAGGACTTATTTGAGGTCACTAGGGACCACACACTGGCATGCAGTGTACCGGAAGATCTAGATATGTCTAGAGGAATTGCACGGGTCTTCCGATACAAATTCGGAGAACCGCAACCCTCGAGCAGCCCGCAAGGAAGAGCTCTGAGACTACCGAAGGGGCGTCAACAAGCATACTGCCTGGTTGTCCCGGATTCCAGCAACCTGGAAGAGGACTACAAGGCATTGTGGGACGGCCTTGTTGAGCTGCGTGACTACATGTTGGAGGATCAGCAGGCGCGTCTGGCAATACCGAAGATGGGTGGCGGCCGCGCTAATCGAGACTGGCGGATAATCCGGAGTATGATTGAAGCAGTGTTCTCGGGAGTCGGCATCAGCGTCATGGTGTGCTGCGAGCAAGCGCAGCCGAGAGCCAGTGGGGAGAAATCCGTGGACTGCCACTTCTTCCTGACCACAGGGTGTCGACGTGGATCAGCATGCCCCTACCTACACAGAGTCAAGACTGTTCCGGGACGAAACAGTCTAGGTGGGGGGTAGTGTTATGTAAATATAAATATTGAAATAAGTATGGGTAGTTATAGTGTTATGTAAATATAAATATTGAAATAAGTATGGATAGCTATAGTTATAAGAATCCTCAAAAGTATTGGTAGGTAAGATCGATAATTATGTATAAGTGTAGAATTCTCTAGGCTAAGTAGGTATTTGTTATAATTATAGGAATACTGTATTGCATTGGTAGGTAGGATTTTGGTTGTGTCTAGGTAGTACGTGAAACATCGAGAAGTAATAATTACTCTGGAACCGTCTAGCAACTTTGGTTCTAGATCATACTGCTCTACAGAGTATAAAGGTGCGAATGGCCTGCAGAGCGGGCCAGTATCATAGAGACTTACAAACACATCGAAGTCATCTGATCAGTGAACCAAAACCAAGTGGAATAATCGAGAAAGTAGTGTGAAAATAAATTTTATAACTGTGTAAAATAAATAACTATTGAAGAAGACCTGTGTATTTTTTTAATTTGGAAAGACAATTGAACCCTAATTTCGTAACAGTATCTTCGAATAAAATCTCAAAAAATGGTTATTTGTGCCCAATTATTTTCAAATATTGAACAATATAATCTTGAGCTTAGTTGTATTTTTTTTCAAATTTTTTTATTTTACAAGATGTATTTTTTATTATTATTTTACAAATGGCTTTTAAATGCGAGATTCGCGGGGTAAACCTCAGTCGAGCGCCAACGCTCACAGAAGGCGGGACCTGCGGCACTTTTTTTTTTTCGCTAAAACTATCTCATAACAAACCTTTGTTTCGTCGGCAAGTGATATGCAACATTTTCGAAGCGAGAACATTTTACGATTTTCCATGTTACATTTTTACAAAAATATTATTTTTTGCAATCAACAATTTCTTAATAATACATTCCTTGACTTATAGGTTGGTATGAAGCTGACCACCCATACTGTACAAAGATGGTTAACTTTGCTAATGTCACCCCTGTTTCTGGGAAGGTCGACAAAAGTTGCAGGGCTTATGTTCAACTACTATGTGTGTGCTTGTGGGAATGTATTTAATATGAATCTGAAATGATATATATCTTTGCAACTTTAATTTAGATTAAGACTTTGATACTTAACTTAGAAATTTATTATTACTATTTTAGAAATAATCGGTCGACATTCTACTTCCTACGGATTTTACGCTAAAAAATAATTTTAGTCATCAAGAAAGCGAAATTGCGAGAAAGGAAACGCAATTTTACAGTATGTAAAAACTAAATATTTACTAAGAAATTCTGCGTGTATGCACTATATTGACCACTTTTTTCATAAAATTCCTTGGAACCTTCACATATCCATAACATCTGTAGTTACGCTTACGAGTAACTAAAAACTTGTTTTTTTTTTATTTAATGTTTTTCAAAGTTCTAATGAATTAATAAAGTGGAAATACACAAACCATTACCAAGACCCGTCACCAAAGTTCATCCAGCCCTACAGCAACTTGGTCTTGATTGAGAATCGACGCTTTCTTTAGCGACGACCAAGCTCGCTGGGGGCTCTTGGGGTGTGATTTACACAAAAACAGCGCTCGCAAAAATCATCCTGATATTATTATTACTAAAAATATAATTTGCGAAACTATTGATTTATTGTTGAACATTTTTAGTTTTGATGTTGAAGGATGGAAAAGGTTGAGTCTATCTGACCGGCATAAAAAAATGGCTGCCAAAAAGTGTACTGCAAGCTACTATGAGTAATAACATAGAGGAGCGGAAACTAACGTGCTGATTTGATACATACTGCAGTTGTCATAAGAATAAAATTCTTCACAATCTGAGCTAAAATTCGTAATGTGAGAGTTGTTTTAAATATTTTTGAAATCAATTTCCTGTTTTCATAAGACACATTGGTCCAGTACACATGCAAAAATTGCTCATGTAAAATTAGCTTAATGGTCTCTACGGCAAACAAGAACAAAGGCAGCGACATGCTACCACTTGCGTTTCTCTCCTGTCACACATTGCAGTGGTTATAATGAAATGAGTGATCTAATCTAATCTAATCTAATCTAAGTTGCAAGGATATGTTACATTGGAGATTCACATTACATGCATTCTCACAACCAGACACGTACAAGTTCGCGCTTGCACATGCCTCATGTGAACCTACAACATAAAAACCAAATCTCAAATGGACATACACCCTGCAACTCTTGCCGTCCTTCCCTGAGACAGGGGTGACATTGGCAAAGTGAACCATTTTTACAGCATGGGTGGTCAGCCGCATACCAACCTATAAGTCAAGGAACCAACCTATAAGTCAAGTGATAAAGTTAAAATATGAAATATGAAATATTGCCACGACTTTGGCGATCACAATATTTATAACGTGTGTTATCTGTCAACTCTAGTTATTTCCGGTCCAGTCGGCAGCCGTTATTTGAAATGGCACCAACATTCAAGATTTTTTTTTCGGTGTGCCGAGTTTTTTGTACACATGGAAATGCAACTGTGAAGTTCTTTGTTATTTTTATTACTAATGAAATGCAACTGTGAAGTTCTTTGTTATTTTTATTACTAATGACCATTTTCGTAAGTAAGTTGAGACATATATATATATGTCTTTTTTGGTTAAAATAATTTCTAGTCCACAGATATTATAAGTTAATATACGTACCTTTCAAAAACTACAAAATAAGAGCTCGGAGCGCGCGGCTGTGGCATAGATAGGTATTAAGCGAACTCAGATTTTAAAATTAAAAATATTCGAGAGCGCTCTTAACATTACTGCAATGTCTTGTCTGCGAGCAAATTTTGTCGGTGTTATGGCCGAGGGGGCCAAGTGGGCTGATCTTTCTAGCGTGTTTGGAATAGAACAACGTTGATTCGATCCCTGCCTGGGTCATTTGACCATAACTTTGACCCTGGTTCAACAGATGTTATTGGGTAATTATAAATTAATAATTCATTAAAATAAACAAGAATGAATTATTAATTGATGATATTAATACCTGTTTCTGGCCAGGCAGAATAGGTTGGTAAATTGCATTCCTCTTCACAAATCTATTAAAAAAAAAAAAAACCTGCGCACCCGTTGCAATTATGGTCGGTGAATTTGTGAATGTTGGCAGAAAAATGGCGTAATTTAAAAAGCGTAACGGCGTGTGTAGTTATTTAATGGCGTTACCATGGAGGAAGTATGGGCGTAACAGAATATGAAGAAAGCAAGAAAACAGAGGACTTCACGTGATGTGTTATCTTTGACAGTCCTGTGGATGACAGGTCCGGTAGACAGGTGCGTCGCATAGTATGTATCAATTCCGCCAGCTAGTTTCTTCTCCACCAGTATTATAACTCACTGATATTTTCAATTAGAATAATCCTACCAGGCACAGCGGGACCAATTTTGGAAATAGTTGCCTACTTCCCGTGTCCAGAGTCCAGACCCGCCTGCGTGAGGTATGCGCAGTGACTGGCGGCAGACGTTGTACTGTGACTGTTACATTATCGTCATTCCTCTAGCGGTGGCCAGATTTAGTATTGCCGTTTGCTTAAAACAAGTCAAGTAATCTATATAATCTCAGTTATAAATATTGTACGTCCACAAGCATACAGCATGCACGTGTACATTCTCGCTTACATATGGTGTATGTGAATTTTAAAAATAAAGACCCAAATCTTAAAATAACACACCCTGCAACTAATGCCGACTTTTCCTGAAGCAGTGCAGACATTGACAGAAGTTACTCAATTTTTACATTACCAGTTTCATAATTTTGGAAATCAACACTGTTTTTGTGTGAATCACATCTCAAGAGCCCTCTGCGGGCTTGGCCGCCGCTGAAAAATCGCCAATGTCGAAGTCAAACTCAGTCGCTGCAAGGTTAGGTGGGCCTTTAGTACGGGCATGTGAAAAGACTGTAACTGTAACTCTGTCGCCATTCCGCTAGGGGTGGCCAGAGCCTCTGCATAGCTGCCTCCATTTTTTCCTGTCCTTACATACATCTTTCAATTCATTCATATCCATCACCTTTTTCATGCATTTTCTTCTTTTACGCTCACTTTGTGTATCCCATTCTTTCACAATAACCTCAATCTGATATCAACTCTGAAAAGCATTTGAGAAAAGTTATTGTGTGCCTTTGAGAATCGAGTCCACAACGTTCCGATTTAGAAAGCGTTAATCACTAGACTATAGACTGATGGTAAGAAATTTGAGAGTTTTTATTTTGTTAGTACACATGCAGCATATTGAAGCGCGACTTACATGTGTCTTATTATGGAAATGCATTAATTGCGAACATTAAATGTTCAATTACCCTTCTTGGCCAAGTGTTGTTTGTGAATAACTTCGTTTCGCTGTGATCAGTGAATCAGGAGTCGTGGCTCTGCCCCCCCCCCCCCCCCTCCCCTCAACACAGTGTTCGTCCATAATCAAGCTTCGATAACCGGGGAAGAAAAAAACTCGCGTTAAGTCGAGTTGCGAACTGCTTAGCAGAAATTACTCCCAGACAAAGTTTGCCCATTGCTTGAATTATATTATAGATGGATGCCTCAAGTTTAGTCGAACCATTCGAGAACCGAATCATACGAAAACCGAAACAGTGACATATTTTCTCAAATATCCAATCTTTGTTTGTTATCGGTTGCTAAGGAGAGCAGTCCCATACAAGACGGATGTTTGCTCAGTTCCAAATTTAAAAAAATGTGTACACAAATCAGTCGTTGCGTAATGAGAAATGGCCATTATGTAACGGGCTGTATTAATGTATGGCATTGTAGTACCGTTAGACGTTTTGTATTGAATAAATTACCAAATGGCAGCAGGAAAACATATTGCTTAACTGCCTATTTAATTTTAAATTGCGGCAATGTCACCATGTTTCAGGGAAGGACGGCGACAGTTGCACGGTATAGGTTCATTCGAAATTCTGTTTTTTGTTGTTGTTAGTAAACATGCAGCATGTGCAAGCGCGAACATATACGTATCCGCTTGTTGGCATCCATTGAATATGTATCGTGATAACAGGTACCTACATATTTTTATATTCCAACTTCGAATTTTGAACGAGTAAATTTTTATATGTTTGAACGAAGTTGAAAGATTGGATCATGTGTATTATTGTAAGTCTATAATTTATAATCTAAGTTACAAAAAAATATAACATATAAGATTCTTATTTTATACATTCCCATAAGCAGACATGTATAAATTTGTACTTATACATGCCGAATGTGGATTTACAACATAAAACCCTATCTCAGATTAAAATAAGCCCTGCAACTCTTGCCGACCTTCCCTGAAACAGGGGGGAAATTGTTAAAGTGAACCATTGTTACAGTATTTTAAATGATAGAAGATATTTTGCAAAAACATTTACCTATAATCTATGTTTGCAAAGGGATAATAACTGGTTTTAAGATCCATATTTAATGCATGTTCACACGCAAACACGTGTACGAACTTGCACATGCAACATGCATTAAGACCCAAGCGTCTTAAATCTAAATCTAAATCTAAGATTAAGATTTAGATGTTATTCTAATAAATATAAATTTTGAAAGTCCTGCGGTTTCTTTCAAATGGTAAAAAGCGAACAAAGTTTGAATGCATGGAGGTCAGCGTCATACCAATCTATACGTCAAGGGGCAGTTTTTTGATTGTGGTATATTTTTAATCATCATCATCATCATCATCATCATCATCATTGGCGCTCCAGCTCGTTTTGGCTCCTTGAGGAGTTGCCTCCACCTTCCGCTTCATCACTCCTCGTCACCAATTAGTCACGCCCAGAGCTCGCAAATCTCCTTCCGCACTGGAACATTTCTGGTCATATGAATACTGAGTCATGAGTGATCCTGCCTCCGCCCATCTGCCCCGTGAGCTGGTATTGAGGCGCACGTCTTTATTTTTTTTTTTTTTTATTTTTTTTTTTTTTTTTTTTTTTTTTTTTCTAAAAAAAATAGATTTGTGAAGAGGAATGCAATTCACCAACCTATTCTGCCTGGCCAGAAACAGGTATTAATATCATCATTTAATAATTCATTCTTGTTTTATTATTAATGAATTATTAAATAATAATTACCCAATTACATCTGTTGAACCAGGGTCAAAGTTAAAGTCAAGTGACCCAAGCGGGAATCGAACCAACGTTGTTCCATTCGAAACACGCTAGAAAGATCAGCCCTCTTGGCCCCCGCGGCTATAACCCCGACAGTCTTCGGAAAAACAAACCGCCTTTCCGTTAGGCGCGTTCTTATTAAATTCCCTCATATTTTACGGACTTGTTTGTCGGAAGCAAAACACCCTTGAAAACTTATTCCCGAAAACTTTCCCCGTTTTTTTTAAATAAGTAATAATAATTGTCGAAAGCTGAGGGCCTTTAACCTTTTACATGCTGTGATCTTATAAATATGGGGAATTTAAAACTTAAATTAAAAGTATTTTTAATTCTGAAGGAACTCTGCATGCACACGCAGATTGGGAAGGCATTTGATTTAAAATACGATAACAAATTATTCATGTATTCTTTATGGTTTGTGTATTAACACTGAAAATTCATGTTTATTGGTTTGTTTTTTAAAAAAACACTTTTCAATTTAAGCACTGTTTTTTAATTCACACATATAATATATTTAAAATTATAATACAAACGTTTTCGACTTAGTTAGTCATCATCAGGTAGGAAAATATAGAATATTTTCCTACTTGATAATGACTAACTAATATGTATATCTCCATTAATTTGATTTATATAATTATTTTGAAAGCCCTAGATTGCCATCTTTTATTCTATACGACTTAAAGTAGTAATTTTATATTCTTAAGAAAAGTTGAGTTAACTGAGAGCCTTCATAAAAATTTAACACTCACTTTCTTCCTGAAAGTACGGTAGAACTTTACTTACGCAGCATAGCAAAGGTTAAAAATAAAGAAAAACTTTGGAGTTTATCGACTTGTACTAATTTAATACGCCTTTGGTGAAAAAAATCTCCAAATATTCACATTTCCATTAAGTACCTATTTTATCAAAATTTTCAATTTTCCTACAAAAAAAAATTACGTTAGAAAAAAAGTTTTAACACAAAATTAACAAAGTTAACCGAGCGTACATATTTTTCACATCCCTGATTTTTCATTTTTTAATGTTTAACTTCCCATTCTGAAGACATGAAAAAAGTTAAACCAAGGCGCTGTATTCTCAACGTAAGCTTAGAGATTTGGTACAGAATGATAAGGACGCCCGTGTGTCAATCATGTGGGTAGTTTTGTAATCATTTTTAAGTCACATTATGCTAACGTTAAAAATACCGGGCCTCAGTGTGTGGTGTCATAATATTTACGCGAAACTGAAAAATATCAACCCACCGATTCTCATAACCTTGTTCTTTCATTTAATATGAATTCGCTAAGTCTTTTTCAAGCAAAACACCTGAGGAATCTTGACTTGTTTTGCAGTTTTCCAAGCAATGCTATTCTTCTGTTCCGCCTCCAATATCTGATGCTACATTATATCGACGGTTAAAAGGTAATAGAGCATAAGCGACAACAACTAAATTGTTCAGCAGAGCAGTTTAAAGTTTGAGATTGCAGAAAAATGGCCTAACTTTTTTTATATTTTGTATCATATCGCTAAAATCAAAACAGCTCGAAAATTAAAAAAATTAAGGCATTTATTGGCATTCCTATTAATGTGCTTTACGATTTTTTTTACTTCAAAAACGCCTTTAGAACCAAAAAGCCAAAAATTTCGTCTGCTACACCTAAACCATACTTCGAAAACGCAGTTATTTGCTTGGGCATAAACGACAAAAATTTTGAAGTAGGATAGCATTCATAACTCATTTTGGACCAAAACGTCGCTTGCTCTACTTCGTTTTAACCGCCGATATTACTCTGACAATCCCTGATTGTCAGAGTAATAGCTTTTACACAGCTTTTCATCCCTAAGAAGGCAACAACATGCGATTTTCCAAGTTCTCGAAAAAACATAATCTTATAGTCAATTATTGTAATAAACTATTTTAGTACATACTACTTACGTATAAATTACATTCGTAAGACAAAAAACATAATTCATCTTAAATGGCTTCTTTTGGTATAAACTTTTAACTAACTGTTATTAATTTATCAATAGATTATAGTTTGGCAAAAACTTTTCGCCATCAAGGGTTACTCGTACCTGCTCATGTCATGTTTTAATATAATAGGGAAGTATCACATATTTTTTTCATTGTATAAAATGGTAGAATACATTTTTAAAAATGCATCTGCGTTTTCAAAAGAAAAATATCTTGCTTAGTTTTTAAACTACAGCTCTTTAAAATTAGCGTATTCTCGATTTCCGGAAAAAAGGTCATTTTGTTTATTTAGGTAGATATGACGGCGATGCATTTTCGGAGTGTAGGTATCGGGGGTATCGGCGGGCCCAGTGGCGAATCTTGACGTCATTTTGACGTCAAGATTCGCGAAGTCGAACGCGCTGCGTTTTGGCGCGACTAAAATTCACCGCATTTTATTTTTTTAAATTATCAATGATATTTTAATTTTTACTACACAAAAAATATATGGTTGTGATCCTTGAAATGTACTCTACAGAACCATATTATTTTCAACCGTTTTCCCTACCACTGCAACTACCCTATTGTTACGTAGATTTCAATACAATTCTACATTCATTTGTACACATTTTTTTAACTTTTATCTATTATTTAAAATTCATACTAAATACATACAAACAGACACTTGTAATTTCGTACTTGCAAATGCTTGACGTGTACTTTCAAATTCAAATACAACCTCAAATAAACATAAACTGCAACTTTTGTTGACTTTCCCTGAAACAGGGATGAAATTGG
Source organism: Agapetus fuscipes (assembly GCA_951799405.1). NCBI lineage: Eukaryota > Metazoa > Arthropoda > Insecta > Trichoptera > Glossosomatidae > Agapetus > Agapetus fuscipes. The sequence goes on along the minus strand of OX637344.1, from coordinate 17,968,883 downwards.
CAAGGTAAACCATTTTTACAGTATGGGTGATCAGCCTCATATAAACGTTTAAGTCAAGGAATAATAATACGTTCCCATTTATAATATAAATATATATATGTATATATTTAACATTTAAAATGCATATTTTTACCTACATAAGTTTCAAATGAAAAAGATTACAACAAGGTGGAACACCGTCACAGTTAACGCTACACAATTTCTTTTTAATATGAAAAGAAAACACAATGTCGGGTGTAATGAAATGAAGGCATCTCGTGGAACCAACAGGCTGGCTGCTCCTTCACAAGTCCTAGAGATCCTGGAGACCTGGTTGCCATAGCTACCTGCCCCATACCTGCTCTAGCGCAGTGATTCTTAACCTTTGAATCCCCACAAAGAAATAATCTTCCATCAGCGGTTCACTGTTGTGTACTTTTTTTTTTTCACGTTCTTTAATTTACCTTTGCCGCACTTCAACGAGTGCCATACGCCTACGAATAAGTGAAATATGGTGTCTCCCGCACAGGATTTATCGACGTTGGTTAATATACATGATAAATGTTAGGATAATTTATTTATTGAGCAGGTTTTATGTTGATTTGTGGTTTGGTTTTAATTTGTAAGCACACATTCAGCATTTGTAAGCGCGAACTTACGCGTGTCTATTTGTGGGCATGCATTTGATATGAGTTTTGAATGTTAATATATCTTCGCAACTTAGATTATAGATTTAAAGTGCTTTTTTAAGTGACTCACACCCCATAAGCCCTTTGCAAGCTTAGTCATTGCTGTAGAAAGCGCCAATTCTCAAGCAAGAATCAATTACTGTGAGGCTGAATCCTTCTTTGGTAAAAGCAAATTAATTGTTCAATACATCAAAAATAATTCAGGACAAAGCATCACAGGACAAAGCATCACACGCCAAAGCATCACACGACAAAGCATCACACGACAAAGCATCACAGGACAAAGCATCACACGACAAAGCATCACACGCCAAAGCATCACACGACAAAGCATCACACGACAAAGCATCACACGACAAAGCATCACAGGACAAAGCATCACACGACAAAGCATCACACGACAAAGCATCACACGACAAAGCATCACAGGACAAAGCATCACACGACAAAGCATCACACGACAAAGCATCACACGACAAAGCATCACAGGGCAAAGCGTCACACGATAAAGCATCACACGACAAAGCATCACAGGGCAAAGCGTCACACGACAAAGCATCACACGACAAAGCATCACAGGGCAAAGCGTCACACGACAAAGCATCACACGACAAAGCATCACAGGACAAAGCATCACAGGGCTGAAGATGTTAGGACAAAAGTTAACAGGACAGAATATTACATTGGCAAAACTGAACAGGATAAAACATCACACATTATCAAAACTTCAGAGGATGAATCATTACAGGAAAAAATATCACATACCTCTTCCGGATGTTCTATCGTACGAGGTCTCTCCGGTGGCTCCCTTGTGTTCCGCGGACCACTGGTTGGGAACCTCTGTAATCTAGAGATATAATCCGATGTTGAGACGCACCTCAGCTTCGTATATTGTTTTCATATTTTTAGAAAGTTTGTCTTTTTTGTAAAGAATTTCTCAAGTGCGTACAATTTTAGTATGGGACGCACGCTCGATTTGATTTCGCCATGGTGATGAATTATTGTAATATTTTTCTGGTCCTAGTTTAGTGGTTAAAGTTTTAGACTTGCAATCGCAAGGTAGCTGGTTCGATGTGCACTTCATTTGTTCACAAACTAATTATCTCCGAAGAATAAATTTACCGACATCTTCGGTTTTGGCTAATTTAATCTTCGATCAGCCTCAATTGTCTTATAATACCTATATATCTATTCACCGAGAATATGTTGTGTTGATAGAAAGCGATAGAGCAGCCGCACGCCATCAGCTGATCAAGTTGTCAATTTTTTTTCATATAAATAGCGGAAAAAAATGATGGAGTAAATTTGCCAGCTAGACCAGCTGTTAATGAACGGTTGTTATGTTATTTTACTAAATAACATATAAAAGAGCATTCTCGAAGTGTGCAGTGTGTTTTGTGGGCCGAACGGAGCCGAACGGTCACGGAAGCGGCCGAACTGTGCCGTATGACCTAATGGGGCCGTCGGTCATCAGTTCCCGGCAAGATGTCAACCGATTCAGACGTTGGCGACCAAGCACCAAGCGGTGCCAGAGGGGGCATTACAATGGAGCTCCCTCCTCCCCATCTACTTGGATTTCCTGCCAGCAAGGCACCCGCCTTGTGGACCAGAGGCATAGGAGACATAGTGCATAGGAGCGCCCACCCAGGGGCTCCAACGTGTGGAGGCGTCCGCTTCGTGAGCCGCCGCTAGCCTGGGGCGCTGCCCCAGCCCATTCAGTTCGGAACTCCAGTCAACAGAGTAGGGAGTTTTTTAGTGACAAGTTCAGGTCGAGCCATTCCCTTATTTCCCTTTTTCCCCCATATTAGTAAAGTAAATAAACCCTTATTTGTTCATGTTAAACTTATCTTTTACTATAAAGCCTTCCCAAAATACAAGTAAGCAACTCAAGGAGAGAACCCCACGCCCTGAGAGTGATGCTGATGAGAGCTAGCCGGAGTAAGTATCCTGTAGGTACATCCTGGAGATGATACCTTTCAATGCAAACATAACACGGTCATGTTATATTTACGATCAGTGGATTTCTTTACTTTATTGTTTTGTTTGTTAATTCCAGTGGTTTCTCCACATAGTCGGGCATCAAGCCTAAAAAGATTCATAACAAACCCAGAAGCTTTGTGTTGCGTGTTATTTAATAACATGTTGTACGGAAGGTAATTATTACTCGGGGAAACATTATATTCTAATTAAGATTAGTCGTATCCGATAAGAATTGTGTGTCAGGTTTAACTAACTACCACCAAATATGATTTTTCGTTTTAATAAACCTGTGAAAATTCCAAATAACTAGTTCCATTTTCCATTTCAAATTTCACCAACATGATCGCCATGCCTTAACTCTCTTCATACTTGGGCTGTATTTTTGTCAGAAAGACCCACAGCGCATCGAAGCTCATATATACTAAGCCACATATTTTACAAGTGGTGGAAGGACTTTCCGTGAAATAAAAAGCAACGGCACGATAAAACAAGAAACTCTGGGTCGGAGGTGTGCCCACTGCCCATGTCACTGAAACTTATAAGTTATAGCATACCTAGGGTAGCAAAAATTGTAAGATTGTTGCTAAATCACGTTAGCGTGAAGAGTAATATAATTATTAATATTAATAAGAAGACGAAATACCTAAAGGATTACTGGGAATCCGCTGTGGATGTGGCTAGGCAAAAAGAACCGCAAAATCACTCAAAGAAGAAATTGGATTTGGTAGCAACAAAGTCAGCGCAACCCAGTGGGCCAATCGCCGACCGTATTGCAGCAACGCAAAAAACGCAAAACGCCACAAAGCTACACATATAGTGTAACTTCTTGTTACGTTATCCCCGAAGGAGTCGCATGTGGCGAGTTGAACCTATTTATTTTTACAGGTAAGGGGGCCGGCCTTACGCCAACCACTTCAGTTGAAGTGGAGGTTTCCCAGCTCCCGAGAGTGCTGGTACTCATTTCTTGTAAAGGCTGAGTAAACTTTGCCGGTATTTTATTTTGGGGTTTGAAATAAACACCGAAATGGGAAATCATTTCTGACACCCTCGGTGGGATTCGAACCCGAGCTTTCGGCATGGAATGCAAGCACTCTACCACCTGAGCTATCGACCGGACAGCAAGGAGCGCAACCCGATCAGAGTGTTGCACTGGACAGTGCCACAAGATGTGAGGCACGTCCTGGGAGCTGGCGCCGCAAGGGCGCTCTGCTGATAGGATGGATGGGATACTCAGCTGAAATAATTTGCCTTTAAAGTTTCCGTGGCCAGTAAGAATCTGACTAGTAAAGTGGTTTAGGACCAGCCACTTTGCAGCCAAGCTCTGCTCGATCGAGGGGAAAAAAATACTGAATATTGTTCTCTGAACTATTCTACTCACGCTGCCATATTCGTATCGTAGGGAAAATAATGGTGTTTGTAACGACATGCGTCTTGTGTCCCATAGATGTTTGTAACGACATGCGTCTTGTGTCCCACAGATGTTTGTAACGACATGCGTCTTGTGTCCCACTGATGTTTGTAACGACATGCGTCTTGTGTCCCACAGGTGTTTGTAACGACATGCGTCTTGTGTCCCACAGATGTTTGTAACGACATGCGTCTTGTGTCCCACTGATGTTTGTAACGACATGCGTCTTGTGTCCCACTGATGTTTGTAACGACATGCGTCTTGTGTCCCACAGGTGTTTGTAACGACATGCGTCTTGTGTCCCACAGATGTTTGTAACGACATGCGTCTTGTGTCCCACAGATGTTTGGGCAATTGTGGCATCTGAGCAATGAGCATACTTAAGGTAGCTGAGAGTTGTTTAATGTTTCCTGTTCTTCCAGGATCCCTGTGCCTCCGCGTGGTGGAGGTGGTGGTGCCGCGCTACCGGCTGCGAGGAGAGCCCGTCCTGCTGGAGTGCCGCTTCCAGCTCGACAGGAACCTTCTCTACTCCGTAAAGTGGTACAAGGACAACGAGGAGTTCTACCGCTTTATGCCGCGCATGACGCCGCTGCACCACTCCTACAGAGTCGACGGCGTCAAGGTCGATGTAAGTACCATCAGTTACAACACCACAAAACCTAGACTTAGTTTTAGCATTGTTGATCAACTGCAGCAGCCGCTGTCTCATCGCAGCTATCTTTTACTGGGCCCAGTGGTCTATTCTCTGGATGTGACCCAAGCAATGCAATTTTCTGAATTTTAACGAACGGACCACATACATTTCTTGGTATAGTTCTAAGTTGTATATTATTCGCCCTATTTTCCTTAAAAGGATATTTTTCCCCCTCCTCCTCTAATCGATGTTCTATTGTCTGGTTACTAGTTCCACAGTCAAGCTACGGGGAATCTCTAGCCCTCGATTTTTACAATAAGTAGTTGCAGCGTGTTTGGTCAATGCGAATTATATTTTGTTGAGCCTAATCTTTTCAAGGGAAATGGTAGCCCGGGACCATGTCATTAGGGATCTTAGATTATTTTTTCATCGGGTCTACGCTGTTCCATCTCTCTTTCCTAGCTGTGGGTGTTTAAATTCTGGACCAAATAGGTTTTCTAGACTTCAGGTGTTGCACGAGTGGGTGGAAAATATTAGAAAAGCAGGGATTTCATTTTCAAGTTCTTCATATTTTTGTTTCTCTTCCAGTTGGCGCACTCCAATGACAAGAATGTGACCTTAAAGGCTGTGACCTTGAAGTCCTCAGGAGTGTACAGGTGTGAGGTGAACGCTGAAGCGCCGAGCTTCTCGTCTGTCCAGGGAGAGCATCGCATGGAAGTCGTCTGTGAGTCCAACACCTACATATGTCAACTTCCTCTTGTGACACGACACTTCTGTTGCTTCAATATATTTTTACTCCCCTTAGGTAATTTGTTCAATACAAAGCCTCAAAGTGTAACACAAAGCTATGCATTCCTTCATGTGGTTTTGTAATGATCATTTCGAAACAAGTCAACTGTACTACGATGAAAAAGCGTTCTTAAAGAGTGCTATACATCCTGCACTTGTCGTTTTTTTCGGTCATAGTAAAAGAATGACTTTAATGAAAAAAAAAAAAGAATGTTTCTCAATTATTTATCTTAATTATAAAAGTTAAAAAAAAAATATATCGCAATATCGTAATAATCGCAAAATAAATATGAAAAAAAAACCTTTTTTTCACCTGTTTTTGTTGTTGTTTTATATTTAAAAAAATAACAGTAATTACAGAAATCCACATTGTTTAGTCCCACAAGAAGCCGATGTTTGTCAATGTGAGTAGTTTTTGAGAAAATATGAAAAACACTAGAACTACTTAATTAAATTTCTTGAAACCAAATAATTGAAAATTTCAGCAAAAACTTGTTCTTTGACCAATGAAAACTGCCAAAAAAAATTCTTGATTTGCTAAGAGTCTCTTGAAATTTAAGATTCGTTGGTAAATTCTAGGTTGGTAAATAAGAATTGTGAAATACAGGTGAGTAACAAATGGAGGTGAACTGCATAAAATAATGATTTGAGTATCTACCTACCTGTATCACCTCTTTAATCACTGTCACAAGTTGTTGTTTCCGAGGATCGATTCCACGCGGACCCATTTCCCCGTAGAGCTAGAGGGCCCATCACATAATGTTCTTCCTATTCCCCAAAATATGCATCCATTATTTATGTGGCGCTAACTAACTAAGTTATATTATATTAATAACAAATAAGATTTGTTGATGTATACTTTATTGAATACTTGGAAATAAATATGAAATAATTTATTTGGTAAGAGCTGCTTTTAGTGCTGAATCACACCTCAAGAGCCCACTGCAAGCTTTGACGTCGCTATGGAAAGTGCAAATTACTCAAGCCAGATACAGTTGCTGTAAGGCTGGATAGACGTTTGGTGACAGTAAATGTTCTTAACTTTTTATCGCGTTGGCTCTGAAGGTGGCGTGGTGTGTAAAACCAATTTATTTTCACATCTAAAGAGGGCGGACTTCTTCCACTACTTCGCTTCAAGTGAGGGCTTAAAACTCCCGAAATAGTTAGTTCTCATTTATTTTGCCGGCTATGTAAACCTTGCCAGTATTTCGATTTTGGTTTTAAATAAACACCAATACAGGAAATAAATTTTGACACCCTTGGTAGGAGTTGAACCTTAGCCCACTGGCATAGAATGCAAGTGTTCTACCAACTGACCACGAATTTAAAAATGCCCTTTGATAATATCTTCAGCACACGAATTGACATTTTTTGAAGTCACAATATTTTGTTGTTGGTTGCTAAGGACGACAGTGCCATACAATAATGACGTTTGCACGCCGAGAAAAATTTTCCAAATTCAAATTTGTGCTCAGTCCATACCTACCCACCAGGAAGTGTGTCAGTTGTTCAGCTTTTGTGGGCTAATTGTAACACAAATGAATCATTAATTATGATAGCTCAAGTTGTTGGAATGTGTCCGCCATCTTGGTCCGGGCGCACGTGTAAGTTCGCGCATGAATTATTGATGCTGTATATTTATTTGGCCTCCACGAGGAAATAGAATAAGCATAAATGACGGGCTCCTAGTGGCCAGGAGCGCCGCGTGCTAGGAGCAGCATCATATATTCATATTGAGATATTCCATTACTTCATTAACATTTCCTGCGCTGTAACTGTGACGCTGTCGCCGTTACACTAACACTAGCCGGAACCTCTGCAGAGCCTTCTTCACTTATTCCTGTCCTGACAGACTTCTGTCTGTTCATTCATATCACTCACCCTCTTTTACATATTTCTACTAGTGGTTAAATCTTCGGACTCGTGATCGGCAGGTTAAGGGTTCTATTCCCAGCGGAGTATATAAAATTATTAAATTATTCAAATATGCTCTTTACTGGGTTGTCCAGTCTTTTTTTACCAAAGTGTGTCACGATAAAATGTCCATTGACAGAATATCCACCCGACAAAATGTCATTTTGTCGGGTGGAAAATTTATTGCGTGGGCATTTTGTCGGTGGGCATTTTGTCGGTGGACATTTTGTCGCATAGACATTGTGTCTATGGACATATTGTCGTGGAACCTTACCGAAGACCGGTCACCATAGGTCTATCTAGCCTCACAGCAACTAGGTCTTGCTTGAGAATTGGTTCTTTCTAAAGCGACACCCAAGCTCACAAAGGGCTCTTGATGTGTGATTCACACTGAAACAATGCTCAACAAATAAATCATCTCATCTTCCCTTCTTTATGAACCATTAAATCATTAATTACTTAAATAAATCATCTATCAATACAAAAGACAAACAAAGTCTGTTCCTGTGGTCTGTTACTTCCCGTGGTAACAAACGTAAGTACCATTTACAATACGAGTAATAAGTAAACAACGAAGAAAAGAGACGTACGATATTAACGTCATACGTCAAAAAGAGACATAAACATGGCAGTTGCCTGAAAACTGATTATAACAAGAGCTCGTTTTTATGAAGAGGATGCCCTAGGGTGCACTCTATTTGACACAAAAAACGGCTCAGATCATCTATATCGTTAATGTTGGTCGATGAGAAAAAACAACTGGTGACAATGAGGTCGGTACATTTTCGAATTTGGAACTGTTTTCGCGGCTAGGCAACGTCATTCGTGTATGGAACTACCGTCCTTAGCGACTATCTACAATATTTAATCTAAGTTGCAAAGATAGATTACATGTAAGATTCGTATTACATGCATTCCTACAAGCAGACACGGTATGCTCAAACCCTTCTCGTACCCGTCCTGTATGTATGTGCCAGAAAGACCCACAGCACATGGACGCTCACACAAAGCTATATATTTTCTTAAGTGGCGGAAGGCCTTCGTATAACTTCGCGCTTACACATGGCGCATGTGGCCTACATAAAATAAAATACCTGACCTTAAATTAATATAAGCCCTGCAACTCTAGCCGACCCTCCCTGAAACAGTGACATTCCTTAGCATTTTTTTACAGTATGGTTGGTCAGTCTCATACCAACCTTCAAGTCAAAAAACCAACCAAAAACGAAATATTTGTATGCCTTTTCCGTAGCAACCCAGCCAGGCGACGACATAATATTGTCTATGTTTAATTTCCGTGCGGACCGTCGTTTGAAAATTAGGTCGTTTTTCCTGATGTCTGAATATTTGCTTAAAATATACGACAAGTTGGCTCAAAGTTTTCTCTTGTCAATTGAAATTCCATCTCGCCATCGTCGAACTTCAGATCGCGCTGGAATTACAGTAAAGTCATAAGAGCTCAGGCCATGGCAGCTTCGACGCCATGACAGCTGCGACGCCATGACAGCTGCGACGCCATGACAGCTGCGACGCCATGGCAGCTTCGACGCCATGACAGCTGCGACGCCATGACAGCTGCGACGCCATGACAGCTGCGACGCCATGACAGCTGCGACGCCATGACAGCTGCGACGCCATGACAGCTGCGACGCCATGACAGCTGCGACGCCATGACAGCTGCGACGCCATGACAGCTGCGACGCCATGACAGCTGCGACGCCATGACAGCTGCGACGCCATGGCAGCTTCGACGCCATGACAGCTGCGACGCCATGACAGCTGCGACGCCATGACAGCTGCGACGCCATGGCAGCTGCGACGCCATGGCAGCTTCGACGCCATGGCAGCTGCGACGCCATGACAGCTGCGACGCCATGACAGCTGCGACGCCATGACAGCTTCGACGCCATGACAGCTGCGACGCCATGACAGCTGCGACGCCATGACAGCTGCGACGCCATGACAGCTGCGACGCCATGACAGCTGCGACGCCATGACAGCTTCGACGCCATGACAGCTGCGACGCCATGACAGCTGCGACGCCATGACAGCTGCGACGCCATGACAGCTGCGACGCCATGACAGCTGCGACGCCATGACAGCTGCGACGCCATGACAGCTTCGACGCCATGACAGCTGCGACGCCATGACAGCTGCGACGCCATGACAGCTGCGACGCCATGACAGCTTCGACGCCATGACAGCTGCGACGCCATGACAGCTGCGACGCCATGACAGCTGCGACGCCATGACATCTACAGAAAATTCTTAATCAAACAGAATTACGTACTTACTCGAAAAGTCAGCGATAACTTGATAAGCCTCATTTTAAAATGGACTCAGAACATTTTTGAATTTGAGACCTGTTTCTCGGCGAGCAAACGTCAGTCATGTAAGGGACTGCTCTCCTTAGCAACCTATAACAAATTATTTGCTTGCCTTTTTCCCAGCAAGCCAGCCGGGTGACGGCACAATATTGTCTATGTCAATTCACATGCAGCCTCATTCATTCAAATGTTTTCCTAAATTTTACAATCATTTTTTTATTTTTAAGTACACTTTATTGATTTATTCATGGTTTTTTGTTCCTTGTCTTATAGGTTGGTATGAGGCTGACCTCCCATGCTGTAAAAACGTTTTATAACTGAAATTTCACCATTCTAAATTTCTACTACTCTTTATTTTATTTTTCTTATTATGTGTTCATGGATGAATATGATGTGTGCACCGGTCCGTAGTCCAGTGGTAACACTTTGGACTAGTAATGGAAGGTTGTGGGCTCGATTCCCGGCGGAGCACAAAAATATACCATTTATATTTTCAAATTTGCTCTTCGCTGGGTTGAAAAATTCATAAAACCTTTACCAAAGACCGGTCACTGAAAGGTCCATCCAGCCTTTCAGTAACTGGGTCTTGCTTGAGAATTGGCGCTTTCTACAGCGACGACCAAACTTGCAGAGGGCTCTTGAGGTGTGATACAAAAACAGTGCTCATCAAATAAATCATCTTAATTTAATTTAATTTGTATGTGCGCGTGTATCTACTCACATGCATGTGTGTATATTATATGTATGTGCGCGTGTATCTACTCACATGCATGTGTGTATATTATATGTATGTGCGCGTGTATCTACTCACATGCATGTGTGTATATTATATGTATGTGCGCGTGTATCTACTCACATGCATGTGTGTATATTATATGTATGTGCGCGTGTATCTACTCACATGCATGTGTGTATATTATATGTATGTGCGCGTGTATCTACTCACATGCATGTGTGTATATTATATGTATGTGCGCGTGTATCTACTCACATGCATGTGTGTATATTATATGTATGTGCGCGTGTATCTACTCACATGCATGTGTGTATATTATATGTATGTGCGCGTGTATCTACTCACATGCATGTGTGTATATTATACATGTGCACATGTTGTGTATCTTAATTTCTGTTTTTTAAATCAATAGTGGAATCAAAAGTGGAGTTTACTTGTCTTTTAAGCTGTCAATCTACTTCTGCGTATATTTTTCTGTAACTGTTTTTTTTTTCAAAATAAATTTAAAAAAAGCAATAATGTATCGTTACGGGCCGGGTTGCTAGGGAAAAGGCGTATATTTTTGCTATCGGTTGCTAACGACGGTAGTTCCATTACGACTCCGGTCAAAAAAAAATCCCGTTGTTTTTAAAAATATGTTTCTTATACTTAGTAGAATAATGTGAATAGTTTTTGCGATAATATGAAAAAACTCTTTTCAAGAATGTAATAAGTTAATTAGTTTCAGTTTTTTCATATTATTGCAAAAACTATTCACATTATTCTATTAAAAATCACACTACAAACTAAAATTTGTATCATTCTATAATTAAAAAGAAAAATAATATTTCCAAAATACAAAACAACAAAATGCTAGCAAAAAAAAAAAAAAAAAACGAGTTTTTTTGATTATTTTTTCGTGGCGCCATTTTTTAAGTTTTATAAAAAAAAATAACTTTAAAATTAAGGTAAAAAAATATTTAACACGCGTGATTTTATTTATTAATGTCACTCGTTTACTAAGGTCATAAAGTAAAAAAAATCCAAATTCTACAATGTTCCTTGACTTATAGGTTGGTATGAGGCTGACCACCCATATTGTAAAAATGGTTCCCTTTGCCAATGTCACCCTTGTTTCAGGGAAGGTCGGCAAGAGTTGCAGGGCTTATGTTCATTTGAGATTGGGTTTTTTTATATTGTAGGTCCACATGCGGCATGTGTGAGCGCGAAATTATGCGTGTCTGCTTGTGGGAATGCATTTAATATGAATCTCAAATGATACATTTCTTTGCAACTTATATTTAGATTTAGATTCCGATTCCATTAATACCGAAGTTGGAAGTACTGGGCCTCAGTAGAACAGTTTGTTTTTACAAAAATGAATTTCAACGGAATGAACTTTGGCAAAGGCAGAAAGGGGATAATTTGAATGTAATTAATCAGTCGATTAGGCTCCCAAGTGAATTACATGAGCCAATATTAGTCCAGCATGGCTATTCGTTATAACCAGACTCACTCCACTGCTTTTTAATGTTTTAATCAAACAATCAGCCAAATTTCATTAAAATAAATAACCGTTATGGTGGAATTAATTTAAAATATATTTCTAACCACATTTCGTAAATTAATCAATGAAATTTGCGTTATTAATTATAATTGTAATATTTGCACGCATTGGTAAAATATGTACAAGTATCTATATGTTGGTACTGATGTTTGAGGTTAACTTCCCATTCACACACACAAAAGCTAACACGTGGAGGTTCCCAGCCAAACATCAGTTACAAAATAAAAGATTACTTCTGTTTAAAGATAAATTCTGAGACTTTTGCCTCTTTTCCCTCAAACGGAAATGAAAATGGACTGGGTACCAATTTTAAAATAATATTAGTGTTTGTAATTCTATTACAACCTGATTCACTCTGCCTTCTACCGCGCAACAGCCTTCCTATTATGGCTGCCAGACAGACTATTCTGGAGGGCTGTTTGACTCAAGATTCTGATTTATTTCACATCAAGTACTGTCGACTTACTTACGTCATTTTCAAGAGGACACTGTTACAAAATCGACAAGACAAAACTATAGAGAAATGAGAAGGATGAGTTACGGCACAGAGGTACAATTAGGTAATAACAAAGGCGAAGCAGCAGGAATCTGAACATTTACCGAACTATAAGAATAACAATTGTTATGTTTTTGAATTTCCCTGTCTGCCCTTGCACCCAGAATGGAGAGCCCTGACACCGTTACTATTAAATAAATAGTCATTTTCGATGCAGTGGACCGCTATCTCATAATAACATAAATGCTCAACTTGTGAAAATAAAACTGTGGTTTTAATATTTTGTATACTTCATCAGAAAAAATAATGTTCACTGTGAAAATACACAAACTTTAAACAATTTAATAGCAGCTCATAAAATACTTCTAAGCGACACGAAAACATAAGCAGTTGGTGAAACCGAGCATCAGTCTTTTGAATGATTCAAGCTACCATATTTCTCTTTTAGTTCCACTCTTCTATTAGCTTTAGAAGGCGATGCTTGAACTGCAAGTGTGTTCTTTTGTTCTCCTAGACCTCCCCAAGGACGGCCCCCACATCAGTGGTCTGCAGCAGCAGCCCTACCAGACTGGAGACCTCCTCCAGCTGAACTGCACCTCGGGCAGGTCGCACCCTGCCGCGCAGCTGCACTGGTACGTCAACGATGAAGTGGTGAGTGATCATTCAGTACGTCCTAGGCTGGAAGTCACATCCCCACGGTAATTCTTACCTACCGAATATCGGTAATATTTGTATGAAGACCGGTCAATCCAAGATGGCCGCAAGTGAACAGCTGATGAGACTTCTAGCCCTTATCTAATGCCACAGAGGTTTTGGTTAAGTTGTTGTTTTTACTTTGATACAATCGTCTCTGCTTAAGTAACCCAAAATGGTGCAAGGTTAAAGTTTTACTGATCTACTGAGTACTGATCTACCGAGTACTGATCTACTGAGTACTGATCTACTGAGTACTGATCTACTGAGTACTGATCTACATGGTCCCTGGTGTAAGATTCCAGCGTGATGCACTATAGCATTTCAAATCTGCTGGAAAAAAGTGTGCGCCATATAACATAAGTGGCAGCTGGAATATGAATGCTTTCAGTGTTAGGTAATTGTGCGTCCCATCTCAATATCGTGTACTTCTGTTTGTCTCGGTATTTGGCTCTAGTTGACCGGTGCAGTAGTCCAGCTTGGCGCAGTCTCACGTCCTTTGGCGTCCAGCCTTGTCCTACAGTGTTGGTTGCGAGTGATGAAGTGTTTGCCTCGCCCCCAGGTGTCTGACCTTGACTCCCTGGTGCAGTACCCCCACGTGGTGCACTCCCACGGCCTGGTGACCAGCCTGCTGGGGCTGCGGCTGCGGCTGCGCCCCCTGCACTTCCCCGCGGGGCTGCTGAGGGTGCGCTGCCAGGGCAGAGTGAGCCCCGCGCCCCACACTCCCCACAACCAGCTGCAGCTCGTGGAGAGGGGGCCGGCGCTCGAGGACAACAGGGAGGCGCTGGTTCTAGGTACCCACACATTACTTTCATACTCTAGCACGGTTGATAGTTCAATCGTAGCGTAATCGCTCTCCTCTCATTACGACTCTGGATATCCCATTCATTCGCTTTTTCAGAAATTTACTTCATTCATCTATTTTTGCAACTTATACTTTCTTCGTCGGTCATTCGTTTTCTCCATATTTGTAAACCATCTTTATACATTCTTTCACTAAACTCCAATCAGATAAAAATCAAAATTGACTGTGATTTCTCTCATCAAATCAAAAATTTGGTTGCATAAGGATACGTTAACCAACTATTTTCCTGTTCAAATTCCATAATATTATTACCCACTCCCGAGAAATATTAAACCGAGAATTAAGCAATCAAATTTGATGTGTCAATCAAATATTGATTGGAGTTTGGTGCAACAGGCCCTAAGTGTAACTCTTACGCCGTTTCTCTAAGAATGACTGGAGCCTCTACCGATTCTTCTCCACCTTTTCCTATATTGACATTCTTCTCTTACGTAATTCACATCCATTTCCATTTTCATACATTTCCTTATTTTGAATTTACTTGGTATATCCCATACCTTCACAATTTAACCACTTTCTTGGTCTTCCACTTCCTTCCTACGATTCTTTCTGTAGATAATCCTTGTCAACGTTCATTATATATTTTATCCAAATGAAAAAAAAAATTAAAGACTTGTGGATCTTTTATTGTTTACAAAAACTTATTTACTTCTTACTTTTTTCCAAGTTTTTTAGTTCGGTCGATAGCTCAGTCGGCAGAGTGCTTGCATTCCATGCCGTGAGCTCGAGTTCAAATCCCACCGAGGGTGTCAGAAATGATTTCCCGTTTCGGTGTTTATTTCAAACCCCAAAATAAAAATACCGGCAAGGTTTACTCAGCCTTCACAAGAAATGAGTACCAGCCCCCTCGGGAGCTGTAAACTTCAACTGAAGTGGTTGTCGTAAGGCCAGCCCCCTTACCTCTAGAAATAAGTAAGTTCCACTCGCCGCATGCGAAACCCTTCGGGGATAACGCGGCAAGAAGTTACACTATATGATGTGTATTGTTTATTGTGTAGCTTAGTTGCGTTACAATGCCTTTATTATGTTGTTGTTCCAGTCAAGAGCGCCGCGCCTCCCATCAGCTGTTCTCCTCTCTCAGTCATCTTCCTCTGGACTGCCCTGATCCACATAGCCACGTGACTGCAGATGACGTCACCGGCCTGCTCGTGAACGTTCTGCAGTGCGTCAGCAACTTCTCTAGTCACGGGCAATCGGCCGAGAGCGTGAAACAATCCTCCGAGTAGATATATTTTTGTACGATCGATGAAATAGCATTATTTTCATAGAGAACTACCCTTTATAGATTTTATGTCATGGAAAATTTAAATATAATATAGAATAAGATGTAAATATAATATAGAATAAGATGTAAATATAATATAGAATAAGATGTAATTATCACATTTAAATGTATTGTTGGGTGTAAGGAAAGATTGCAGATCCCGCGTAACATAGTTTTACTACCACTTTAGTGAAGAATTTAAGGAATAAATATATTTTGAAAATTATACGCTGCAAAGGTTTGCAGTTACATATGGCCATATGGGGAATAAATGTCAATAGAATTACAGATATTTGCAACTTGAAGCAGAAAAAGAAATCCTTAATAATAATAACAAGAAAAATGTTATGGTTTATTTGGTGAGCGCTGTTTTAGTGTGAATCACACCTCAAGAGCCTTCTGCAAGTTTGGTCGTCGTTGTAGAAAGCGCCAATTCTCAAGCAAGACCCAGTTGCTGTAAAGCTGGATGGACTTTTGGTGACCGATATGATTTTTTCAACATAGCAAAGAGCATATTTGTAAATATAAATCGTATATTTTTGAGCTCCGCCGGGATTCCAACCCACAATCTTCCATTTACGAGTCAAAAGTATTACCACTAGACCACGGACCGATCAAAATGACAAGAGGCAAAATGTATTTTTCTAACTTATGAGTTATGACGTATGCAAATGAAACACCAGCTTGCAGAAGATTTATCTTATCTAATCTAAGTTGCAAAGATATGTCTCATTGAGAATTAACATTATTACGTATGCATTTTCACAAGCCAACACGAAAAAGTTCGCGCTTGTACATGCCGCATATGAAGCTACAACATAAAAACCCAAATCTCAAATGGACATACACCCTGTAACTCTTGCCGACCTTCCCTGAAACAGGGGTGACATTGGCAAAGTTAACCATTTTCTACAGCATGGCTGGTCAGCCGCATACCAACCTATAAGTCAAGAAACGGATGCAACAAGTTACATTTAGATGATAATCAAAAGACTTTTGGAAGCCTGAAAATACTGAGGTGAAAAGGATACGTCCACATCTGGTCATCAGTGCATTCAGATTTGAGAAGACCACGGGAATGTCCAATACAGCAATACTAGATCATCTGGAGGAAGATCAGTAGAGTTTTGTGTGGTGTTATAATAATATGTGTGGTGTTATAAGTTGAAGAGCGGACGGAGAACATAAGATGCTGGCGTCTCCTCGTGTGCAGGCCAAGACCCTTCCTGAAAAGGAAAAGATCAAGTTAATACATTCAGAGGTATCTTGTTAAAGTCAATGATTTATGGGGCTGCTGTTTTATGAGAAAAACCTTGTGTTTTTTATTTTAATTAAAACTTTAAAACCCAAAAAGTTTTAACGATACTAGGAAAAATTGTCACCAACATCATACTTCTTTTTCTGAATTATTATTAAAAAATATATATTGGTAATGTAAAAATAAACAACAAATTTTTTTTTAGGATTTGATTTTATGTACTTTCTCGAGCGCTTTCGATGTTATCACATCATTATCAAGAATCTTCACAATGTCAATACACAAACCATAAAACTTTTAACAAAAAATATAATATTTAAAACTGGCATGGGGCTAGAACTACATATGTTAGAGGGGATCATGGTTTTACCTAATTGTAAACACGCAGAGTTGCTTATATTTAAAAAGTGTAATTATGGATGGAGGTACTTTTGCAAAGACCGAAAAAAGCGGTCATTGCTCTGCAATATTAGCGGCCTAATTAAAATGCTTTTTTGGAAAGATTACACTACTGTATTTATACATTTATTTTTGTTTAAATAAAAATTATTGTACATTAAAATTTCGTCTTTTGACTTGTAGGTTGGTATGAGGCTGACCACCCATACTGTGAAAATTGGTTCACTTTGATAATTGGTTAACTCTTGTTCAAGGAAGGGCAGCAAGTTTTTTGTTATTTTGCAAGTACACGTGCGGTAAGAGCGATTGTGTCTTTTTTGTAGGAATACATAAATATGAATCTTAAATGTTGATGTTTCTTTTCAACTAAGATTATACATTATTATGACCGTTTTTTGGTAATTTTCGTTAAAAACTGAGTTCTTAATATTGCATGTTTAATCTCTGTATCCAGCGCACAAACCAAGAAAGCATTTAAGTTTTTTAAATCTTTACATACATTACCTATCCTACACGCACAAGGCGAGCTATTTAAATTTATCCACAACGTTGAAATAATTTCTAATTCTGAGGTATCGATTTCACTCAAATAGGTCAGGGAACGAAATTCCACCCCAGTTGGTTTTATTATTGAATTATTTTTAAAAAGAGATTCATAGAATGAAGCTCTTGCTTAAATTTGGTAAAATTCAAAATGGCCGCTTCATATCTGTTACTGTATCCAGACGCGAGGACAAAATATTGCGTAAGCTCTCTTATCTAAACCTCTCGTTTTCGTTTCTTAAACTTTATGGTATGTACCTACATATTAGTAAAAGAGTGACAGTAATGAAAAAAACCAAGCTTGTTTATTTATTATTTATCTAAATTATCATGGTTAAAAAAAATCATAACTTAAAAAACGGCACTACAGAAAACATTTTAAAAAGGCACTTTTGTTAACATTTTTATCGTTTTCTTTGTACGTGCTATATTTTGGAAATAATCTTTGTCTTTTTATTAAAGAATTGTGCATTGTTTACTCGCCGATTTTTGATAATTTGAAAATGTTTTGAGAAAATATGATAAAAACTGAAATCACTCAATTAATTAAATTTATTAAAAACAAGACCATACAGTTAGAAACAAGAACGATGGGTGAAGGATATGAAACGCTCTCAAAATATTGTGAACTTTCTACGATTGTAAATAATTACAATAAGTAACTTTAAATATTTTTAGTCTAGCGAATATATTTATTGAATAGTTAAAATGTATAAATTAGGGTATTTATAGGTAATTTGCTGTGATTTTTAATTTAATATTTAGTCATTACAAAAATAAATCAGCTTTTGTTTAAATTAAATAAAAAAACAATCAATTTTAAAAAGTAACTACCTAATTGTAATTTTTTATTTTTTCCCATTTCATTTGTAAACGTAAATTCAATGATTTTTACTGGGTTTTTGATCAAAATAAATATTTTAAGGATGATCTAAAAAAATGGAATTATTTTTTCTTCGATGTTTCATCGGAGTAGGTATTCTCCAAAATATATAGAAGTACCATTCTTCAGTTTTCTGAAACACATACTAATTTTACCACTTTTCTTCTTGTTTTTAAAATGTAGCTTCGTGATTTACTGATGGTTAACTCTCTTTTCACACAATCCGGTCCGGTGCCGGGTCGGAAGTCGCGCAGTGCATGGAGATGTATGTTAGCTTTCACACGGTCCGGCGTACATACATTTCGCGACCGGATCCGGACGGTGTGAAAAAGGGATAATGATATTTTTGTAATGGCGATGAAATGGTTATTAAAATAAAAAATATTAATTAATAGGTATTTATGAATACATATCAGATTAGTGTGTTAATAATTTAAGTAGAAACACTAAGTATCATTGTTTTATTTAAAAAGTAAATTTGTAAAAAAAATATATTATAGACCAGACGCTGATAATTTTTTACTACAATGGACTCAACACGAATCTGAATAAACAATGTTTTTCTCGGCGGCTAAAGTCATGCGTCTATGTGACTAGAGTCCTTAGCAACTTATAATAAATGTCAGTTAGCCTTCGCTCTAGCAACCTGGCCGTGTGGCGTCACAATATTTTATCTATGCTAAAGGTGAGGGCCTCATTGACATATGTGTTTGCCTTTACTCCAGCAACTCAGCCGCTAGAATTCATTTGTGTCGAGTCCATTTAAAGCGATTATTTACAAAAAATAAGTAAAAAGTATTATTATGAGCCAAACGACATGACGGAGAGTTTACTGGAAAAAATATAAAATGGATGTTTCAATACAAAGATTGTTTTATTTAATGTTCATTGAAATAAGAATTTACTTTTGTATGGCGCCTTTGTGTGAAAGCAGTCACCTCAAAGGCGCTTGGTGCTGCAATTAATACAGGTAGTTTTTTTTTCTTTTACAGTCACTTGGAATGTAAATGCATAACTGGGATACCTACCTTGAAAAGTCAAGTGGATTCAAGAGGAAAAGGATTATTATCAAGAAGGAAAAGGATTATTATCAAGAAGGAAAAGGATTATTATCAAGAAGGAAAAGGATTATTATCAAGAAGGAAAAGGATTATTATCAAGAAGGAAAAGGAAGGATCGACATTTTTGTCAAAAATGAGTTATGAATGCTATCCTACCCAAATTTTCCGCTCTTTTTAATGCGCTAACTCCCATAGCTCTACGATGATTTTTGTGTTGTTTTTGCCCAAGCAAACAACTGCGTTTTCGAAGTATGGTTTTGGTGTAACCGACAATATTTTGGCCTTTTTGGTCCTTAAGGCGCTTGTTACATTAAAAAAATCGTAAAACCACATTAATAGTAATATAGCCAATAAAAACCTTTATTTTTTAAATTGTATGATAAAATATGATATGATAAAAAATAAAAAAGTTATGCCATTTTTCTGCAATCTCAAACTTTAAACTGCTCTCCTGAACAATTTAGTTAATGTCGCTTATGCCCTACTGCCTTTTAACCGTCGATATAAAAAAAGAGTCAATACTTACCTTTACAAAAAATGTAACATAAATGAATAAGCCAACATTACAAATCAACATCTCAGATTAGCCGTCACTTCTTTTTGTCCTTAAATACTTCTTTCATTTTATCCAGAGTCATTACCTTTTTCATACAAGCCCTTCTTTTATTATGACTCTGGATATCCCTGTTATTTATCCTTCTATTATGAGTCTGGATGTATAATTTTGCTAAATTATATTTGTAGTAACAGACAACAGGTAAGTGGAACCTCAATCTATTAGTCTGGAGAGTTATTGGTTGAAGATGGTATTAACGTGGGCAGGTACCAATAAGCCGAGTATTAACCACATGCTGGAGCAAACAACCAGTGCCTTGTACAAACAGACAACTATACCAGCCTCCTAATTACACTGCGGGTACATCCAAAATCAACTTCCAAATGTCATAGGGATGGATAATAGCTGGGAAAGCCAAAAATACTGAAAATATATTATCGTACACAAAATTTTCTCTATTCCTACGCTAAAATTAAGAATAAGTACCTATCGTATCTATTGAAAAATTATTTGAGGAAACGTTTTTTAAAAAAACAAATTTAATTTTCAAATTGTTTTGAGTTGGTGTAAATGCCTTGTAGGAATTTTCCGACCATCTGTTGAGATTAATTGAGCTAAAAACCAATAGAAGTTTGAAAATTAAAAATGTAATATATTTTAAAATGCTGGAAAACCCTCACTATAATGGACATATTTACTGTAATGCCGGCCTGTTACCTATAAAAATAAATAGGTTCCAAACGTCATATGCCTTCAGAGACAACGTGGTAAGTACTTACTAGCAATATATATGCATCTTAGTGGATTTTTTCATATCGATCTCTTTTTATTTATCTTATTCTTTTAGTCGCAAAAGTCTTTCACTTCCTTGCTTTTACACTTCTTCAATCATTTTTTTATCATTCCCGTCTTCGATCATTTCAATTAAAGTATTCCATCTCTAGTACATAGATACAGACATCTCTTTGATTGAATGGATAATAGAGTAGGTGGATACAATTTAATACTAGATGGCTTATAGGAATAGAATAAGGCGGGGTGAATTATCTGTGGACATATCTAGGTACTTCTTGTTACGCCTATTGAGGTCAGCACGTAAATTGGCATAGATAATATTGTGCTGTCAGCCGGCCGGGTTGCTGGTAAAAGTCATACAAATATTTTGTGTATGGTTGCTAAGAACAGCAGTCTCATACAAGACTGCCGCTCGCTCACCTAAAATAAGTTTCAAATTCAAAAAATGTTCCGATCTCTTTGATATTGATGGAGTAATGACACAATAAACTGTTTTCCAAACGTATTTTGGTAAAACATATTATTTACTAAATCAAAGACAACTTTAAATGTTTCTCGGCTTGTATTTAAAACATTGTCTATGAAATCTCTTGGAATAAGGAGATACTTAGATCGGTACCTAATTATGTACGATGTGTGGACGTTCGAGATTAATTAAGTGTTAATCGAATATTGTGGGGAAATCCAGCAAGGTGGTATGTAACGACTCTCCTTGTTTCGAGAATGATCTTAATAATCTGTATAAATTAAGACTCAAAATCCCCTGGAGAGCAGACATAATTTAACCGTCATACTGTTCAATTGTAAAAATTCTGTCTGAACCGAAAGTAAGGAAATTAACTCTGTAAAATAAGTGAACTGCAGTTTTGATTGAACAGAACCTGCTAAAACATAATACTCTCCATATATTGTTCCAGTTACGCGATGGTGGGGAGTTTACGCAACATTATATACTAGGAGTGCGCATTACTTGTGCATCGAGCAGCTCTCCGAGATGAACAAATCAAAGGAAGTTATTAATATTTCATAGAAAACTCTCCCCGCACGGTTTCCTTCCATATTGGATCTGCTTTGAGCGCCGAGTCGACGTTTGATCGACTCTATTTACGCTCACATTGTGAAAATTCATTGTAAGGAGCAGCACAGCAGTAAAGGAACAAGAGAAAAAGGAAGACCGAAAAACGCATGGCTTGATTGGATAAATATATGCTGCCTTCACTCCTTTTGATTTTTACTGATATTGTACTATCTATTTAATAAGCTCAACTCGCCACATGCGACCCTTTCGGAAATAACGCGGCAAGAAGTTACACTATATGTGTAGCTTAGTTGTTGTTGTTTGTTATTTCCTATCTATGTTACAAATAAACATTGTCATTTAAAGCTCATATTTAAAGCATTTCCTTATGGAAATGCTTTATACAAGTACATGGAAGTTCACGCTTGCAAATGCTGCATGTGTACATAAAAAAATAAACCAAACCTCACATGAACATAAACTTTGCAACTCCCACCGTTTTTCCGTGAAAGCAGAACATCAAAAGTGAACCAAGTTTGTACAGCATGGGGGATCAGCCTCACACCCATCTAGTCAAGGAACACAAAATCACACAACATACAAACTCAAATCTCCAATAAACGTAGGCTCTGCAACTTTTGGCGACTATCCCGGAAACAGGGGTGTTATTGGCAAAGTAAAATATTTTTTATAACATGGGTGGTCAGCGTCATACCAACCTAAAAGTAAAGAGATAATCCCCCCATGCTGTAAAAACTTTGCTCAATTTTGCCAATGTCACCCCGGTTTCAGGGAAAGGCGGTCGGAGTGGCCAGATACATACCAACCAAGTTAAGAACAAATGAGTCAAATTTTCTCAACGTCACAAAAGTTTAAATGTTATTTAAGATGTCACTGTTGCATAATTAATACTTACACATGCTTTAAGTACCTACTGCCCAAAACCAGAACAAAATGCAATGTTTTGAAGTTTCCAGTCACCTGCCTTTAGAAAATATTCATGATAAAATATAAAATTTAGTTCTTTCTTGCTCGTTGCCCAGTAAGAGCGTCTCCCTAAGACGCTGGATGAGACTTAAGATTTCACCGTAACGTGAAGAAAACTAAGAAGTATATTTCTATAGCCAGCGGTTTTGTAAAAATTAGTTAGTTCTTTATTTTAAAATGTCTTTATTTTAAAATGAAGAAATATTTTGCAAGATTAACGTGAAATGGCTAATTTAATTTAATTTAATGAAATTCAGTAATTTTCCTGGCTCAGTATGCCAGCACAGTATTCCACTCTTATCTCGGCCCACTCCCAGAGTCGGCTCTCATTGAGGAGTCCCAGAGTCGGCTCTCATTGAGGAGTCCCAGAGCCGGCACTTCAGGACATTTCGCCTCCTCCGGGACACTGGAGAGACAGAAATGCTTCCAAGCTCTTCGGCAAAAGGAGCTATGTACAAAGATGGCATCAGTCTAAAATCCTTTCGCCTCTTGTACATCTTATACTTAACATTATTCTTTCCATTTCATTACTTCATAAATAAAGATAAATGTTGATGATTTATAAAGAAGTACTTCAAACTGTTAAAATTGTGAAATGCTTTTTAATAAAATTTTAAGCTATTGAAAATAGTAATTTCTTGCGATCAAGTAAATTTTCCCCATGCATATATTTTTTCTAGAAGGAATAATATTTTTTTCGTTCTGGCAATAATTTACAATTTAAATTTCTCACGCCATAGACTCCTTCACTTGTTTACTTTGTGATTTTTTTGTCAACGTTGAAAATTCAATGAGGCCCACTTATTTCATCTGTAAATTACTTTCGTGTTTTTAAGAAAGTATATTTATAAACTTGCTTCCGTTAATTTAGTTACCGAACAGTATAATTTGAAAATCTCATAATTAAAATATTTTCAGTATATTCTATAATAATGTGAAATCTCATAAGATTTAATTATATAATAAATTTCGTGTAAAATACCACAATGTTATAAACAAAACGCAAATGAAAAAAACAACAATGTAAGAAGATTTGTTAACAAATACAGCGTTGTCCAAAATGTAATTGGTTGAAAACAAATTACAGAAGTCTATGGTTTTCATATTCACAATTAAAAATTTTACAAGAAGGGATTTTATTGGATAGTTAAATTAATGTTGTCATGTGTATTGTACAAAAAAAAAATCATATTAAAAGACGGTACGATTGTTTTCAACCATCAATTTAAAAAAAGTAAGGATGAAAACTTTGCCTTTAAATTAAATAGGTCATATAAACTTTTACGTGTGAAAATAAATTTAGGCACGCATTCGGATGGGATTTTTTTTCGATCTTATTCTGAGAAAACTTTGAAAGATAAACATGGGATTTATTATTTGGCACCGCAGTCATAAATTTGGCGAAAGCGTCCAAGTGTAAAATCCAACATTTACATAAAATTTAGCCCGATAGTGAACGGAGGGCGGGCTGGCAGAAATGTCAGATGGGGTGTGTGTAGGAATACGTCACACGAATTCGATATCGGATACAATAAAAAGAAGCCTTCTTGTTAGATAAAACTATTCTGTACTCGAAGGAAAAAATACGTAATATTGTTGCTATTTTTCTACTCCACTTAGGCCCGGTATATTGAACTGTAGTAATATTTTAGTTAACTATTACTTGAACTTGTATTCAAAATACTCAATCTCGAGTTAACTAAAACCGAACATTGCCGAAGTATGAAGCCACGCCCCTAAATCTTAGAAATAATTAAAATGCCATTAAAAAGCTTTAAAACAAACAACTATTCATAAAAATCATATGCCTAACCTTCATTAAGCTAGAAAACGACACAAAAAATATTCAGTTTGCGACAATTTTGATGTATTCTTACAATAAAAAACAACAGCTGCTGTCAGTGAAGCGCCGCCATCTTGAAAATCGAAAGTTAAAGTTACTAAATATTTACTGCCGAAATTCGGTGAGTGAAATATTATGATGATTTAACTAAAATTGCATTTTAGTTAACTTTACGATACTTCAAAATACCGGGCCTAAGGATGAGAAAAGCTTATATTTTGTTTTACTCTTCAAATATATTTTAATAAAGACTTTATCCACATGAAAAAATATTGGTTTAAAAAAATCCACTTATTCACATAAGTGGATAATTTTTCTTACAGTGGCAACATTTTTTTTCTTTTGAATTTGAATTTCGAACGACATAGCCTCCTACTCAATACTTTTGTATTTTTCATACCTATTTCGGTTGGCTTACATAATTCTATGAATGAAAAGAAGCCTTTGAGAATTCAGTTTTTTTAACACTGTTATATTTAAAAATTCCAAAGCTTAACCAAAAAATATCTTTGCATTTCATTTTAAATACATACTAACAATTTTTTTAATCATTTTTATAGTTTTGACTTTTGACGGTAGGTAGGTACCTGGTGAAAATGTTTGTAGACCTTTTTTTTAATCAGTATTTTTAATAATAATTAATGGACTTCATTAATTTTTCTAAATTGAGTCGTATCGATATAAAGGTGGCAATCATTTTTTTTTCTAAAATCAGATAAATATGTAGAAACAAAGCAAACGTCATTCTCCATTATAATATTAATCTAATTATCTCAATTTCGAAAAAAATCTCAGATTGCCAACTTCAATTCTAAACAGTTCTTATTTGATCTAGCCCGACGTATCTACTTAAATTAAAAAGCCTAAAGGATTTTTTTTCAGAATATACTTTATTTTTTATTAAAAAGATAGACACCATTATTAAGATTGAATTTAAGAAAGTAAGCTGGTTTTTGTTGTGGAACTCTGCGATAGGGTTGTTATGCCGTCTCACAGTGGGAATGGGGAATCAGCTTGGAGAGACAGAGATGGTATCTTGGCTCGTAAAACGTCAAATGGCGGGACAATAATAATTTTTATTCTCGGAGCAGCTGAAACAAACGCCACAGCAGGATAGCAGTTGTACATTTGCGCATATTCGTTGCAAGTCATGGCCTTGCAGTTTAAGAAGGCAATGGCGATATCTCCACAGCGTCGTTTCGTGAAAAAATATAACGTAGGTGATGACAATCAATCAGGCGCGTGCATAGCAGCATAGGGTAATAGGCAAATACATTTCAGAATAAATATTTTCTCCCATTCCTTTAAATTAACTCATTTGAAAATAAAATTTGTTTTCTGTTAGTTTTTGATGTCCATACATGTTATAATTTGCTGATTTTTAAAATGTAATTTGTTATGTATGTTCCTTGACTTAGGTATAGGTAGGTATGAGGTTGACCACCCATACTGTAAAAATGGTTCACTTTGCCAATGTCACCCCTGTTTCAGAGAAAGTCGGCAGGAGTTGCTGGGTGTATGTTCATTTGAGATTCGGGTTTTTATATTGTAGGACTACATGCGGGATGTTTAAGCGCGAACTTAAACATGTCTGTTTTGTGAAAATGCATATAATGTGAATCTCTAATGTTAATGATATTTTGCAACGTAGATTAGATTAGATTAGAAATGAAGTGATAACGATCGTTCCATCCGACCTTAAAATATATTGCCTACCTATTAGGCGCATGTGCCTGTATAGAATGCACGCCTCTGGTCACAAGTTAGAAAAACTCATTTTGCATCTTGTCATTTTGATCGGTGGTAATACTTCTGATTCGTAAATAGAAGGTTGTGGGTTCGGATCCCGGTGGAGCTCAAAAATATACCATTCATATATGTATTTAATATGCTCTTTGCTATGGTCAATTATACATAAAAAGAATTATTTGGTGATCGTGGCTTATAATATAAGTCACACACCTCTAGAGCCTTCTGGGAGCTTGGTTGTCGCCAATTTAAAAGCATGACCCAGTTGCTTGCTATTAGACGGGATGGACCTTTGGTAGCTGGTCTTTGCTAAAGGTTAATGAATTTTTCAACACGGCGAAGAGTCCTATATTATTTTGTAAATTAAATGTTATTTTTTGAGCTTCGCCAAAACTCGAAACCACGATTAACCGATATCGAATCCATAGCGTCAACCACTAGACTATAAACTGGTCCATTGTCTAGTGAAAGGTAGCAACAAAACCTTTCACATTTTAGCGATATCACGCTCTCGCAGATCTGCTGCAGTCAAAGGTGCATCTGCAGCAGATTCCCAGTAATCCAATCTTTAATTTATAAAATAAGTTGCAAAGATATATTAACATTTAAGATTCATATTACATGCATTCTCTCAAGCAGACACGTATAAGTTCGCGCTTACACACGCCGCATGTGGACTTACAACATAAAAACTACAATCTTAAATTAACACAAGCCCTGCAACTCTTGCTGACCTTCTCTGAAACAATGGTAACATTGGTAACCATTTTTGTACGTATAAGTGGTCTGCCTCATACCAACCAAGTGAAGGAACTAGATTTGTATTTTATCAAGTTTTACTATTTTACAAAAAGTCTAATCTAATCTAATCTAATCTAAGCTGCAAAGATATATATCATTTAAGATTTATATTAAATGCATTCCCACAAGCAGACATGTATAATTTCGCGCTAACACATACCGCATGTGGACCTACAATATAAAAATCCAATCTCAAATGAACATTAGCTCTGCAACTCTTGCCGTCCTTCCCTGAAACAGGGGTGACATTGGCAAAGTGAACCATTTTTTACAGTATGGGTGGTCAGCCGCATACCAACCTATAAGTCAAGGAACAAACATCGCAAATTACATTTTTTAAATCAATAAACAATAATAATATAAACATGGACACTAAAAAAAAAACTAAAAAAACTAACTAACTAACAAAAAGTGCCATGAGAAAGTAAGCTAGTAGGTAGTTATAGTTAAATCAATCCGTTTATTTTTAAAGTCACGCCAAGAGCACACGTAAAGAGCACGCCTCTGACCTAGAGGATCTAGTTTTTCCGTGTCGTTGTATCCATCCGACAATCAATTCGGAACGGATGTTCGAAATTTTTTAAATAATCCGAATTTGGAAACGTTCGAAACATTGGCCAATGTCACAATTCGATATAGCTAGGGACCTGAGCAATTAATAACATTACAACATTAGCCTTTTCTAGCAACCTGGTAGGTATAGAAATGTCACAACTTTTTTGTATGTGCATTAGTCCGGATTCCATTTGTTCTTAAAAAAACAAGAATAGTCAACGGATTACCCGAAAACCTATTAAAATGTTTAATATCCGGGAAAACTTAAAATTGAACATGTATTTACAACCAATGCTTACAGTTAATAATTTAATATTGTTAGGTATTAATTTGTTCTAAATTCAAAATTATACCAATGCGAGATGCAGCGCAACTTCACACTAATGATTTATGGTGCTGCCAGCGCGCTGCAAGGGTTGCCATTGCTCAAATTGTTACAGCACCTCCCCGACATTGCACAGTATACCTAAACACAGAGAATAAGATTGCCATTCTTACAGCTTCATTAGGAACTGTTGTGGCAATCATGGACAATCGTGCATTGTCATTGAAATTATCTATGCTATAGTTTGTGTACGCTGAAGTAGGATTCAACACCATCAAAATAAAAATAAAATGGAACATCCGTTTTCTGATAACCGCCGTAGAAGAGAATGTGAGGACAAAAGCACAAAACATACACATAATGAAATGGTTTGGGCATTACATCGAATTTTAAGTCACGGAATGACCGGTCCGTAGCTCAGTGGTAACACTGCGGACTCTGAATGGGAAGGTTGTGGGTTCGATTCCCGGCGGAGCACAAAAAATATACCATTTATATTTTCAAATTTGCTCTTCGCCGGGTTGAAAAATTCATAACACCTTTACCAATGACCGGTCACCAAAGGTCCATCCAGCCTTACAGCAACTGGGTCTTGCTAGAGAATTGGCGCTTTGTAGCGACGACGATCAAGCTCGTAAAAAGGTCGATAGTTCAATTGGTAGAATGCTTGCATTCCATGCCGAGAGCAAGGGTTCGATCTCAAAGGTTTACTCAGCCTTCACAAGAAATGAGAACCAGCCCCCCCGGGAGCTGGGAAACCCCCTTCAACTGAAAGTGGTTGGTGTGAGGCCGGCCCCCTTACCTGTAAAAATAAATAGGTCCCGAAGCGCCACATGCGACCCCTTCGGGGATAACGCAGGCAAGAAGTTACACTATATGTGTAGCTTAGTTGAAAAAAAAAAAAAAAAAAAAGTTGAATAATAACTTTAAAAACTGCTGCTTCATGTCTTTAGGAACTGTGTAAATCAAATTCTTAGCCGCTCCATATGACTACTAACTCTATGCTTGGGAAGAATGAATAACGAACGCTTGATAAACAGTATATAACGAGGAAATGTAAAGGCAAGAAAGGAAGGGGAAGACCGAGAAAGTAATACCATGATCAAATTAGTGAAGGTATACAGAGTGAATGTATGATAAATTGATTGATTCTCTTTTTCCAATGCGTATTCTGTGAAATTGTACCATCTTTTAGTATTATAGGTCAGCCGCATACCCATTTCAAAATATTCATTAAATAAATATTTGAAATAAGGCTTACAGAACCAAAGCTAGCAATCTAGGGGTTTTTTTTAAAATGAAGATAAATATGTAAATGAGACCACTGAAAATACCATTGTGTGTGTTTACCTACATTATTATTTTTTGTAATCTTCAATGCCACCTTAGGTTTATACGAATCAAATGTTGTTTTAATCGAGTCTGTTTTTTTTTGTAATTTAATATTCTAGCTTAACGTTTACAATTCTTAGCAATCAAAGACAAAATGACATGGTTAAGCAACCCACGGAATGGCGTCACATTTTTTTTGAATGAATGGACTTCTTGCTTGAATCATTTCTCAAAGAAGAAGAGGAGCATGATATTATTAAGCTGGCACTCCTGCAGCGGTGTTGCAAGCCTTATCATTATTCCATATCCACGTTGCAGTTTGGTTTCCGCACCACCGGACTCAGGTAAAGTTTTCCAATACATTCCTTCACAGGACATCGGCTCTTATTTCCCCTTGCAATAACGGCTATAACAGCTTACGGAAAATGCGCCGCTTGGTGCATTTAGACTTTCCGCATCGCACGTAGAATATCCTCTTTTAGTCCATGGACACTTCACACTGTATTTTATACCTACCTAGTATTTTATTCAAGCACACTGTTGGCAATAATTTTCTCTTGTGAACTTGTTTATAACGTAAATGAGAGTTAAATAATATATTAAAAATAAAAACCTATATTAAAAAGTTCACCATTAAAAACCTATATTAATGCGAAAATGAACTCTACAACATATTTTGAAAATATACTCATTTCCTTGTGGGCAAATGTAACTGTAACTGGTGTTCTTAGCAATCAATAACAAAATATTCATTTGGTTTTCCCTGTTTCACCCGGCACAAGTTTTATCATCATTTTATCATGATTGGGTGTAATAAGTCATACATTAATAACATTGAAACTTCAACTACCCATAACGTTAAATCCTTCTGGAAGTATACTCACAATTTAAAAAATAACTTAAGGGGCTATCCGTCGTCTATGACGCTTAATGATCGGGTTTCAAATAACCCATCTGAAATTTGTGACATGTTTTCTTCGTATTTCCTATCGGTTTTTGTATCGTCATCACAACTGACATGCAGTCCTAATACCTCCGATATAAATATGAATTTTAATTGCCAAAATAATAATAACACATGTATTGCTGATTTGTTTCTATCTGAAAACGATGTAAGGGATGCACTTTATCTTATTGACATTAATAAAGGGGCTGGTCCGGATAAACTAAGTGCTTTTTTCCTTAAAATGACCTCGAATGCCCTTGTTAAACCTCTTACACTCATTTTCAACAAAAGTTTATCTGAAGGTTATATACCAAGCATATGGAAAACTGCTAACATCATACCCTTACATAAAGCAGGAGCGATAAATGACATCTCTAACTACAGACCTATATCTATCCTCTCTTGTATTGCTAAAATTTTTGAAAAATTGGTCCATAGTAAAATATATCCACTACTTAAGCACTGTATTCCTGATAGTCAACATGGATTTGTCAGATCACGATCTATAGATTCTAATTTGTTACTGTATTCTAATTTTATTTTTGAGACATTTGACCAGGGCTCCTCTGTTGATAGCGTGTACACTGATTTCCGTAAAGCTTTCGATAAGGTAGATCACCTTATATTACTTAAAAAGCTTCACTTCAATGGAGTCCAAGGTAACTTATTTAGGTGGTTTTCTTCATATCTTGAATCGAGATATCAAACTGTTACCCTGAATGGATACACCTCATCATTGTGTGCGATAAGCTCTGGCGTTCCTCAGGGTTCCATATTGGGTCCTTTTTTATTCACAATTTTCATATCTGATATCCATAAATGCTTTAAAAACAGTAAATTATTATTATTCGCTGATGATATGAAATTTTTTAAAAAAGTTGATAATATTAACGACTGTTTATTACTACAGGAAGACATCAATCGGCTCAGTTTATACTGTTCGATTAACAAACTGTCACTCGCCTTTGAAAAATGTAAAATTATAACCTTCTCGAGGAAACGCATTCTGATCAAATACAATTACAAGATTTCCAATCACACACTTGAAAGAGTATCGTGCATACGTGACCTAGGTGTGACTTTCGATTCGAAACTTTTGTTTGACGTGCATATTGATGCCGTTGTCAATAAGGCCTTTCAAATGATGGGATTTGTGTTTCGTGTAACAAAAAAATTTAAAATGTTATCTAGTTATATGACCTTATATCATTCATTAATACGATCTCAAGTAGAATTTGCTGTGACTATATGGAATCCTTTTTATAATGTGTACAAGACTCTTATAGAGTCCGTACAAAGAAGATTTACAAAAATACTATTCCATCGTTTAAGCTTCGTCAACCGCACTTACGAAAACCGCCTAGTTCACTTAAACCTAATTAGTCTTGACAATCGGCGTTTATTATTGAGTGCGTTAACTTTGAGGAGTATTTGTCTATCTGAAACGGATTGCCCTGGTCTTCTATGTCAGATTAATTTTCGCATACCAAGAAGTGCATCCCGTTCGTTACAAATATTTTCTCTGCCCAAATGTCGAACAAACTCAGGTCAAAGAGCTCCTATGTATAGAATGTGCAGTGATTTTAATATATATTTTAGTGATTTAGATATATTTAATAAAGTGAAGTACTCCTTTAGATCTGACCTATTAAAAAGTATTTATAAAATGTCCGTGCTATCCATTATATCTTGAATGGGTTTTCTTTTTATCTTTTTTTGTATATTTTTTGTTTATTCTTAGTTTCTCTTTTCACTTTTTTTTTTTCTTTCCTCTTATTTTTATTTCTGTTGTTAATTTGATTTACTTTTTACCTCATCGATTTCTTTTATGTTTTTATTTTTCGTCAGCTATTTTATTGTTTTTACATATCTGTGGGAATTCTTTAGGATTAAGGCACACTACTGTTTATGTTTACATTTTTCTTGTATTTGTTTTTGTGTCTGTATCTGTTTTTTCTCCTTAAAAATAAAATAAAAATAAAATAAAAATTTTAACAACAATTTTATAATGCGCAAACCCCATTGAATTCATATCTTTTGTTTATTTTAAAAACTTATTTAGTACTTGCAAAAGAACAGGGTAATTCACTACGCGTTTGATCCGTATCTGATCCATGGATCATAATTTTATTTGTTATGAAATTTCTAATATGGTGGCGGTTGAGCCATAGATCTGTTGTGTGTGAATAACACCGTTATATCCTAACAATAAAACCAGTTTTTTTTTTAATAACTCATTTGTCTTTTAATAAATTAGATAAAAATAATGACGTTTAACCCATACAACAACAAAAATACGTCGCATAATCCACAAGGTTCATAAACTGAAGCTTTCCTATTTTATTTGTTGGAGTCGTGTATTTTCTTTCCTTCTTTTTAATCCAAAGTAGCAACATGTTTTCCTTAAAAGTATTTTAATCAGGTTTGATTATTTTATTCGTTGTGTACATCCCTCGCTATCTTCCTTGTTCGTAACACAGGTGCCCTGGCATGTGTGCCAGCACTAGGGATGGGCTGGTCACAGTGAGCGGACTAATCCAGTTAATCAATAAGTATTTGCAGCGAGAATCATGGAGACGTTAATATTTAACCTCTAGTCTCGTGATTAACTGATGAGCTTGATTAATGGAATGTATTTTATAATACCCAATGATGGAAGACTACTAAGTGTCAGTGGCGAAGCGTGCCATGCAAGCGGGTTCCTACCGGCTTCCATTTTAAAATGATGTAACAAAATGGTTTAAAAATATAGGCAATAAGTAAAAAAATACATTTAAACCCAAAGAAACAATACGTATTTTTCCCCATTTAAACCATGCAGTCTACTTTATTATCATTTCTGCCTCATTTTAAACGGGAAACCGATGCAAACCGGCTTGTATGGCACCATTCGCCACTGCTAAAGTGTGCATACAGATGAAATGTGGATTCGAACAGAAATATTGGTGTGGGTTCGAATCGCGGCGGAGCACAAAAATATACCATTTATATTTCAAATTTGCTCTTCGCTGGGTTGAAAAATTCGTAAACCTTTAGCAAAGACCGATCATCAAAAGGTCCATCCAGCCTTACAGCAACTGGGTCTTGCTTGAGAATTGGCGCTTTCTACATCGACGACCAAGCTCGCAGAGGGCTCTTGAGGTGTGATACCCAGCGCTCACCAAATAAATCAGCCTATTATTTTTTTGTTTTTTAGCAAATATAATAATCAAAATGCATAGTCCACGATTATGGTTAATTATTTAGGAATTATCTGAAATACCGCTCAGCACGCGTGCGGGAGGTTTTTCGCGACAGCACAACAAATATCCGGTCGGCCATGTTTACTGTGCAGCCTCTTTTAAACTAATAATTCCTTGGGTTTATGTATGAAAGTCTACTCACAACTACAAACCATCACTCAACATTCAACATTCACGAGTCCGGTCGATAGCTCAGTTGGTAGGGCGCTTGTATTGCATGCCGAGAGCTCGGGTTCGATTCACCAAGAGGCTGTCAGAAATGATCTTCCGTTTCGGGGTTTATCTCAAACCCAAAATAAAACACCGGCAACGCTTACTCGGCATTCAAAAACTTGAAAATTGTTTTCTACGTCTGTCTAAGACACTCAATAGATTTAGAAGAAAAACTTTAAAACATGTAGAATACTCTTTATATGAGTCGTGGAAAGTTTGATTTCGATAGGACTACAAACATTTAATTCGATTAACGTTTAATCGTACAAGTTCGCGCTTGCACATGCCGCATGTGAACCTACAATATAAAAACACAAATCTCAAATGGATATACACCCTGCTACTCTTGCCGTCCTTCTCTGAAACAGGGGTGACATTGACAAAGTGAACCATTTTTACAGCATGGGTGGTCAGCCGCATACCAACCTATAAGTCAAGGAACATACACAAGAAATTACAATTATAAAATCAATAAATAATAATATGTATGAACATCAAAACTAACACAGAAAACAAATTCTAATTTAAACGTTTATGAGTGTTGTGTTTTAAGATGTGGTCTGTGGGAGGCTGAGACAGCATAATCCTCCAGTAATTTGATTCACATCACGTCCTGGGAGCGGGAAGTAATCTCATGTTGTCATAATTATCCAAAGTTTGTCTTTTCGGAAACTTCCAGTACGTAATCATTATAAAATTGGCAATCTGCTTTGGAAGTATTAAATCCATTAAAGTTATCCCGCACGCTAAAGGACGCGGGGCGCTACTCTAAGTGGGAGGTTTTACTACGGAAGTTATTTTACAGGAATCCTGTACGCTGAAGGACGCGGGGCGCTACTCTAAGTGGGAGGTTTTACTACGGAAGTTATTTTACAGGAATCCTGTACGCTGAAGGACGCGGGGCGCTACTCTAAGTGGGAGGTTTTACTACGGAAGTTTTTTTACAGGAATCCTGTACGCTGAAGGACGCGGGGCGCTACTCTAAGTGGGAGGTTTTACTACGGAAGTTTTTTTACAGGAATCCTGTACGCTGAAGGACGCGGGGCGCTACTCTAAGTGGGAGGTTTTACTACGGAAGTTTTTTTACAGGAATCCTGTACGCTGAAGGACGCGGGGCGCTACTCTAAGTGGGAGGTTTTACTACGGAAGTTATTTTACAGGAATCCTGTACGCTGAAGGACGCGGGGCGCTACTCTAAGTGGGAGGTTTTACTACGGAAGTTATTTTACAGGAATCCTGTACGCTGAAGGACGCGGGGCGCTACTCTAAGTGGGAGGTTTTACTACGGAAGTTTTTTTACAGGAATCCTGTACGCTGAAGGACGCGGGGCGCTACTCTAAGTGGGAGGTTTTACTACGGAAGTTTTTTTACAGGAATCCTGTACGCTGAAGGACGCGGGGCGCTACTCTAAGTGGGAGGTTTTACTACGGAAGTTTTTTTACAGGAATCCTGTACGCTGAAGGACGCGGGGCGCTACTCTAAGTGGGAGGTTTTACTACGGAAGTTTTTTTACAGGAATCCTGTACGCTGAAGGACGCGGGGCGCTACTCTAAGTGGGAGGTTTTACTACGGAAGTTTTTTTACAGGAATCCTGTACGCTGAAGGACGCGGGGCGCTACTCTAAGTGGGAGGTTTTACTACGGAAGTTTTTTTACAGGAATCCTGTACGCTGAAGGACGCGGGGCGCTACTCTAAGTGGGAGGTTTTACTACGGAAGTTATTTTACAGGAATCCTGTACGCTGAAGGACGCGGGGCGCTACTCTAAGTGGGAGGTTTTACTACGGAAGTTATTTTACAGGAATCCTGTACGCTGAAGGACGCGGGGCGCTACTCTAAGTGGGAGGTTTTACTACGGAAGTTTTTTTACAGGAATCCTGTACGCTGAAGGACGCGGGGCGCTACTCTAAGTGGGAGGTTTTACTACGGAAGTTTTTTTACAGGAATCCTGTACGCTGAAGGACGCGGGGCGCTACTCTAAGTGGGAGGTTTTACTACGGAAGTTTTTTTACAGGAATCCTGTACGCTGAAGGACGCGGGGCGCTACTCTAAGTGGGAGGTTTTACTACGGAAGTTTTTTTACAGGAATCCTGTACGCTGAAGGACGCGGGGCGCTACTCTAAGTGGGAGGTTTTACTACGGAAGTTTTTTTACAGGAATCCTGTACGCTGAAGGACGCGGGGCGCTACTCTAAGTGGGAGGTTTTACTACGGAAGTTTTTTTACAGGAATCCTGTACGCTGAAGGACGCGGGGCGCTACTCTAAGTGGGAGGTTTTACTACGGAAGTTTTTTTACAGGAATCCTGTACGCTGAAGGACGCGGGGCGCTACTCTAAGTGGGAGGTTTTACTACGGAAGTTTTTTTACAGGAATCCTGTACGCTGAAGGACGCGGGGCGCTACTCTAAGTGGGAGGTTTTACTACGGAAGTTTTTTTACAGGAATCCTGTACGCTGAAGGACGCGGGGCGCTACTCTAAGTGGGAGGTTTTACTACGGAAGTTTTTTTACAGGAATCCTGTACGCTGAAGGACGCGGGGCGCTACTCTAAGTGGGAGGTTTTACTACGGAAGTTATTTTACAGGAATCCTGTACGCTGAAGGACGCGGGGCGCTACTCTAAGTGGGAGGTTTTACTACGGAAGTTATTTTACAGGAATCCTGTACGCTGAAGGACGCGGGGCGCTACTCTAAGTGGGAGGTTTTACTACGGAAGTTTTTTTACAGGAATCCTGTACGCTGAAGGACGCGGGGCGCTACTCTAAGTGGGAGGTTTTACTACGGAAGTTTTTTTACAGGAATCCTGTACGCTGAAGGACGCGGGGCGCTACTCTAAGTGGGAGGTTTTACTACGGAAGTTTTTTTACAGGAATCCTGTACGCTGAAGGACGCGGGGCGCTACTCTAAGTGGGAGGTTTTACTACGGAAGTTTTTTTACAGGAATCCTGTACGCTGAAGGACGCGGGGCGCTACTCTAAGTGGGAGGTTTTACTACGGAAGTTTTTTTACAGGAATCCTGTACGCTGAAGGACGCGGGGCGCTACTCTAAGTGGGAGGTTTTACTACGGAAGTTTTTTTACAGGAATCCTGTACGCTGAAGGACGCGGGGCGCTACTCTAAGTGGGAGGTTTTACTACGGAAGTTTTTTTACAGGAATCCTGTACGCTGAAGGACGCGGGGCGCTACTCTAAGTGGGAGGTTTTACTACGGAAGTTTTTTTACAGGAATCCTGTACGCTGAAGGACGCGGGGCGCTACTCTAAGTGGGAGGTTTTACTACGGAAGTTTTTTTACAGGAATCCTGTACGCTGAAGGACGCGGGGCGCTACTCTAAGTGGGAGGTTTTACTACGGAAGTTTTTTTACAGGAATCCTGTACGCTGAAGGACGCGGGGCGCTACTCTAAGTGGGAGGTTTTACTACGGAAGTTTTTTTACAGGAATCCTGTACGCTGAAGGACGCGGGGCGCTACTCTAAGTGGGAGGTTTTACTACGGAAGTTTTTTTACAGGAATCCTCTACGCTGAAGGACGCGGGGCGCTACTCTAAGTGGGAGGTTTTACTACGGAAGTTTTTTTACAGGAATCCTGTACGCTGAAGGACGCGGGGCGCTACTCTAAGTGGGAGGTTTTACTACGGAAGTTTTTTTACAGGAATCCTGTACGCTGAAGGACGCGAGGCGCTACTCTAAGTGGGAGGTTTTACTACGGAAGTTTTTTTACAGGAATCCTGTACGCTGAAGGACGCGGGGCGCTACTCTAAGTGGGAGGTTTTACTACGGAAGTTTTTTTACAGGAATCCTGTACGCTGAAGGACGCGGGGCGCTACTCTAAGTGGGAGGTTTTACTACGGAAGTTTTTTTACAGGAATCCTGTACGCTGAAGGACGCGGGGCGCTACTCTAAGTGGGAGGTTTTACTACGGAAGTTATTTTACAGGAATCCTGTACGCTGAAGGACGCGGGGCGCTACTCTAAGTGGGAGGTTTTACTACGGAAGTTTTTTTAAAGGAATCCTGTACGGCATGTAAACATGCCGCATGTGGACCTACAATATAAATACCCGAATCTCAAATAAACATATACCCTGCAACTCCTGCTGACCTTCCCTGAAACAGGGGTGAGATTGGCAAAGTGAACCATTTTCTACAGCATGGGTGGTCAGCCGCATACTGACCTATAATTCAAGGAACAAACCTAAAATCAA
Organism: Agapetus fuscipes; assembly: GCA_951799405.1. Lineage (NCBI taxonomy): Eukaryota > Metazoa > Arthropoda > Insecta > Trichoptera > Glossosomatidae > Agapetus > Agapetus fuscipes. Next base: position 17,930,861 of record OX637344.1, on the reverse strand, counting down.
ATCAAACCTAAAATAAAATACCGGCAAGGCTCACTCAGCCTTCACAAGAAATGAGAACCAGCCCCCTGGGCAGCAGGGAGATCCCAACTTCAACTGAGGTGGTTCGTGGACTAACACGCTTGACGGCTTTTGCAACTTAAATGAAACTGATTCTATAATAATCTATAATCTAAGTTGCAAGGATATATTCATTTAAAGCTCTCAGATGTATGCCCACAAACGAACACGTGCAGTTCGCGCTTACAAATGCTGATTGCGTACTTACAAATAAAATCCAAACCTCAAATGAACATAAGCCCCACAACTTTTGCCGACCTTCCCTGAAACAGGGGTGACATTGGCAAAGTGAACCATTTTTTACAGTATGGGTGGTCAGCTTCATACCAACTTATAAGTCAAGGAAATTGATTAATTGATTAAATCACAACAAATAATTACTTATGTTAATATCGTCCATTTTTTAAAAATTACATAAAATAGATTGACCTAATAAGTTTTTTTATTTTTTCAAAAACCTTAATTAATAATCGTCGAAGTTTGACATTGACATTAAATAAAGAAATCGAGGAAAATATTTTTTGGACTTATAACACTAATTGCGTTCTTTTTTTAAATTTGACAGTTTTGAAGATTAGGTAAATGACCTTGAGCATGTACCAGAGACCAGAAACTCTGTGCGTAGGTATTTTTTAATACTTTTTAAGCTTTTAATACTTTTTTTTAATTCATCACCAAAAAACAACTTATAAGAGTTTTTTAAAGCAATAAATGTATCATATACGATTTCAAACACGTGATGTTAGATCTACAATAAGGTACGTCAGTCTCTCACTGGTGATATGGAAGTGCGTAGACATTTTGGGTACACGGGAAAGTACATTAAAATTACGACATCCATCTTCCATATTTCAATTTCTCACTCCCATCCATCACAGATGTACACATATTAATAATAACATCAAATACATCTTCCTGATAATACTCTAGTCGTACAAATTCTGTCTTTGCAAGTTTCAGCCTTTATTTCAAATTCAAAATGTCAGAGGTATGCTTGTGTTCCATGCTAGAGGGCAAAGGTTCGATCCCCATCAAGTGTGTGAGAAATGATATCCAGTTTGTATGTTTTTTTTAAACCCGGAATTAAATACCGGCAAGGTTTACTCAGCCTTTACAATCACTTGAATATCCCTTGACTATATAAGTCGGTATGAGGATGACCACCCATGGTGTAAAAAATGGTTCACTTTGTCAATGTCACTCCTGTTTCAGGAAAGGTTGCAAAAGTTGCCGAGATTAAAATAATTTGAGGTTTGGTTTTTGAAATTTTAGTATAGATGCAGCATTTGTAAGCGCGAACTTACACGTGTCTGTTTGTGGGCATGTAATGAATAATAACTTGAAATGATAATATATCTTTGCAATCAAGGCTATGGATTATATACGAGCAGTACCAGCCCCCTCAGGAGCAGGGAAACCTCCACTTTAAGTAAAGTGCGTGGTGTAAGGCCAGCCCTCTTATCTGTGATAATAAAGAGGTCCCACTCGACAAATGCGATCCTCATCAGGATAACGCAGTAAGAAGTAACGCTTTATATGCTGGATAGTTGCATTCTGAAAATCAAATCCAGCGAATGTGCCAGAAGGACCAACAGCACGTGGGCGCACATACAAAGCTTTATTTTTACCATGTGATGATGCTATTATTCACTCCCCACATTCATCGAGTACTCGATGTAATAGAAGTTGAGTTTCATGAAAGTTTAAGCATGAAGGTATTGAGCAATTTTGAAAGCTGATTCGTGGCTTGAAGCGATTTTTTTATTAGTTCCAAAAAGGCCGCTTTCAAAATTTTAAATTTCATTGAAAGCACAAAGCCCCCTTCTGTAGAGCCGGCTGCAGTTTTCGCTGAGTGCGGGTTTTTTTCAATTTTTTAGCCGAAAATACTTGCAACTTGCATTCAACAAAAAAGTATAAAATGAGCAAGAATGTACTCGCACAAATTTTAATTTAGAACTTTATTTCCAGCTTACGAGCGTCACACTTGTATGGGACTACGGTCCTTGGCAACAATAAAAATATTTATTTGCCTTTTCCCTACAACCTTGGCAACAAATAACTTGTCCGTTTGATAGATTAATTGACAGAGTGCTTGCATTCCATACCGACAGCTCGGATTCGAATCCCACTGAGGGTGTCAAAAATGATTTCTTATTTCTGTGTATATTTCAAACCCGAAATAAAATACTGCCTTCCCCCTTACCTGTAAAAATAAATAGGCTCAATTCGCCACATGCCACCCCTTCGGAGAAAACGCAGCAAAAAGTTACAATACTCGTATATATGTGTAGCATAGTAGCCTAGCAACTGGCCGTGTGACGTCATAATTTTGTCTGGTTTAATTCATGTGCCACATCATGTAACCTCATTGTCTCTTCACTAATAGGTTGGTATGAGGCTGACTATCATACTTGAAATTAAACTAAAATACTAAATAAATGCAACTTTTCTTTGTCTGCTTCAGTTAAGTATATTGAATAATAATAATATTTCTTGTCTGCTGGAGCCCAATTTTGGTAGCATGCCCAGCGGCAGAATTGATGTAATCTTTTTAGATTTTTACCAATACAAGCGCATTTCACGCACACACTCTCATGGTTGTGTAGCCAGCACTCACAGAAAAATCCCAAAAATAGTCTAACAAAATAAATTATTACGAAATATAGAGAAAGCGATGTTTTACCACTAGTATAAGGCGAACAAAATAAACAACTATGAAGGAGAGCGAATGTTTGCGATCGTTTTCTCGAAAATTATTTAATATATTGTCGCTAAGGATATTTTTATAAACTTAACAATTTTATTTAAGACATGGCTACATTTTTGTTTTATTTCTGACGCGGTTGTTGTGTCAACTTTTTATAGCACTGCTGTCAACCCTCACTGTCGATAATATGTCTCACCCATTGTTATCCATTTCTACAAATCTCGTACGAACGCAAGGCATAAATAATTCGTGAAAGTTTATCGTTTTGTTATCTTTCTCCCTTACACTTATATACTTTTGATACATCCATCCCACTTCTACGCGATAATCGCAAAAGTGACAGTCAATGAAATGTCAGCCCAGGTCGGCCCACCGATACTTGTTATTTGTTTTTCTTCTTCTAATTAGAGAAAACACAAAGGAGCTGCAGCCGTAGGAATGGAGGAGTGGTCTGCCATTTATCAGGGACCCAAGTGTAAATCATTACTCCACCGTAGCGTTTACCAAATAATTATGGAAACTGAGATAGCGTGTCTCGTGAGCGTTCTCGTTTTCATACATTTTATGTGAAACGCTGACGTAAAGTTTTACACAGAGCTGAGTTACAAGTACAGATGGCATAGTCAGCAACCTGAAGTATGGCAGATTGTCAAACTGTGATTAAAAAATAATGAATTTAGAAGAAACCAAATAAATGAAGAAAAATATGCATACGTGGGTCTGATTTTTGTATCGGAAGGTAAAGGAGTGGAAACAATATATTTTCACAAGAAAGGGGCTAGGACTTACGCCGACCATTTAAATTCAAGTAGGAGTGTTCTGGCTCCAGGCTCCCGGGGTGGCAGCTTGTCGTTTCTTGTTAAGGCTGAATGAACCTTATCGGTTCTATAAGAAAATAATAAACATCGAAATGGGAAATCATTTCTAACACTATGAGTTTTATGAGTTTGAGTATGAGTTTGGTTCACTTTGCCAATGTCACCCCTGTTTCAGGGAATGTCGGCAGGGGTTGCAGGGCTTATGTTCATTTGAGTTTGGATTTTATTTGTAAGTACACAATCAGCATTTGTAAGCGCGAACTACACGTGTTTGTTTGTGGGCATACATCTGAGAGCTTTAAATGAAAATATCCTTGCAACTTAGATTATTATTATAGATTATGGTGGGATCAAACTTTAGGTATTTGGCAAAAAAGCTAGCGCTGAACCAACTGAGCGGGTACGAAAAATTCGGCATGAATCTAAGTAACAAATATATGTAAACAATAAACATGATATATATTGAATGCATAGCACACGTGTAAGTTTGCATTTATACATACTGCATGGGTGTTTATAAAAGTGACCCAAACAAACCTATGTATTTGTACAGAATAGAAGGCCAGTCTGAATTGTCATATAAGCTGTAATTGTTAAAAATAAATCGACGCTATGGTCAAGCGAGTCAGGACGGGAACTTTGACTAGCGTGTTTGAAATAAAATCAAATTTGAGTCCGGCGACAATAACTTTGACTGTGTTTGAATATACGTCAGTGAAAAGTCATTTATGCACAATTCATTCAAATAAAAAGGAAATGATTTTTACAAACATTGTTTGCTAAAATAGGTTGGTAAATTGCATTATTTTTTATGGACTTTTTCAAAAAAGGAGGGAAAAGGCAGATTATTTGAGAAGCAGTGCTCTAGTCTGCCCGTGGGACGTACAAAATAAAGCCTGCCTCCATTGAACATTGCAATTTTTAATTAATAATATTATCTTTCAGATTTTCGCTAAAAAAACACGCTCTCCGTGCGGGGCGGGATGCTTTTCATCAATAAAATACTGAATGGGTCAATATTGACTTGGATATGAATATTCAATTAAAAATAAATAAAACAAATCTGGCCAGAAAGTATCAGGTATTTTGTAAAAAAAAAATTGTAACATGTTCTATTTTTTTTTCTAAAAAAAAAATACTGTTATTTTATTGGAGAGTTGCTTTTAGGGATCTTTTGTCGTGGTCTATCGAAACTGGAGCTTCCGGACCTTTCACTCATTTTTTAAATTTTCTTCTTCGCTGAAGAAACCCAACGCAGATATGGACGAAACGTCCAGAAGTTCTAGCTACGAATAGCCTCGGTAACAGATTCAAGAAAACAACATACAAATAGTTTACGATTCGTTACTGTAACTGTAACTCTGTCGCCATTCCGCTAGGGGCGGCCAGAGCCTCTGCAGAGTAGCCTCCATTTTTTCCTATACTGACATACCTCTTTCAATTCTTTCATATCCATCACCTTTTTCATGCATTTTCTTCTTTTACGCTCACTTTGTATATCCCATTCTTTCACAATCTCCTCAATCTGATCACTCCATACTTTTCTCGGTCGTCCCTTCCCTCTTTTTCCTTTCACACTTTCTTTGTATACATACTTTGTCCGTCTATCATCTTTCATTCTTTCCACATGCCCAAACCATCTCATCACATTCTTTTGTACTTTAACTTTCACATCCTCTTTCAAATTACATTCTTTTTTTACCCATTCATTCCTAACTCTATCCCTCAAAGTTTTTCCTGTCACACTTCTCAAATGCTTCATTTCCACCGTACATACTTTACTCATTTCGCTATCATTCACTGTCCATGCTTCACTTCCATACATCAAAGTCGGTAACAAGTTAGTTTATCATAAAACGCTCTCCAATTTATCCGTTAACATAAATAAATTGAAAAAGATTTTTCCGTGTTTATTTACGTTGAACAAGATTAAATATATGAAAATATGTGTTTACACAAAATAGCATACCTACTTACTACGTGTGATTTCAATTTTCAAACATTATTATATCAAAGATTAAATTACCTAAGTACTGGATAAAAATAAATAATGCGTTAGATATTTTTATTCAGAAAATATGGTTGGCGTAAAATACTTTTAAATACTTCGATCTCCATAAAAAATCGTTTCTTGTCTATGGTTCACCTGCGCACGCGCATAAAGTGAAAATAAAGATAATGTAACCTAACCTCAAAATATACATCATTTTTATACTATTCGTTCATTACAAATATTCACAACTAATATGCATCATTAGAAATGAAATGGATTTATTTTAAAGATGGGAGAATTCCAGGAATGATATCCTCAAGAAGAGAGGGGAGGTAGACGTAATATAAGATGCCTTTTATGTGGTTGTCTGCCATAAAGTTTTTATACGAAAAACATAATTTACGGCGGTCATTTTGTTTTCATGAGGGCATTACAAATCCACAAAAGACATTCCAACTAATTTCAGGATAAATTATGTCCAACTCACAAAAACCTCGTATTTTCTTCATTCCATAGATTTTACAAGCAGGTAAATGCCACCCATCTTTCAGGAAAAGGTTGCAAGAGCTCCACAGTGTTAATTCATTTATCTAATCTAATCTAATCTAAGTTGCAAAGATATGTTACATTGGAGATTCACATTACATGCATTCCCACAACCAAGACACGTACAAGTTCGCGCTTGCACGTGCCTCATGTGAGCCTACAACATAAAAACCAATCTCAAATGGACATACACCCTGCAACTCTTGCCGTCCTTCCCTGTAACAGGGGTGACATTGGCAAAGTGAACCATTTTTACAGCATGGGTGGTCAGCCGCACACATTTATAGTTTTGTTATTTTAATATTCCAAATCTAGATCGATATTGTATTTTGTTGTGTGTTTACACGTCGCGTCGTGTGATTGTGAATCTTAAATATTAATATATTTCTGCAACTTAGATAAACTATATAATAAGCTATGAAAATAGTATGGCATGTGTTCGTATTGATGATGAGTATAGTGAATGGTTTGAAGTTTTTAAGGGTGTAAGGCAAGGATGTGTGATGAGCCCATGGCTATTTAACATAGTCATGGACAAGTGTGTTCGAGATGCTAGACTTGATGATTGTGGATTAATGATAGGAGAGAGCAAAGTGAGTGTTCTACTGTATGCGGATGATGCAGTGCTTGTATCGGACTCAGCAGTAGAATTGCAAACAATGCTCTCTAGATTGAACGAAGCTCTGCTAGGTAATTATTTGAAATTGAATGCAAGTAAGACGAAAGTTTTGATTTTTGAAAGAAATGAAGAAAATACGAACTATGAATTTAGAATAAACGGAACGAATGTTGATGTGGTAAATGAGTTTGTATACTTGGACAGCAAGTTTGAAAAAGATGGAAGAATGACAGGTGAACTTGAAAGAAGAGTAATGAAGGGCAGGTGTGTACTGGGTGCCACAGCGTGTATCGCCAAAAATCAAAATAGATCTAAAAATGCTCGATTGGCGGTACACAGTGGCATACTTTTACCCACCTTGATGTATGGAAGCGAAGCCTGGACGGTGAATGAAAGTGAAATTAGTAAAGTCGATACTGTTGAAATGGACTTTCTAAGAAGTATGATTGGGAAAAAACGGAGTGACAGGATGAGGAATGATTTTGTAAGAGAAGAATGTGGTGCAAGAGAAAGTGTGAAAGTGAAGATTAAAAGAAGTTTGTTAAGATGGTTTGGGCATATGGAGAGAATGAATGAGGAAAGACTGACGAATAAAGTATACGTTGGTAGAATAGATGGATGTCGTGGTAGAGGAAGACCGAGAAAGATATGGATGGACCAAATATCCGAAATTGCGAATGAATGGAATATCCAGAGTCATAATAAAAGAAGAGTCTGTATGAAGAAGGTTATGACTCTGGAGGAAATGAAAGAAGTAGATATGTTAGGACAGAAAAAAATGGCAGTTGATCTGTAATGTTGGCGGCTAGGGTTTATTAAATTGGAATTTGTTTTCTGTTTGTTGACCATAGAGATCTTTATTTAGTGATGTATAAAATGTAATTTGTCGTGTATGTTCCTTGACTTATAGGTAGGTATGCGGCTTACCACCCTTGCTGTAAAAATGGTTCACTTTGCCAATGTCACCCCTATCTCAAGGAAGGACGGCAAGAGTTGCAGGGTGTATGTCCATTTGAGATTTGGTTTTTATGTTGTAGGTTCACATGAGGCATGTGCAAGCGCGAACTTGTAGGTACGTGTCTGGTTGTGAGAATGCATGTAATGTGAATCTCCGATGTAACATATCTTTGCAACTTAAATTATATTAGATTACGGATTGTGAAATAAAGGAATGTTATCTTAGGTATAGGTTGGTAAAAGGCTAAAAATTTGTTTGCTTTGCCAATGTCACCCCTGTTTCAGGGAAGGGTGATACAAGATACAGCGCTTATATTCATTTAAGATTTGGGTTTTTATTTTGTAAGTACACATGCAGCATGTGTAAGCTCGAACTTACACGTATCTATTTAAATGTGGGCATGCATTTATTTAGAATTATGGTTATGGGATATCCAGAGTCATAATAAAAGGAGAGCTTGTATGAAAAAGGTTATGACTCTGGATGAAATGAAAGAAGTATGCAAGGACCGAAAGTAATGGCGGTTGATCCGAAATGCTGGCGTTTAAGGCTGAGGCTTTTAAAAAATATTTTTTACTTTGTTATAGATTTTTTTTTTTAAATAAATTTGTTAAGAGGAATGCAATTCACCAACCTATTTTGCCTGGCCAGTTGTCTTCATGCGAAAGCAGAAGCTTGTGTGCATGCTATGACATCTGAACCAGGGTCAATGTTATAGTCAAAGGGGCAAGCCGTGGCTCGAACCAACGTTATCTGAACCAAACACGCTAGCTGAACAAGCGTCTTGACCGCCGTGGCCATAGCACCGATATGTTTGGTAGGTTTTAATTTTTACTGTTTAATTGCTAAGTGTTTATTTTTCAAATGTAATTAATTGCTTGTATTCCTTGACGTATAGGTTGGTATGAGGCTGACCACCCAAACTGTAAAAAATGGTTCACTTTGCCAATGTCACCCCTGTTTCAAGGAAGGTCGGCAAGAGTTGCAGGGCTTATGTTCATTTGAGATTGGGTTTTTTTATACTGTAGGTCTACATGCGGCATGTGTGAGCGCGAAATCATGCGTGTCTGCTTGTGGATATGCATTTAATATGAATCTCAAATGATACATATCTTTGCAGCTTAGATTTAAATTTAGATTTAGTTACACTCGCCACAGAACATCGTGGCGAGAAGGTACACTATATGTGTAACTCAGTTTTGCGTTTATGTAACCACAGGAAAACATTTTCTCGATATTTCCATTTCAATACCTTTATGTCACTTGTAGAAAAAAGCTTAGATTTCTACCTTAAAATTTTACCCGACTAATTTAAAAAAAAAGACCCGAGATTGCCGCCTTTGATTCCAGTTATGCAGGACGTGCTTATGGATGTGCATTAAATATTAACCTTTAATGTCAATGTATCTTTGTGACTTAAGTAGATAATTATCAAGTGTCAATCCATTTCTAGTTGGATGTGAATAAATAAAGTTGAAACAAAAATACTCAAATATAAAATAATTACATACTAGGTGTATTAGGCAGGGGGTTAATTAATCGTAAAATGTAAATGATGTGTTTTTAGAGAGGGGGGCGCATGTTGGTTAATAAAAATCAAATAAACCCCCGCCCCCTCCCCGCCCCACCACGCGCCGTAAACCAAAACCCCCCCCAGAGCGTGATTTCGTGTGAAGGGGAACACCATATACGGGTAAACGTCAGTCTTGAATGGAACTGCCGTCTTTTGACAACTTATAATCTAAGTTGCAAAGGATATATTAATATTAAATGCACGGCCACAAGCAGGCACTTGCAAGTTCGTGCGTGCAAGTGCTGCATAATTATATACAGACGTGTATCAAACCTCAATAGCCCTTTTCGAGCTTGGTCATCACTGTAGAAAGCGCCATTTCTCAAGCAAGACCCTAATTGCTGTAAGGCTGGATGACCTATGGTGACCGGTCTTTGGTAAAGACAGATTCATTTTTCAACCCAGCAAAGAGCATATTTGAAAAATTAAATTGTTTTTCTTTCTCCGCCGGGATTCGAGCCCACTCACTTCCACTCACGAGTCTGAAGTGTTAACCACTAGACTACGAACCGGTCATTTTTTAATCAAATTCCTGGTCCGTTTGGCTTGGCTCCAGATATTGGTAGAAAGCTAGAGATTATTCTGGTGCGTTGTTATTTCTCCTTTACTTTTACTTTTATCTACGTAAGAACTAATCATTATAACACTTATTAATATCTTCTTTTTTTTCTTTTGGCATCTCACCCTGAAGGATGTTACAGCCGCTAATTAATATCTGATGTACGGATAATAATAATAATATTAGGCTGATTTATTTGGTGAGCGCTGTTTTTGTGTAAATCATACCTCAAGAGCCCTCTGCGAGCTTGGTCGTCGCTTTAGAAAGCGCCAATTCTCAAGCAAGACCTAGTTGTTGTAAGGTTGGATGGACCTTTCAGTGACCGGTCTTTGGAAAAGGTTTATGAATTTTTCAGCCCAGCGAAGAGCACATTTGGAAATATACATGGTACCTATATTTTTGTGCTCCGCCGGAATTCGAATCCACAACCTTCCATTTAAGAGTCCGAAGTGTTGCCACTGGGCTACGGACCGGTCCAAGAGATGCCAACAACACGCGGTGTACCTGAGCGGTCACCCATCCAGGTAGCATCCGCGCCCAATGTTGCTTAACTTCGGTGATCTGATGAGAACCGGTGCTTTCAACATGGTATAGTCGTTGACAAATGTACCAAATGTACTAAGGATATTATACTAAATTTAATAATCATGACAATACTCGTAAAGCAATCTTGTCTATGAATTCCATTTTTAAACGTGCTTATTTTTATTAGAATTGACAGAACACTGTTTTTTTTTTTTTTTTAATTATCTTAAACTTTTTGTTATTTTTTGTTACTTGTCATGAAAACATGGTAAATACATTAAAATTTTCATTGGAAATTGCGACAAAACATCCAATCATGAATTTCCTTGCAACAAACATCAACAAATAACGATCGTTTATAATGTATTTTCACTCTGTGTTATTTCATAACAACACTTCGGCGCGATGGAAAGCGTTCGCAGAATTGCAGCAATATTGTGGAAATTTCTAGGAAATATTATAAAATTAAATCATAATATCGAAGGCGCCTGCTTTTCCATATTGTATGTGTCAGACCGGTTCCTAGTCTAAGTGGTAACGCTTCGGCCTCGTGAATAGAAGGTTGTGGGCTCGAATCTCGGCGGAGTTGTTATATCGTTATATCGTTATTTGTCACAAATCACTGCGGTCCTAGATCGGAGATAATAATTATAATTTGGTATGTCGCAATAGACATCAATTATTTTTGGTATGCGGCTGACTACCCGTGCTGTAGAAATGGTTCACTTTGCTCATATGTCACCCCTGTTTAAGGGAAGGTCGGCAGGAGTTGCAGGGTGTATGTCCATTTGAGATTTGATTTTTATGTTGTAGGTTCACTTACTTACTAAGTACTGATTATGTCATTGGCTTTTGAAACTAACATTAGGTACTTTGGGAATATATGTTCCAAATTTCAGTTTTCCGAAGCAGGCAAAAGTCGCTCAGTGCTGACCCCTTAGCAAGCCTTTGCCCCAGCAAACCGGCCGTGTGACGTCACATTTCATTGCTATTTTCAAATGTGAGGACATCATTATTGAATCAGGTAGATACCTGCCTAAATAAATGTGCTAGTATGGGTGCACAGGTGGGTTGCGCTGAGCATTTTCCGTCAATATTTTTCATCTGAAATATCTTGACCTCGCGCAGGTGTCATCCATCACAGGAATACCCCCAGACCTCTGGCACCAGCCACTGTAGATCCCAATTTTAATTTATTTCACGTAATATTACAAAAAATGTGAAGAGGAATGCAATTCAACAACCTACTTTGCTTGGCCAGAAACAACTCTTAATATTCAAAGTTAATAATTCATTATTGGTTTGTTGAATGGATTGTTAATTAACAATCACCCAATGAGAAATGTTGAAACGGAATCAAAATTATTGTCAATAGGGCACGACGTAGGCGAGGCTCGAACTAGCGATTGTCTCAATAATGAAAATTCGAGTGCCGATGCCTTGAACATACCAACGACATGAAAAATCATGCATTTGAGTTTTTTTTAAATAAATATTTCATTTATACTCGTAGTTCATATGCACATCCAATGAGGTCGGAACATTGCTGAATTTGAAACTTTTTTCTTGGCGAGTAAACATCACTCTTGTATAAGACTTCCGTCCTTAGTAACCAAGATTAAAATATTTGCACGCCTTTTTCCTAGCGAACAGGCCGGGTGACGACATAATATTAGAGATAATCAATTGTTGTAAATGGTGAACCTAACCGTGTAAAATAAATTCTGTTAGAATAAATAATTGCAGTTTAATTAAAATAGAACCCAGTGAAATCATAGCAATATGATGACGTCACATGGTCAGGTTGCTAGGGAAAAGGTGAACGGATATTTTGTTATTGGTTTTGGTATGAGAATGAGAAAAGGGAAGAGCATGCGTGCGAGAGTGATGGATGTCGGGGAGATGAACGAAATGTGCAAGGACATAACAAAGTGGAGACACATCTGTGGAGGTACTGACCACCCCTCGTGACATGGCGGCTGGATACAAGTACAAGTAACACTATTTATTTACAACATTTTTTGTGAAATTTACAAACGTGTTCGGCCTCAGACAGGTAAGTCATTCTACCCTCTAACAATAAGTCACAACTCATCCTACCTTCTCATTTCTCTATGGTTTTGTCTTGATAGTTTTGTAAAAGTGTCCTCTTGAAAATGACGTAAGCATTGTAAGCAAGTCAGTAATTAGTAATAATATTAGGATGGTTTATTAGGTGAGCGCTGTTTTTGTGTGAATCACACCTCTAAAGCCCTCGGCGATTTGATCTTCGCTGTAGAAAGCGCCAATTCTCAAGCAAGACCCGGTTGCTGTAAGGCTGGATGGGCCTTTGATGACTTTAGTTACGGTATATGAATATTTCACCCAGCGAAGAGCATATTTGAAAATTACCTTCCATTTCAAGTCCGAAATATTCACTAACCACTAGACTACGGATCGTTCCAACTGTCTTGCAGTGAAATAAATACTCAATTTGTACAAATATAATGTATTTCTTTTTAAATATATACCTTTTCATAAAAATGAATTTATTTACACAAGGGAAATTTTCCTTGTATACATAAATTATTATTATTACACAAACCCTAAAAAGTTGAAAATAAACTTAATTTTCTTAATATCTTTTTGGACAAGTTTTTTTTTTGTTGTAATGAATCAGTACGGTAATTACTATTTGTCTGTACTGATATTACGCCACTGACATGAAGTACACCAAGTTATATTTCATTTAATAAAAGCGTCTGCTATTTTATTCCCCCTGCAAGGCATTTTCATAAAGACCTTTTCTTTATTCTTTTCACCGTGGCGCCCGCAAAGCGTTTAGGAATCCTCTAATCAAATGTAAATAAGTAATTAAAAAGCGTTCCTTTGTGGGGAGTTTACTGTAATTATTCTATACACGGCTGCGCACAGGTGACGAGGCCTGAGGATAAATAAAACAATGCAATCTTGCAGACTCTGAATGCTAGGGGCCGAAATGACTGGGCTATGATTGAATGAACACCATTGAGTTATATCAATGGTATATAGTATACAAACGAGAATATGACAGTGAAAGTACTATGAGATGGTTTGGACATCTAAAAAGAATGGATGATGAGCGATTGGCAAAAATTGTAAAATATAATAAATAATTATTGATCTGTAATGTTGGCGGCTAGGGTTTATTAAAATTAAATTTGTTTTATGTTTTAGTTTTTTAAATCCATGTATATTATTATTTATTGATTTAAAAAATGTAATTTGTCGTGTATGTTCCTTGACTTATAGGTTGGTATGCGGCTGACCACCCATGCTATAAAAATGGTTCACTTTGCCAATGTCACCCCTGTTACAGGGAAGGACGGCAAAAGTTGCAGGGTGTATGTCCATTTGAGATTGGTTTTTATGTTGTAGGCTCACATGAGGCATGTGCAAGCGTGAACTTGTACAAGTCTGGTTGTGGGAATGCATGTAATGTGAATCTCCAATGTAACATATCTTTGCAACTTAGATTAGATTAGATTAGATTAGATTATTTTCAGAATTAATAAGAATTATTATCTTTGGCCCAGGGTACGCAGTGATTTGTGGCAATTTTTGTTAATAAAAAATCAGCTTATCCTCAGTCGTCGTGCGGAGGAGATGTCTCCTGAAGACGTTGGCTATATCGCCAACGAAACGTTGACAAAAGGAAATAGAAAATAGTGAAACCGAGAAAATGATGTATTGATTAAATAATCTACATGGCAAATAACTGATACCTGTAGAGTGAGAACAATAGAAGAGCATGCATGAAGAGAGTGGTGAGTGTTGATTTTCATTTCTTGTGAAGGCTGAGTTAACCACGAGTATTTTTTTTTTGAGTTTGAAATAAACACCGAAAAGAAAAATAATTTCAGGCACCCTCGTGGGGGATCAAACGCTAGCTCTTTGGCATGGAACGCAAGCACTCTACCGACTGAGCTATCGACCAGACATGGGCACAGATAGTCCTAGACAAATATAACCAAGCAAGTGAGCGATGTGGGAACTAGTCCTGTGATTGTAAATAGCTCCTTGCATCATCATCTTGAGCCCAATAATTAATCCTGGCTTAGTCATTAGACTAACTGCGCCTCTAAAGCTAGTGAGATGTCATCGACCGGGTCATTGGTCAGGGCACAAGTCATTGTTTGCAGGAGTAATCTGCAGGGCAGGGAGTGTGTGTTGTGTGCGGTGTACACTTGTGTACAGAGCAGGCATAACAGACGGACATCAATCAGAGAACACGGGTAATAGTGAAAATACAGGGCTACCAATTTACAAAACAGAAACGATCGTTATTTTTTCTTCACGACTTTATTAAATACATTTGATTTTTTCCATCCAGTTTATGGTATTTTCCAAATTAAAAATGATCACTAAATTATTGTAGCATTTAAGGACGTCTGCATGTCTGTGCGGCGCATCTGCGACTGGTAACCGAGTGCAGGACAAGGCGGTTTTATACTCGCTTCGCTTTGCTGAATTTTCGTCTCATTTTTCCGTCAGCCAATTAAAACGCGCATAGCTTGGAGTCCTTGCGTTTGATTGTTATTTTGAGGTAGAACGAACGGTATAGAAAACTTAAATTATAAAAGAATAGGATACTTACGAAATAACACCGTATAATGATAAAATATACAAATATTTTTTTCCCCGACTTTTCAAATGTTTGAAGACGTTTAATTTATTCATTGAATCCTTTCTTGTTCTTTTATCTATTAATTTCTATTCACTTTAACAAAAAAAGCTAAATTGTGATATGTACTCTGTAACTACGTTTTTTAATTTTCTCAAATTATACCTGATGATGATGTGGTAAACGAAAATGTTTGTAATTTAATAATTAAAAAACTTTTTTATTTAAAAAACACATAGTTTTTATTTTAAAAACTGTGTGTTTTTTAAATAAAAAAGTTTTTTAATTATTAAATTAAAAATGAATTTTCACTCGGTGAATGTGCAAACATTAGAAAAAAGAAAATGTTTGTAATAAAAAAAGTGAAATAAACAGTGTATCGATTACAAATTTTATTTTGTTTTTTAATCTAAACAGGTGTGACATTGGCAAAGTGAACCATTTAAATTCTAATAAACATTTTAAATTCTATACAAATAATATTTTACCTGGATGTTTCAGCCCTTATCCCCATTTGATACAGATCGGCTATAAAGCATACGACAGGGGCGAAACAAGGGATGGGGTCGGCAATACAGGTAGCCAAGGGCCAGGGGCTGAATGCCGGGCTAAATCGGGCTATACCGGGCTATATTGGGCTAAACCGGGCTATGCCGGGCTAGGAGCGTCCTCTGCGATAGATGGCAGCCAATTATCTTAGATTACTGATTATATTATGGACATCTATTGAGTTATTGCTACTCAGGAATTGAGTAACAGTCTTCAATGCCAGATACAAACATTGACAATGAGGTCGGAACATTGAACAGTGTACGAAAATAAACCTCGTCATTCGGCCGGATTACTTCTAAGTCTGACCACTAGAAGCGCATCAAGCCTCTTATCAAAACTTTTTTTCATCTGTCAAATCTTTTGGAGGTTAAATCCTTAATATACTTATTGCATGTTGTGAGACGTCGTTTTTATGCAAAATAAGATAATACAACTACTGAATTGGTGTAATCTACGAAAACATTTCAAAGTTAACAATTTGGCTTGGGTTACATGAGAACAAAATGATTTTAATTATTATTCAAATCACTAATTTCATTTTTTTAAATAGATTTGTGAAGAGGAAAGCAATTCACCAACCTATTCTGCCTGGCCAGGAACAGGTATTAATATCATCAATTAATAATTCATTATTGATTATTTTAATTAATTAATAATTACCCAATAATATATGTTGAACCAGGGTCAAAGTTATGGTCAAATGACCCAGGCGGGGATCGAACCAACGTTGTTCTATAGCAAACACACTCGAAAGATCAGCCCACTTGGCCACCTCGGCCATAGCACCGACATTTTGACGAATACCCGAGCCAAGATAAAAGTACTGTTTAATATTAAGAAAAGTAAGCTTTAAAAGTAATTTCACGCAGAAATTTCACAATCTAAAATATTTTTTTACAATTGACATCAGTATTAATGTGTATTTTTTATGTAACTTTTAAATTGTAAGTGCGTTCTTTGACTGACTAAATTCTCTAAACTAGTATTTTTTTTTCTGAAAATCGTGAATTTACTATGGGTGACGTCAAATAGAAGACGGATATTTTTAATGTTCTGACCTCATTTATGCAATAATCGGCCTATCAAAAGCTTTACATGACATCACTCAGTTGCTTACCTGCAATAACGTTTATTAGCAGCTCCCAAAATTTATTATGGTACTACGTATGGGAAACACTGCATTTTTTAACATGAAATTGGACTAAATATATATAAATCATCCACACTATTAAGGATCTTATCTCATTAAGTGTCTTCTCTTATAAAGAACCTTATCTCATTAAGCATCTCATCTCATTAAGCTACTTATCCCTTTTAACTTTTTATCTTATTAAGAATTTCATCTCATGAAGCATCTCATTAAGAATCTTATCTTATTAAGAATCTTATCTCATTAATTTTAGGAGAAGAAGAACCTTATGAGCATCTCATCATATTATCAAGCTTTTTATCTCATTAAGAACCTCATCTCATTATGCATTTCATCTTTTGAAGAGTCTTACTCCATTAACCTTTTTATTTCATTTAGCATCACATCTCATTAAGCACCTCATCTGATTAAGTATCTCATTTCATCTCATTAAGCATCTCATCTCGTTAAAAACATTATTTTATTAAGCATCTCATCTGATGAAGGATCACATCTTATCTCATCAAGCATCTCATCCTAACCCCGTTAAGATTTTTATCTCATTTAGCATCTTATCTTATTAAGAATCTTTTGTCATTAAGACGTATCTCATCCCACTTAGCATTTTATCAAGCAAACAAATTTTTATAAAGTGATTTACCTTTTTGAGAACCTTATCTCATTAAGCATCTCAACTGAATGATCATCTCATCCCACTATCTTCTTATCTCATTAAGCTTATTATCTCATTAAGCTTCGTATCCCCTTACGTTTTTTATCTCATGAGGAATCTCATCTCATGCAGATCATCTTATTAAGAATCTTATCCCGTAAAGTGCCTTATCTTATTAAAAACATCATGACATAAAATATTTCATTTAATTTTTCAACCTAGCTAAGAGCAAATTGAAAAATATAAATTTTATACTATTGTGCTTCCGCGGGACTTTAACCCTCGACCTTCCATTTACTAGTCCAGAGCGTTACCACCAGACTACGGACTGGTCACAGCAGTTTACTTGTGACATGTTTAGACGTGAATTGACTCGTGCCTGGTTGTGCATGTGCACAAAGAGTGAACTTCACAGGTGACTACACCTCTGCAGCTCCGTTAGATTACAGATTGTTTTGTTTTCTCTTATCTCAGATAAATGAGTGCGCTTACACTAATTAAGGTGGATAATTGAACTGAGGGGTAATTCATTACAATGCCCTCTCTCTAATTGTAATGAACCCCCCTGAGCATGCCATCACGAGAAACGTTTCGATCACTGTACAATGTGAAACAAAGCCTGTCAAAGTTTTTAGTTACAAAGCTCACTGTGGAATAGAACAGACCGCACTCTAGATATACAAAAATATGCAACAAAGGGTGTTAAAAAAAAACAATTAGGGAATCTCGTCTACGAGTAATGCAAACAGCCTCACACGACCATCTTGTCTCTCTTGTTGCATGCACAAATTGTTGACAAGACATCTCATCTATGTCGTAGGACATTAGTTTTATAAGACATCTCATCTTTGTTGTAAGAGAAATGATTATATGTCCATGTAGGTACTATCTAAATCCATATCGCAACAGATTTTTTTTTGACAAGGCATCTAACCTTTGTCGTTAGAGAAATTAGTTGGTTGACAAGACATCAAATCGCTGTTGTATCAGAAATATTTTTTTGGCCAAGGGAGCTCATATGTGTGACAATGATTTTTCATTCTCGTACCAGAAACAATTTTTGACAAGATATCTCCGGTCCTATAGTCCGGTCGATAGCTCAGGTGGTAGAGTGCTTGCATTCCATGCCGAAAGCTCGGGTTCGAATCCCACCGAGGGTGTCAGAAATGATTTCCCGTTTCGGTGTTTATTTCAAACCCCAAAATAAAATACCGGCAAGGTTTACTCAGCCTTCACAAGAAATGAGTACCAGCACTCTCGGGAGCTGCGAAACCTCCACTTCAACTGAAGTGGTTGGCGTAAGGCCGGCCCCCTTACCTGTAAAAAATAAATAGGTTCAACTCGTCACATGAGACTCCTTCGGGGATAACGCGGCAAGAAGTTACACTATATGTGTAGCTTAGTTACGTTTTTTTTTATGTCATCTTTTTTATAAGATTTTTTTTCAACAATATATCTGATCTTTGTTATCAAGGAATGAGTTTTTTAACCAGATATCTTATCTTTTTCGTATAAAAATGAGTTTATATTGACATGATATTTAATGTCTATTGTAGCAAAATTGATTTTTTTACCAGATATCCAATGTTTATCGAAAAAGACACTGTAATTATTTCAACAGGGTATTTTGATTATTCTTGCAACACACGCTTTTGATATCACTGCTCTAAAGAGCGAACTTAGATATTTTTCACTCGTGAATAAACAGACTGGCTGCTAACTATCTGAAGTTTGCATGGGCTGGATAAATGGAAGGCGATACATCAAGGAGCTTATTAAATTATCTACAGAATCTATAATTTAAGTTGCATAGATACATAAACATTAAGGTTCATGAGCTTTTTATGGCACGCTTTGCATACTTACAAAATAAAAATCAAAATCTCAATTAAACAGCAGGCTTGCATGTCTTGCCAACTTTATTTGAATCATTGGTGGCGTTGGCAAAAGCGAACCAATTTTTACAGTAAGGGTGGTCAGCCTCATATCAACATACAAATCAAGACGAAAAATAGTAATACACATTAAAATGTTATTATAAAAACATGGTAATAAATCAAATGAAAGTATGCGGACACTTGGATAGTATTAAAAAATACTTTGGGCGCCAACATTGCATGTGAACCCCCATTTTTTGTGTCCTTGCATACTTTTTCCATTTCATTCAGAGTCATGACCCTAAAAATAAGTATTAAGGAAATTATTAATTGCATTTAAAAAAAACAAAATGGCATTCAATAGCTGCATGAAATAGAGGCATGGAAAAACCTTCCAAGAAAAAATTGAGACGAAATGAAAAAGAAGAAACGCTGTCTCTTGCCCATCGTTACTACTTCGTTAGTAACATCAGTACTTACCCGAGTATAAGGCATGGCGTAAACTCCCCTCAATTGCGTAAATCGAAATAAAATAGGAAAATTAAATCACTCTCTAGGAGTGCTGTCGTATATTCCATACATTTTCGAATTATGCAAGCGAGGGGAGTTTATTGAAATGTATTATACTCGGAGTACAAAACATCTCCGCAGTGCTTGTTTGTCTTATCTACCATTTGATTCAAAGGTAACATTTCACTGATATTGTCTAAACAATCACTTTCCACACAATCTGAACTGAAAAAAGAAACGTGAAACAAGATCATGTGAGAGTTGTTTTAAATATTTTTTAAATCTATTTCCAGTTTTCATAAGAAACATTGGTCCGGTACACATAGTCACAAACATTCAGGCGCGTGCATAGGGCACAGGCGAATACATTTCAGAATATATGGTTTCTCCCATTCCTTTAAAATAACTCATTCTAAACTGGCTGAAGTGCTAACAATGGCTCCAATAAAACATACATTTTAATTTTATATCTCAATATCAAGCTTAAATTCGTTTTTTACCATATATTGCCTACCTATAAGGCGCATGTACCTGTATGGGATGCACGCCCCTACAAACATTGCCCGTGTGAAATTACCTCTGATGGAGATGATGATGATGATGAGTTGATGATTATTTTATTGCGCCGTTTCGTGATGTAGTCACTCCAAGGGCGCTTGCGCAAATGATGCCAGAAACTTGCTTGTCTTCAGTGCATTCCGGAACTTTCCATGGTCCTCTAGCTCTTTCACATGATGTGGCAGGTGGTTCCAGGCCTACAAATGCACGCTCTACAAACATTGTTTTAACTGTTTTTATCGGTTCTTCAATCCTTGATTTGGCTCCAGTTTCAGCCGAGACAAGACAAACGAGCACTTGGGGGGCGAGAAGGTGAGAGGTGCTTCATTCATATTATTTACTTCCACGGCGCGAACAAAAGACTTCATCTATCAAAGCCCTCCCCCCTCACCCCAAGCTCACCCCTCCCGCCTGACCCCCTGCAGGTTATTTATTCAGTTATTATATTTTCTTGTACGACAGCTGTATTATTTTTGAGTTTCCATTTGAATCGCGCATTTCGAAAACCGCACAACTCCACCGCATCAAACTTGTAGGAAATGACGTCGGAACATTTTTGGATTTGGAATTCCTTGACTTATAGGTTAGTATGAGGCTGACTACCTATCCTGTAAAATATGGTTCACTTTGCCAATGTCACCCAGGGAAGGTCGGCAAAAGATGCACGGTTTATGTTCATTTGAGATTTGGATTTTAATTTGTAAGTACACATTCAGCATTTGTAAGCGCGAACTTACACGTGTTTGTTTGTTGGCATGCATTCGATATGATCTTTGAACATACTCGTTTATCCTTGCAACTTAGATTATAGATTATAGAACCTTTTTCCCGGCGAGCAAACGTCAGACTTGTATGGGATAGTGGTCCGGTCGTTAGCTCAGTTGGTGTAGACTGTAGAGTGCCTGCATTCCATGCCGTGAGCTCGGGTTCGAATCCCACCGACGCACACAGGGTCAAAAGTGGAAATTAGGCCGACAAAAATGTAATTAGGGTAACAGCTTGATTTTAGGATTAGGAATATAGTATTATTACAATTTATAACTATAATAAAGTAAAAGAAAGTCATTATCAACTCAATTTGTGTATTTACAAGCCGTAAATGAACAATTATATGTATTTTATTTATACTTTTTTCATTAACACTGTAGACATTCATTATGTATTTTTTTTAAAATAAAAAAACATGTTTTTATTTACTTTATTCAGTTATATATATTTTTTTAATTAAGCTTTTTGAAAATATTCACATTTTCATCTTCAGTTTACTTTCATAACCTCTTTTGTGTTATGAAAGTAAACTGAAGATGAAAATGAGAATATTATCGAAAAAATTATCCTTAAAAAAATTTAACTCAATAAAGAAGATTAAAATATGGTTTCTCATTAAAATATATTCATAAATATATGTATAGGTACCTAGATTGTTATCTAGGTACCTATATTTTTTAAATATTAATATCATACTCTATTTATACATAATCCAATAAGTTGTAAAATAAAAAGCTATCATACTTAATTTAGACATAATCAAATAGGTTTTTAACTATCAACGGCTTCAGCATCATCATAGTCATGGCCGTCCTCGTCATCTTCATCGTCATCTTCGTTTCGATAGTTGAAAGTTGGCATTCTCAACATTTGTTTTACAATTTCATTGTAATTTTTCCCTTGTTTTTTAGTTAGGTTTTTATGGCTTGAGATAACTGGATCTGATATTATTAGTACTTGTGCTGCTGATCTTTTGCCAGATTTTATGAGAGTGGCTTCTGCTGCCGAGCATAACCTTTCAGGAGAAAGTTCTGAGACCAATAACTTCAGTTTTCTTTGCTTGGTACGTTCAGAACTTGCTTTAAATACCTTTTTTGGTCGACCACGTTTTTTATCCACTAAAGGGATATTCTTCAAAGTAGATGGTAATTTCTTAAAAATGATCTCTTCAGAAAGCCAATGGCCATGCTTGTTGTTAAAGCGCTGAAGTGTGTATCTGCATTCACGCCATTTTATGAAAATTTTTGCTACGAACACTTTCAGATCATTTTTAATCTTGTTTATTAAAAGTTCAGATGAGTCCACAACACTAAACTTGTCCAACACATACTTAAGTAATCGTTCATTGCACTTAAATGACGAAAAATAAAAAAATATATTATCTCTGAACAATAAAAAAAGTTCAGATCGTGTCACTTTCAATTCCTGCGGAGCGGGCTCAGAGCGACTACCTGGAAAAAAAAGTATTTTTTAAACAAAGGGGGAATTAGGAGGACTGGATTTTTACATCATTGTTAAGTTTATGTGTTATACTATCTAGAAAACAATGAAATATAGTGGAACTCTATGGAACTTTTTTCTGAAGTCTCTTCATATAAGTGATTTTAAACTTTTATTTCGTTAAAGAAAGGCTTAACGTTAAGCAAAATTTCTACGATAAATATTCAAACTAACATTGAAAATAAGATATCGTTTAATAAACCATACCTGACGCCTCAGTATTCATGTTAAACTTTGCACAATTACTTTTCACAAGGAACATAAAACTCGCGTGTTACTCCGACAAATTTTCGGGTGCAACTAACCTGTCTGAGCGTAGAAAAAATGGACAATGAATAGCGCCGCCTTGCGGGCTATTGTGTAACTATCCAGGATTTTTATTATCTAGATTAAGTGAATGGTCTAATGAAGCATCCGAAATAATAATTTTTAGGTAGGTTCAAGACTTAACGAAATCGTATTTTTGTCGTCGTAATGTTGACTTTGGACCCTATGTGCGACGTAACGGTGTCAGAAATGATTTCCCGTTTCGGTGTTTATTTCAAAACTCAAAATAAAAATACCGGCAAGGTTTACATAGCCTTCACAAGAAATGACTATCAGCCACCTCGGGAGGTGAGAAACCCCCACTTCAACTAAAGTAGATTGCGTAAATGTCAAATGTGTGACTTATGCTGTTTTTGAAATACGTGATTCATTTATCGCTGCTACACTGTTAGTAACTGTAGCACAAGATAAAACGCAGCCGTAGAGTTTCATAAAAAAATATATGGAAACTAGAGCAGCGCCTCTATGGAATGTTTAAGTTTCCGTGTATTTTCATGTACAGTTTTACATTTGACGGGAATCTTTTTTTGCTTTAATGCGACTCGTCCATTATCTCGCCTGTATTTTGCATTGTGCTAAAATTTCAGTATAAATCTTCCTTGTTTTACAAGATTTTCTGAAACCACCGTGTGTATTTATTAGGAACCTATTTATTTGCATGGGTAAAGGTGACCATTCGTATGTTACAAAAACGAGATTAACTTTTCAAGGAAATTTACTATTTTGACATTGAAGAAACCGATTCCTTGACTTATAGTTCATTTGAGATTCGGGTTTTTTTATCGTAGGACCACTTGCGGCATGTTTAAGCGCGAACTTACACGTGCCTGTTTGTGAAAATGCATATAATGTGAATCTAAATGAATCTCTAATGCTACATTTATTGTGCAACTTAGATTAAATTAGGTTAGATAGGTTAGTGAGAGGCTAACCACTCATACTGTAAAAAAATATGCTCTTTGAAAATGTTATCCCTGTTTCAGGGAAGCTCGGCAAAAGCTGCAGGGTATATATTAATTTTAGATTAGGAAATAAATTTGTAAGTACACATGCGGCACTTACAAGCGCGAACTAAGAAGTGTCTGCTTGTGGGAATGCAGTTAATGTGAATCTTGTTGTGTTCTGTGATATTGTGCGCTGTCTGTTTACCTATATTAGATGCGACCAAAAAGTCGTGTGGACACTGTTGTTAAACCGATTTGTCCATGGACGACCTGTCTGTGAACAAGTTGTCTGTGACTGATTTGTCTTGGAACCCGTCGTAAATATCCGGGTTTTCAACCTAGGCTTGGTACTGAATACACAGGTCGGAGAATCGAGCTCCTACCATAAACGTGGAACAAAGTTACGGTTCAGTTTGGTGGTCTCAGGTTTACCCGGATTCCGGGTCGGGTGTGTACTCAATTAGGAATACTTATTTGTGTTCTGGTTAAGCTACTGTTTACTTGGACTTCCTGTGATGTCTTTCCTATGAAGCGGTGTAAGCGTAATACGTGTGCTGTCTATCTATCTACAAATAACAAAACAGTAAGTAATCGTCATTATAATGTACTCGCCATTTGAAGTAATTAAAACCTTACTTTTGTCAAAAAATGTAATTTATCATTCCCTTCGATTTTCTAATATTCTAATCTAATCTAAGTTGCAAAGATACATCCACATTTAAGATTCACATAAAATACATGACCACAAGTTACTGCGGGTAAGTTTGCTCTTACACAGCTATGTGCACCTACAACATGTGGACTAACAACAAAAAAACCTAATCTCAAATGAACATGAGCCCTGCAACTCTTGCCGACTTTTCCTCAAACAGAGATGAAATTTGCATGGTGAACCATTTCTTACAGTATGGGTGGTCAGCCACATACTAAACTATAAGTCAAGGAAATTATTTTGTTTAGTTCTATAATCTAAGTTGCAAAGATACATACTATTTGAGATTCATATTAAATGCATTCCCACAAGCACACAGGTATAAGTTCGCGTTTACAAATGCCCCATGTGGACTTACAACATAAAAACCTAATCTCAAATGAACATACACCCTGCAACTCCTGCCGATCTTCCTTGAAACAGCAGTGATATTGACAAAGTTTTTATAGTATGGGTAGTCAGGTCAGCCTGGTATAACGTTTACCGGCTGGATTTAAATATTTGTTCCTTGACTTACAGGTTGGTATGAGGCTGACCACCCATCCTGCAAAAATGGTTCACTTTGTCAATGCCACCCCTGTTTCAGGGAACTTCGGCAAAAGTTGGAGAGATTATGTTCATTTGAGATTGGATTTTACATGTTGTAGGTCCACATTCATAATAATTCATAAGGTCTTTATTGTTTTTTATCAATATGTACAAAGTTTTACAATAAAAATAAATTTTAAAAATCTAATTACAATAAATACTCCCCAAAGTAAGCATAGCTTGTGTTTTGGGGAGGATTCCAACTTATCTTAACTTAAAATTAATCACTTAATAGATAAAAATCATAAAAAACAAAAATAATATATCCACTATTTAGTCATTTACTCAGCAAAAACAGAAAGACAAAAAATAAAGTAAAATAACATAAAGAGGTAACATGTTTAAATAGAAAATACAGAAATAGGAATTATACATATATACACACATGTAGATATATGAAAAAAATAACAAAAATAATAATGATAAGAATAATATACAAAAAACCAATCAAATATAAACACTCAACTATTTACACCTCTTTCAAATATTTGCTGATCATGTACTTAATGGCCCTAGGATCTGCGTGCTTATCATGCTTATACCTGGAAAAAAGTGCATTGTACCACATGCAGCATGAGTAAGCGAGAACTTTTACCTGTCTGCTTGTGGGAATGCATTTAATATGAATCTCAAATGGCATGTATCTGGGAATACATATAATATATCTTTGCAACTTAGATTATAGTCCCCTAATATTTTATCTATAATATAAGTTGCAAAGAGTTTTTTAAATTTATTGCTTGTATTTAATTCCCGCCAACAAGCTCAGAGTCTCGAGCCCACTACCTTCCGTTGCGTTACGTTGCGATGCGTTAACCACTACTCTACGAACTGGCTAGACAAACTTACTAAGGCCCTATATTTTCATCGTTAGCTTATGTGACTTGAAACTGATAAACAGAAAAGCTACTCACATTAATGAGTGCGCCCTTATTATTCAGTCTAAAGCCGCTCTGCTAACGTTGAAAATACCGGGCTAAGCTGTATGAAAATGTCTATAATTCTTCTCCATATGGTAAACGTGTCTACATTTTCTCGCGTTGAAGGTGACTGCTGCTACATTTGATGTTTTGTCACCTTGAGACAAAATGTTAACGATAACCTTTGACATAAAAAAAACATGCCATTCCGATAACCTAATAACAAGTGCAAATACATTAGACGAAATAAAGACAAGCATTTTTTACATAACTTCATTATTTAATGGGTCAGAAAGTGGCTATTCTCCTGGACATGAAAAGTGCAACTGATCAGAGATTCCAATCCACCTAATTTTTCTTATCTAAATTACAAAGCAGAAATCGCAACTTCCTTGAATGTAGGTACCAGGCATGTTCACACATACATACCTGGGTTGGAAGTCTCATCACCACGCTAATTCTTACCTACCGAATATCGGTAATATTTGTATGAAGACCTGTCAATACAAGATGGCCGCAAGTGAACAGCCGATTAGTCTTCATACATCTAATCTAATCTAATCTAATCTAAGCTGCAAAGATATATATCATTTAAGTTTTATATTAAATGCATTCCCACAAGCAGATATGTATAATTTCGCGCTAACACATACCGCATGTGGACCTACAATATAAAACCCAATCTCAAATGAACATAAGCCTTGCAACTCTTGCCGTCCTTCCCTGAAACAGGGGTGACATTGGCAAAGTGAACCAATTTTTACAGTATGGGTGGTCAGCCGCATAACAACCTATAAGTCAAGGAACAACATTGTAATACAAATATTGGTAATACAAATATTACCAATATTCGGTAGGTAAGAATTACCGTGGTGATGAGACTTCCAGCTGTGTCCTGTAAATCATAGATGAACCATTATTCCCTGTTGGCCCACATTATGACGTACCAAATACACCTAGATTAAATAATTCACAATCCTTTCAAAAATGTTCGAAGCTCTTTGAAAAAACAATCAACCTTCTACAAGGTCTGCTTGAAAGATCTAATTAATAAAACAGCCTTTCTCACGACGAGTTTATTTGTCCCTGGCAATGCAAGAATGACTTTTAATAAGAAACTTCTTATCTGACGGAATCATACGCAATTTCTAACGACTATAAAAACATACTTGACTCCATACGTCTGATATTATCTCGTCTTTATTTTTAACTTTTTGATTTTTATTTTTCGATTTGATTTCAATAAGTAAGTTTAAAATGTGCAGGTTTCAAAATATGTAAAATTCTCTTCGCGTAGACGAGCGAGCTGCTCAAAGCGAATCTTCCGCAGTTACAGACCATCCAGAAATAGGGATTGGAATCTAGAATTTCATGTAAAAGGACTCACCAATAATCCACTGAAGTGATCTGCTTGGATTTCCTGTACTTCGTAATGATTTCTTCCATTGTCGGGCCTTCAAGTTTTGTTCACAAGGGCTTTGGAATACTTGAAATTCTTCAGCTGTCACTTTTTGTAATGATCTGGCAGGTACTTTATATTGTTGCATGCACTTTATAATAGCTAGGTGAAGAAGGAGGAGGCTACGTTGAGGCAAAAAGATCAAGGAATTTCACAGCCTGTGACCCATAGACAAAACTACCTAGCAACTCGCTCAAACAGATAGGGCATCTTACTTTTGACAGTTATCATCTGAGAATCTAAAAACGGGTTTCAAAAAATAAACAATTGAGACATTAAATCAAATATTAAGTATAATTAAAGATAAGTTTACATGTAATTTACAGCAGTTATGACTAGTCTAGCACTTTTCTGGCTTCACGCACTTGTTGCTGGAGTTGAGGACCAGCCCCTTCTTGCAGAAGCAGCCATTCACGCAGTCAGTGGCGCAGACCCTGTCTCCTGGCTTGTCTCCGCATCTAGCTGGGCATCTGGAGCCGCAGTAGAGGTACACCTCGTCGGGATCCGTGCAGTCGGTTTCTGAAGAAACAAACAAATGTTGGTGGTTAAAATTGGATGAAAAGGGGCACAGGAATTCAAGACACAATTGTACTTGACAGTAAACAAAAACGTTGTCATCAAAAATACTTCTCTAGGACATCAAAAGGTATGAACACCTATTTGAGTACAAGAACATAACCTTGACGAAAGTAACAAATCAATCATCGTTCGAAATTGATTTCCGTTCGAAACCTTCAATGAAGAATGTTTTCCTCTCACAGAACGTCAGCAGATAAAGTAACTGCGAAGAGAGCATGGTTCAACTTGAAAGAATGTGTCTTTCAACGCCAACCATGAAAGTGAAAGGTTAACATTTTACTTAGTTAGAGTGTTGGTAGTTATTTTTTTTATCAGTTCAAAGTCACATATTGTGCTAATATTGGGATAAATATAAACATGGAAATACCGGGCCTAATCGCAGTGTAATAATCCTTTTATTTCGACGATAACTTTATTTACACTTGTTTTTTTGTTTGTTTTTATTTTGGAGGGATAAGAAAGGACAAGTTTACCTCTGGTTGTGGGTGGAGAGGCAGAGACGAAAGTCAACAAGAGGAAGAAGAAGAAACTGAGCCACAGGAAACGCATCTTCACTGAAATAAAAAAATAAATACAATCACAAATAAATCACAACTGTGGTAGACGTTGATGTTGTTCTGTACATAAGCAACTGGCCATATTGTTTCGGACACAAACAGTGATTGTACCATCGATTCTTGTAGAGGATAGTGGTGATGATACATCCTGAAGGACGCAGGGCAGGGGAAAGACCCAGAGCAAGGGGGTGGAGGGAAAAGGTGAATTGTGAAGCAGTTGATGTATGGGACTGTTCAAGGATCTTCGGAGGAAAAATCTTGGGTAAACAAAGAAGAGATTTCACAAGGACTTCATACTCCCAGGATTTGAAGCGGCTAATGGATGTCTCGTCTAATTCGCAGCTCAAGAGGATAGCAACAACAGAGACAGATGGCTGGCACAACAAGGCACTGCCTTTAGAAGACGATGACTGTTGAAGGGTGCTACATAAAAAGCGCTGACAATAGGAATTTTCTTCTAAACTTTACGGATACAAAAAATTGCAATGAAAAATTATTTCAGGACAATAATACAAGCTTGTGAAGAAGAGAAAGATCAAGGTTAAAAAATGTAAGAAAGCAGCTTTCCTGGCTTTAAACGTTAAGTATTGATCAAGATAAAAACTGGTGAGGAGCTGTTTTGCGAGGCCCGATATCGAGAGACTTTCTTCTAGTGGTCGCCAACGCCGAGGGAACCTGACATGACTCAATATGGAGAGTAAGGAGTAAGAGAAAAGTAAATGAACCCGCTGAGTAAGCACCTTTAGAATTTCGGTCTTTCTTCGCGGAAATCTGTAGCAACAATGCCGGAGTAAGTTGCTCGTCTTTATTTATATCTCACGTTTGTTGTGAATATTTTATTTTTATAAGTACACGCGTTATTATCAAAATATTAAATTATATGAGGTTAAAACATAAGGTGGCCCAAAGACAACTAAGTACATAATACTTTTTTCTTAAATAAAAAACATCTTAAATTTTTTGGTACTATGTACATATGTATGCATATATTTAGTTTTGTTATTAAACTTTGTTATTGAAAATTAACTGATTTTTCAAGTTTTTATTCCATTTAACTGTTTTCCCCAATAAAGAATTGATAATTCCTACTTGATATATTTGCTGCTTTGTTTGGTATTCTTATGCATGTTTTTTTTTTCTTCATGTATTCTTCTTGACCATGCTCCTCACTGTTGAGGGTTGTGACCCTTGTGGCAGCAACCACTCTTCTCCAGTTTTATCTTGAATACGCTGCCTGTAACGCTCAAATAACCGATGTGTCTGTTGTTGTCTTCACTTGATCGGTCCATCATGTGGGGGATCTTCCTTTTTCTCTCTTCCCTTCAAGCCACCAATCACAACCAGGCGTTCCAGGATATCCTCATTACCACGGACAACGTGTCCGAAGAACTGAAAAATACGGCGTGTGCATATACTGGCCAGAGTCACGCCATCCAAACGTAGCTCCCGACGAATCGACGTGTGTTTTTGTCTAACCGGTTACTTTCCTTGATACACCCATTACTTTGATTATTTGTTTACATTTTTTGTTATATTTCTTGTTCCAAATATTTATCTTACATTCTGCAACAAATAACCGATGAGGAATTTCATTTGAAACGTTGATATTCTAAGGAAAACACACATAAATTAAATAATAACAATCTTGTGTATGTACCTACCTACATATTGGATTGACAAGCAGGTTAGAAAATGATTGGGTGGGTCAGAAGCTATCAATTATTTGGCGGAATTCGAGTTTGTCCCACTTTATAAAAAACATTAACATTTTTTTTTAAACACAATTTTTAATACATTTAATTTCTCAATTCTGGTGGGCACTCAGGCTCCCACTGCAGTCGGGAGCTTGGGCGAACACAACTAGAAGAGTTCATTCTTGCTAACCAACTCACAGTGATTAAAACTGCCAGCATTCCAACCTTCACATCTCACGCTTCAGGAGAGTCACATATAGATGTCACACTCACTAATCTCTCTTTTCCCCCTCTTGCTATCTCTGGATGGCAAGTGCACGCCGACGCCACGTCTAGTGACCATCGTCTAATCACATTCTCTGTCATCTCCCACGTTCCATCAACTTCTGTTATACCACACACTTCACTTCCCGGGTACTTTAGAACAGCTGGTAGAAACTTGAAAAGCTTCAGGGCTGGCCTCGGGGAGCGTCTTGACCACCAAGCTAGAAAGGGTCGAACAGATAACGCAGAGGAGGCAGCTGATACGCTGCAGGAGGCCATACTGCTGACAGCCAACGAAACCATTGGACGAAGCGGCCTCCAAAAGCGAGCGACCGCGGACTGGTGGAACCAAGAACTCGCAAGGTTGCGAAATGGCGTCAAACACGTCAGAAGGAAGCATCAGGACTCTTTGGCAAACAGATTTTGCCCTTGTCATCTCTCGGTCTCAGAACTGTCCCGTTTGGTAATCGAATCTGCACCTTGTACCTTCACACCCTCTCCACAGCCAACGCCGTGCGATCGCTGCAACTCTGTAGCAATCTCTGCGGCGTACGGTGTCCCACCTGCGGAATTCCTGAAACTTTTGTACCGCTCTCGCCGCCGAGAATACAAACGGCGCGTCCTCTTGCGGAAAAGAGAGGCCTGGCGTGAGTTCATATCGGCCTCAGTAAACCCGGACCCCTGGGGAAGGGCATACCGGATGGTGACATCCAGTACCCGCATGGGCGGGATCCTCAGCGGAATCTGCCTTTCCGGGGGTACCGAAACCACTTGTACGCTAGCCGCCACAGCCACCGCCTTTCTCGATGCACTTATCTCTTCTGACCACCCACTAGATGATAGTGACGAAGATGCACAAATCCGTAAAGTCGCTGCACTTCCACTGGATACACCCGCGTCAATGATCCCCACCGTTGCGGAGATTGACCGTATTATAAAATCATTAAAGCCTCGAAAAGCTCCTGGACTGGACAGAATTAATGATGTTATCATCAAAGAAGTTTGGTCTACTTGTCCGCGCGATTTCACTGCTGTCTTTAGTTTATGTATCCAGCGTGGAGTGTTTCCACGTTGCTGGAAGGTGGGACTACTTAAAGTCCTACCCAAGGCAACCTCCAAGCCCCCCTACTGATCCCAAAGCCTACCGTCCTATCACCCTTCTTCCAATCCTAGGAAAGATCCTTGAAAAGCTTATAGCCAATCGAGTGGAAGCCCATATCCTATCCTCGGACACGCCGATGTCTCACCGTCAGTATGGATTCCGACCCGGCGTCTCCACGGAGGACGCAATCTCGTCGGCCTTACAGGTGGTGAGAGAGTCGGCGTCCAAACACGTTCTTGCGGTCTTATTAGATATCTCTGGCGCATTCGACAGCGCATGGTGGCCAATGGTTCTAGCGAAGCTTAGGCTTCACAAAATACCATCCAACTTATATAGCTGTATTCAATCCTATTTCTCAGACCGCCGCGTCATAATTGACGCAGGCCCCACAATCATAGAAAGGGATGTATCCAGGGGATGTCCCCAGGGTTCTGTTCTTGGACCACTCCTCTGGAACATCCTGTTTGACGACCTTCTGTCGCTCTCTTTGCCCCCAGGCTGCGAGGTGAGAGCCTACGCAGATGACGCTCTTCTGACAGTAGAAGGTAAATCTCGTTCCGAGATCGAGAAACTGTCGAGATCATCTCTTCAGTCTATTGCTGACTGGGGAGACAGGAACAAGCTTGTTTTTGCTCCGCACAAGACCGAAGCTATCCTCCTCAAGGGTAAACTCGATCCAAAGCGCCCCCCAATAATAGATTTTCAGGGAACCCGTGTAAAAATTTCGTAATCTGTGGTGTATCTTGGAGTCAAGTTAGACACCAAACTGAGCTTCACTCAGCACGCCAAAGCGATCACTATCCGAGGTAGCAATGCCTACGGAAAGGTCGCCCGTCTATCGCGCGTAAAGTGGGGCCTGCAAGGCCGCGCTCTTCGGATCCTTTATGACTCAGTCTTCCTAGGTATTGCTGCGTACGCGTCAATATGCTGGGCGGACAAGTGCCTTTCAGGCAACACGCGCCGCGCAGTTCTTTCTGGTCAGAGACGGGCTCTGTTACTAATGACTAAAGCGTATAGAACGACCTCCACTGTGGCTCTTCCAGTCTTAGCGGGGGTCTTCCCACTAGATCTCCAGCTACAACTCTCAGCTGCCTTCGGTCTTCTCAGACGCGGCCTTTCGGCGGCGATCGATGCCACAATTGTCGAACCTCCCGTGGGGCGCGTAACGCAAGCCGTTAAAGACACTCTTTTTTCCCTCGCGACACGGCAATGGCAGCGAGAGTGGAATAGTTCGGAAAACAACATATTGTACTCTTGTTTCCCCTCCGTCGAGCAGCGCTTGGCTGCAAAGTGGCTTGTCCCGAACCACTTTACCAGCCAGTTTTTAACTGGCCACGGAAACTTTAAAGCCAAACTACACCAGCTGGGTATCCCATCCATCTTATCAGCAGAGTGCCCTTGCGGCGCCAGCTCCCAGGACGTGCCTCATATATTATGGTACTGTCCATTGCGACACTCTGATCGGGTTGCGCTCCTTGCTGCAGTACGGCCGGCCATTGGCCCAGTCGGTTACGCAGACTTTGTTGCTACAAAATCAAATTTCTCAGCTTTTGAGCGATTTTGCGCTTCATTTTGCCAAGCTGCATCCGCAGCGGATTCACAGTAATCCTGTCCTTAGATTTAAATTATTATTATTTCGTATTATGTGTATCATTATTCACGCTACTCGTGATCTAGCAACAATCCCACAAGGAGTGCCACCCGAGGTATGCTATTAGCTAATATATGCTATTATTATGCTATTATCAACGACGTTAGCCATGTTGAAAGCACCGGTTCCCATAGATCACCGAAGTTAAGCAACATTGGGCGCGGACAGTACTTGGATGGGTGACCGCTCAGGAACACCGCGTGTCGTTGGCATCTTGGACCGGTCTGTAGTCCGTAGTGGCAACACTTCGGACTCGTAAATGGAAGGTTGTGGATTTGGATCCCGGCGGAGCACAAAAAATGTACCATTTATATTTCGAATGTGCTCTTCGCTGAGTTGAAAAATTCATAAAACCTTTACCAAAGACCGGTCACTGGAAGGTCCATCCAACCTTACAATAACTGGGTCTTGCTTGAGAATTGGCGCTTTCTACAGCGACGACCAAGCTCGCAGAGGGCTCTTGAGGTGTGATACACACAAAAACAGCGCTCACCAAATAAATCACCCTAATATTATTATTATTATTATTAGCTTCAGTAACATCGAACCATTTACTTTTAGAGTCATGGGCACGCCTCTGACCTAGACGTTCTTGTTTTGTCGTGCCGTTGCTTTCACTTCACGGGAAGGCCTTTCGCCACTTGAGAAAATATATAGCTTTGCATGAGTGTCCATGTGCTGTGGGTCCTTCTCACACATACATACAGGACGGGTACGAGGAGGGTTTGAGCATAATACATAATACATTAAAGGTTTCCACGCAAAATAATCAATAATCTGAGTTTCTAGGATAAACTGCATTTCAAATTCATATTAAATGCATTTCTACAAGCGGACACGTATAAGTTCGCGCTTAAACATGCCGCATGTGGACTTACAATTTAAAAACCCAATCTCAAATCAACATAAGCCCAGAAACTCTTGCCGATCTTCCCTAAAACAGGGTGACTTTGGCGGCAAAGTGAACCTTTTTTTTACATTATGGGTGGTCAACCTCATACTAACCTATAAGTCAAGGAATACTATACGTCACCAAAAAGAGACTATGCTCTTGTGTGTAATAAATAGTAATAATATCAGGCTAATTTATTTTAAATTACAAATGATAAGAGAGCGCCGTTTTTGTGTGTGTCACACCTCAAGGGCCCTCTCCGATCATGGATAAGACTTTCTAAAAAGGTGTGTCTTGAGTGTTCCGCGAAATACATCCATAGATTTGGAGTTCTTCACTCCGGGTGGCAGTCTGTTCCACTCCACCGGACCCGCAACATGGAAAGCGCGGTCTCCGAAATTTGTACGAATCTGACGGCGTGGCTGAACCAAATTGACTACTTCATCGCCCGCGGATCTGAGTGTCTGCCTCCTTATACCCATCTCAACAGGCAACATCAAGTCAGTCAAATAAAGTGGAGCCAAGCCATTGATGGCTTTATATACCATCACACAAATACGGTAGACCACCCTCTCCGGGAAACGAAGCCAATGTAGTGTTTTTAACAGCGGAGTGATGTGAGCGAATTTGGGTATCCCGAATATGAGTCTTGCTGCCGAATTCAACACAGATTGAAAGCGATTGAACTGTTTCTTTGGCTGACCACTATAAAGCGTCGAACAATAGTCAATCCGAGACACCACAAACGCGCCCACTAGGGTGACTGCATCTGACGGTAAACACTTTCTAATAGCCTTAATTTGGCGTAGTGAAAAAAAAAAAAAAACTATTGTGGCATCTATTTGCCTCTCCAGTGTCAGATTCCGATCCAGTAAGACTCCTAGAAGTCTCACTGAATCAGAAGGCTGGATTAGCTTACCTCCTATGGAGAGTGGTACTCCGTTCACTAATATGTGGGTGATCACGCCTAGATGTGGCTGCCCACATTATCTCCGTCTTATCCATGTTCAAGATTAGGCCATTGTTCACCATCCACGTGTAGTGAGGGGAACATATTTTTTTATTAAAAAAAAACGCAACTAAGCTACACATATAGTCTAACTTCTTTCCTGCGTTACCTCTAAAGGAGTGGCATGTGGCGATTTGAGACCTATTAACTTAAATCAGAAATAACATTTTTTAAAACTTGAACGCTTTCGTTCTGAAAGTATGTGGCTACATTTTTTTACTTGAAAGTTTTCTTGCTTTGAAAATAACAAAATGAAAGATTAATTTGTAAGCTCCTTACATTTGTTGGGCATTATTCGCGATGTCGCGTCGTGCGGTTTTTCGTTTGCACGCTACGAACTTGAAAATCGAAGGTCAAAAGTTGAAAGAAGAAAGTTGAATGTTGTGTGTCCGAGACTCTCTTGGGGCCAAAGCAAAGTTTTACTTTCACTCACTGAAAGTTGAATATTGAACAAATTGAAAGTTTCGTGGACGGCTTACTTTTTTTTATAGTATTTTAAAACAATTAGACTTGTTTTATCCCCTATAATATAAAATTCAACGGCCTCCCTATACAAAATAATTGTGCGTTAATGGCATTCAAACTGAAGAACTCCTGAACAGATGCACGTCATATTCACAACAAATATTGTTCAGGACTTGGGATGTGCTTCCTCATCATTAGTAGATTTTAAATTGTTGTTTTTTAAATAAATAAACATGATCAATCACAACACCTTTTTATGTAAAACCTATGCGAGAAACAAAACTCATTTTGACATTCGAATTTCGAATAAATTGCCAGCACTTCAACATAGGCTTCAAAGTTGCCATCGTTGCCATTGCCAAGTCGATTCTTTTTCGGTTGAATTCCGTTGAGTACCTACCTACCTATATTTTTTATTCATTTCAAAATTATACTTCAACCAGTTATAACATGTATTTTTTAGAAATAATGACGATCGATTAGGTCAACTTTTTATATGAAACCATACTTATTGCGGCATTTAATTTTTTTTAAGTATTATTACAATATACAATCTAAGTTGCATAGACGCATTAACATTTATAATTCATATTCAATGCACTCCTGCACGGAGACACGAGTGAGTTTGCGCTTACAAATGCTGCATTGTATTTACAAATAAAAATTTCAGCCTCTCATGACCATAAGCCCTGCAACTTTTGCTGACCTTTTCAGAAACAGGGGACACATTTGTTAAGTGAACCCATTTATGCGATATAGGTGGTAAGCCTCATACTAACCCTTAAGTCAAGGAATTTGAGTTTGAAAAATCCTTCAACAACGTTAAATTTAATTTATAATCTAAAGTTGCAAAAAAAGTTATTTGATGATTCAAATTGAATGCACGCCCACAAACTGGCAAATGTCATTTCACGCTAACATATAGTTGTGGCGCTTGATTTTTTTTAAATATTAGAATATATAATCTAATTTGCACAGATACAATAACTTTTATAATTCATATTCAATGCATGCCCCCCTGGAGACACGAGTGGATTCGCGTTTATAAATGCTGTATGTGAACTTACAAATTCAAATTAAGGCCTGTAATGAACATGAGCCCTGCAACTTTTGCCACCCTTTTCAAAAACAGGGGAAACATTTTTCAAATGAACCATTTTTTGCGATATGGGTATTCAGGCTCATACTAACCCATAAGTCAAGGAATTTCTAATCTAATCTAAGCTGCAAGGATATATATCATTTAAGATTTATATTCAATGCATTCCCACAAGCAGACATGTATGATTTCGCGCTGGCACATGTCGCATGTGGACCTACATTATAAAACCCAATCTTAAATGAACATAAGCCCTGCAACTCTTGCCATCCTTCCCTGAAACAGGGGTGACATTAATAAAGTGAACCATTTTTCACAGTATGGGTGGTCAGCCGCATACCAACCTATCAGTCAAAGATTTGAGTTTGAAAAATCCTTAAACAACGTTAATCTTAATTTATAATCTAAAGTTGCCAAAAAACTTATTTGATGATTAAAATTAAATGCACACCCATAAGCTGGCAAATGTCATTTCACGCTAACATATAATTGTGGCACTTGATGTTTTTAATATTAGAATATAAATCTAAGTTGAATAGATACATTTTATAATTCATATTCAATGCATGCTTCCATGGAGACACGAGTGAGTTCCCGCTTAAAAATGCTGCATGTGAACTTACAAATTAAAATTAAGGCCTCTCATGCACATAAGCTCTGCAACTTTTGCCGACCTTTTCAGAAACAGGGGGAACATTAGTTAAGTGAACCCATTTATGCGATATGGGTGGTGAGCCTCATACTAACCCTTAAGTCAAGGAATTTGAGTTTGAAAAATCCTTAAACAACGGTTATCTTAATTTATAATCTAAAGTTGCACAAAAGAGATTTGATGATTCAAATACAATGCACACCCACAAGCTGGCAAATGTTTTTTCACGCTAACATATAATTGTGGCACTTGATGTTTTTAATATTAGAATATTAATCTAAGTTGCATAGATACATTTTATAATTCATATTCAATGCAAATCAATTCAAATATAATTCACACGCTCAGGCTGGCAAATGTTTTTTCACGCTAACATATAATTGTGGCACTTGATGTTTTTAATTTTAGAATATAAATCTAAGTTGCATACATACATTTTATAATTCATATTGAATGCATGCCCCCAAGCAGACATGAGTGAGTTTGCGCTTACAAACGCTGCATGTGTAATTACAAATAAAAATTTCAGCCTCTCTTGACCATAAGCCCTACAACTTTTGCCGGCCTTTTCAGAAACAGAGAAACATTCGTTCAGTGAACATTTTTTTAAGGTACCTATGGGAGGTCAGACTCATACCTCATGCTTCATACAAGATACTCAGAACATGAAAGAACTAAATAACCCTTTTACCGCAATTTTTTTCAAATTACTTCTTAAAGCATTTAATTACTATGAAGGAGGTGTGAGGAAAAATTAATGCGAAGCCAGACTTACACTGCCCGAAGGGCCTAGCAGACAGCCGTGCGCAGAACGGTCAGTCTGCTAGTTATTTTATAGTTTTAAAAGGTTTTCTCCGGACACTTCATTTTCAAACCATTTCTGACATTTCAAGATTAACGTACAATATTTTCATCATCATCATAGTCTCTAGGTAGGCTTGGGGCTGAGCTACGCTATTTATAAAAATCGGTTAACTTAACCAAAGTCACCCATGTTTCAAGGAAGTTTGACAAAAGTTGTAAGCTTTTTTTTTTTATTATTTAATTTAATTTTAGATCTGCGAAGATGAATGCAATTCACCAACCTATTTTCCTGGCCAGAAAAATGTATTGATATCACATAATATTATTGATGAATTATTAAACAATAATTATCCAATGACATCTGTTGAACCAGGGTCGTAGTTATTGACGATAGTACACGGCGCAGGCGGGGTTCTAACTGGCGATAATGTCAACAATGCAAGTTCGTGCATCAACGCATTACCCCCTCGACCATCCATGTTTCCTAAGCCACCCATGTTTCAGGGAAGGTCGACAAAAGTTGCAGGGTTTATGTTGATTTTAGATTTCGGTTTTTATTTTGTAAGTGCACAACAGCTTTTGTAAACTTGAACTTTAGCATATCATCCAACATTGCAGAACAACAAACAGTTTTTTGGCCCTCGCACAGTCCTATCATTTCATCTAGTAAAATTATCGTTTTCTAAATTGATATGCATCTTAGGAATCTACGGATTTATGACTTCATGATAGACTCAGCCTAAATTTTAATGAAGAACTTCTTCTTCGTCGGGCAAACGTCACAGTCACATAAACGGGACTACGGTCCTTAGCAACCAAAAACAAAATATTTGTTCGTTTTTTGTTTAACAACCCGGCCGAATGACATCACATTTTTCTCGCCATTTTAAATGTGCCGAGTCCATTCCGTCCCCTAATCCTTTGATTGCACATAGACAAAAAAATAATGGTTTTATAACAAAATAAGGGAAAACTTGTAATATCGCGTTATACGTCCTTCCTCGTCAAGTTTGTGATATTAAACAGCAGCCATCACCCTGTGTGTCAGCGGGACGTTATGAGAATAACGACCAGCTGCTCATGGGCGCTTTACGTCCCCGGAGCACGACCCTGTATTCATATTAAACTCATAACTAGTTCTCTTACCTCCCTATAAGCGCGCTTCTTACTGATTACTTGATATACGACCACTTATCTGTAAAAATAATTATTGGACCGGTATAATTACTCGGACCGGTCCGTAGTCCGTTATGGCAACACTTCGGACTCGTAAATATTTGGAAGGTTGTGGATTCGGATCCCGGCGGAGCACACAAAAAATACCATTAATATTTCGAATGTGCTCTTCGCTGGGTTGAAGAATTCATAAGCCTTTACCAATGACCGGTCACCAAGGGTCCATCCAGCCTTACAGCAACTGGGTCTTGCTTGAGTATTGGCGCTCTGTAGCGACGACCAAGCTCGTACACCTCTGCGGCACTACAACAAGTGTCATAGACCCCTAGAGTCTTCAGAATCTAGGGAGTCTCCCGCACAGGATTTTCTTAAAAAAAAAAAAAAAAAAATTAACTTGATATACAACCACGCAACTAAGCTGCACATGTAATTTAACTTCTTGCCGCGCTATACCCGATGGCATTTGCATTTGGCGAGTAAACCCTATTTATTTTTACAGGTAAGGGGGTTGGTTTTACGCCAACCCCTTCAGTTGAAGTGGGGACTTCCCAGCTCCCAATTCAACGTGTCCTGATTTCTTGTGAAGGCTGAGTAAACCCTACTGGTATTTTATTTTGGGGTTTGAAAACACCGAAACGGGAAATCATTTCTGACACCCTCGGTGGGATTCGAACCCGAGCTGTCGACGCGGAATGCAAGCACTCTACCAACTGAGCTATCGACCGGATTGCAAATAAACATTGTACATTTGATTTATTTTATTCTCCTCATTCATAACGATTTCCATCATTTTAATACTACATTGTAATAAAGTAATTTATTTTTATTAAGTGAATGATTCAATTCGCTAACATATTAGACTAAACAAATTTGAATTTAGTACTTTCCCACTTCATTTGAAGTGGTTGGTGTGACGCCGGCCCCCTTACTTTTAAAAGTAAATAGTTTCCACTCGCCACATACGAAACCCGTCAGAGATGACGCGGTAAGAAGTTGCACTATATGAGTATTGTAGTTCTCGACGGACAGACGTTATAACGCCTACGTGACCTAGAGTCCTGAGCAACCAATATTAAAATACTTGTTTACATTTTCCCAGCAACCTGGCTGGGTGACGCCACAATTTCGTCTATGGAAATGAGCTTCATGGTGCGTTTACTATATTGGAGCGATGTCAGTCAGTCAGTGAGGAGTATGTATATTGTATATCGACGGTTTAAAGACAGTAGCGCATAAGCGACATAAACTAAATTGTTCAGGAGAGCAGTTTAAAGTTTGAGATTACAGAAAAATGGCATAACTTTTTTATTTTTTATCATATTAATAAAATCAAAACAGCTGAAAAATTTAAAAAAATAAAAGACATTTATTGGCATTCCTATTAATGTAGTTTTACGATGTTTTACGATTTTTTATGTCACAAGCGCCTTTTGGACAAAAAAGGCCAAAATCTTGTCGGTTACACCAAAACCATACTTTCAAAACGCAGTTGTTTGCTTGGGCATCAACAACACAATAATTATCGTAGTGATAACGCCAAGTTTGACGTTATCATAAGGGATGCGTGGGGGAGGATTTGAGATCGCAAACTGGTTCTCGATTATCGCGTTCGGACGAACTGCCCAACAAATCTGTCTAGGCAGCCAACCAAAGGAGCAAGGGGGAAGGAATCACGGAATCAAAGTCTGGACTCACCTTATCTCCAATGGATGCCTCTTTCGCGGAGCACTGGTCGCGTTTTTGTGTGTGGTTTCTCCTTTATTTCTGTCGCGCGCGATGAACACTGCGATGGACACGTCTATCCAAGGCCGCGTATGAAGAAGTACTGCTGGAGACAGGTGATTGGGTAAAGTAGGAGTGGTCAGTTTATAGGCTAAAGGACACAGGATTTTATGGCCAGCCACCTATAAACAAATCTACCTAACAGCTCGCCCAAACATGCCCCCCAGCTTGAGAGGACGTAGTCCTTTCAAAACAATGATTTATTTATTTATTTGTTTATTATTATAATTTAAATCTACTTAATTTAGCGAGTGGACTGTATATTATTTATTGTACTATTATTGATTTGGCAACGGACAAACCTTATAACAAGTGTTACATAATTGGACGCGTTTACGCACAATATTTCTAGCCGACGAAATCCAGAAATTTTGTCGCAAAAGGGACATAAGTAACTGAGGTCCAGAATGCAAGAATTTTCTATGATAGTAATCAATTATTAAATTCAAAATATGACCGCGACCTGGTAAAACTATTGGATGTTTACTGTCATAAGCTACGAGTAAGTCAGCGTTTACAAGTCTCCCTCCTACTCGTAACAACCCATCGACGTCGATAAAGGCATTTAGCTTACGAAATGCAGGAGATAAGACTTTACCGGCTTTCGCGTTTTTAATTTCGTTCGAAAAATTATGATTTTGTAAGTCTTTTATAATTACGACTTCTGCAAACCGTAATTGAGAGACTTCAAATTTTGATGACAATCTTTTTATAAAACGAAGTATGTAAATAACAACTTTTAACAATTTACTCCAGGAAGAGATTCGTTCAGCGAGTGAACCTAATAAAGTTGGTTGCTTGGGTAAGTTATCCATTACAGTCATAACTTTTATTTTTTGTTCCGGCGGGTTTTCAATAGTATTTGGATCAAATTTACAAAAATTCCATTCTTCAATCGGTGAGCGCGCGAAGGCAGGGCCTTTAAACCAGAGCGGGTGGTCAATTAATAGTGCGGGAGTCAGACCGCGTGAGAGACAATCCGCGGGATTGTCTTTCCCGGCAATATGATAAAACTGACTTGGAGGTATATTATCCTGCATTATAGTTACTCTATTCGCGATAAAGGTCTGCCAGCGGGATGGGTGTGAATGAAACCAAGCGAGTGCCACTGTAATTTGGCAGCGAGTTGAATATGTATCAATGACTACACGCATTAATTTTGACAATATCAATATTCCCGATAATTCAAGTCTTGCTAAAGATATTGTACGACTTGGAGCTACTCGCGATTTTGAACAAACTAAACTTATTTCTCCGCGTTTACTTGGAGGATTATATACATGAATATATATCACCGCTCCATATGCTCTCTCACTTGCGTCCGCGAATCCCAATAGGGATATAATCGACTCCTGCGTTACACCTGTGTGACGTGGCAGCTGAATACTTTGAAGGAGTGGGAGTTCCGATTCATAATTTTCCCAAGTTGAAATTATACTCTGAGGAGGACAATCGTCCCAATCGATTTTATGTTCGCAGAGAAATTTAATCATTAATTTAGCTGTTACAATCACGGGTGCGACAAACCCCATCAAATCCCAGAAGCGCGCAATTGTCGACAGAATATTTCGTTTTGTACATTTACGAAATTTGTTAGTGACACTAAAGGTAAAAACATCCTTTCCAGGCAACCAATGCAAACCAAGGATGGTACATTGATCTTCTGAACTGAACTCCACAGCTTCAGAAATGCGACAAGCTGAGGGAATGCCTCCCATGACTGATGGTGAATTACTCGAGAACTTCACCAATTCAAAACCGCCCGCAAGAAATAATTCAATCAACTGGTTTGAAAGTGCGATAGCCTCTTCATCATTTAAACAGCTAGAAACCAAATCATCCATGTAAATATCTCTCTCTGCTACAAGTGCCGCTAATGGAAAACGTGTTCGCTCATCATCAATTAAACGACGAACGGTACGCATTGCAAGGTATGGGCTGCACTTTAAGCCAAATGGTACGCGTGTAAATTCAAAAAGCTGAAGTGGATCATTTTTATCAAACCGATATAAAACTCTCTGATAGCATCTATGCTCTTTATTTACCAGAATTTGCATATACATTTTACGTATGTCAGCGCTTAGAGCAACTGGAAACAAGCGAAAGTGTAATATTATTTTAAATAGATCATTTTGAAGATTTCTACCCGTATGTAGAACATCATTCAGCGATAATCCTGATGTAGTTTTCATACTAGCATCTATTACTGCGCGAACCTTAGTTGTGGATTTATTTTCACGTATCACTGCATGATGCGGTGCTATGTATTGCAAGCTCAAGCATTCATCCGAATTTATATTTACAGGATTTAAATACCCTTCTTGTATATAATTTTTTAAAATAAGGTCGTATTCCAATTTTACAGAAGAGTTTGAAAGCAGTTTCCTTTCCAACGCGTAAAATCTCCGCTCTGCCGCTCTCTGAGAGTCACCGAGCTGCCCCGGATCGGTCTTGAAAGGCAGCATTACGGAAAATCTACCAGTCTTGTCTCTCGTGGTGGTGTTGGTATATTTCTCTTCACATACCAGCTCCTCGATTTGCGGAGTGGAGACGTCCGGTACGTCCTCCAACTCCAAGAATTTTTTCATTTCAATTTCAATTGCTGAAAAGAAACTATAATCTGTTTTGATTAACGGTAGCACTGGAACTTCCCCTAGTACCACATACCCAAATAGGGTATCCAGTGCAACTGGCTCGCCTAAATTTCGTGAGATAGTGTTGTGTTTTATCACACGGGAGAATACATCTGCACCCAGAATCATGTCAATTTTTCCGGGAATAAAATATTTTTCATCAGCCAAACGTAATGATTTTAAATATTCTAAATTTTCAATATTAATGTTGGCGACGGGTATTTTATCAGTTATTTGATTAACCACCAAAGGCGATAGTTTAAAATTGACCGATTTCTCAACTCTCGAAAGAAGGGTAATTGTTGTCACTCCCTTGATAGGGTTGACAATATCCCCTATTCCTGAAACAACTTTGTCTCGCGTCGTCTTTACATCAAGATGAAGTTCTCGACAACAGGAGGCCGTTATTATGTCTCTCTGTGAAGCACTGTCTAATAAAGCGCGAATAGTGTGTCTTTGACCCCGCTTGTCTAAGATTACACAACAAACAGTTCCTAGTAAAACCGTAGATTCTACCTCACTAGAATTAGGGCCCATAGCACAAAGCGCTAGGGGCTCCGCCTTTTCTTCGGCCGCGGCTTGCAAATTCAAGTTGAA
This sequence comes from Agapetus fuscipes, assembly GCA_951799405.1. Lineage (NCBI taxonomy): Eukaryota > Metazoa > Arthropoda > Insecta > Trichoptera > Glossosomatidae > Agapetus > Agapetus fuscipes. The sequence goes on along the minus strand of OX637344.1, from coordinate 17,886,391 downwards.
ATGCAGGCTAGTATGGTGGGATCGATTACAAACGCTGCATCTTCCCTTTGATTTACAATTCTTGAGATTATGCATCGTACTTAGACAATTGACACATAATTTCTTTGATTTTATAAAATTGTACCTTTCCCGAGCGTCCAGGATAGTGTATTTCGGACACTGGTACAACTTTGAATGGTTGTTGTCTCCGCACAACAAACATTTGTCAGTATTAACTGTCACAAATGCCCTAACGTTTTTCTGGGAAGCTGAGGGCTTGCGCGGCATCGCGTTAATTTGATTGTTAATTTTACTGCTTCTACTTCCGTTTGCGCGCTGTAGTATTTGCGAGTAATTTCTCATGAATTCCACAAATTTTACTGAATCTACTGAGTCTGGAGAATCTTGTATAGAAACTTCAAAAGCCTTAATCGTATCCATGTCGAGTTTCTTACACGCAATGTGTATGAATATAAAGTCTTCTAGATTCTCCATGTTCAACTGTTTGATTGCAGCAGTTAAACCTGAAAATAGATCAATAAAGTCCTCCAAGTTTGAGGCAGATGGTTCCTTTACTGCAGGAATATTTAACAATTTCTCTAGATAAGTTGTTGCCAGAACGCGCTTATCGTTGTATTTCTTGACCAACGAATTCCATAAAATTGTATAATTTTGAGCAGTTGGCAATAAACCTTGGCAAATGCTTTGAGCTTTTCCTACCAGTTTTCCAACTAAATATTGAATCTTTTCACCTTTCGTTAGACTGTCATTCTCATGGACCATAGATTTAAAATTTTCATAAAACACCGGCCAATTGTTTACATCTCCGTTGAAGGCACACAGCTCTAATCGTGGTAGTTGGATGCTCCTTTTTAAAGGAATATCATTTGCACTTGAGGATTTTGTTGTGTCTTTTAAATTCTCGTAAGTATATTTAATTTCAGCGTATAAGTCTTCAAATGACAGAATAATATTATTATCTGTTGCTTCATCTTCCTCACTTTCTGCAATTAAATCATTTCTTTCTTTCACCAGTAATAAAAATTCTTTACGCCAGTTGTCAATGCCTGCCGCGTGCACTTTAAATTTCCGCAAATAAATTTCTCCCAAATGAATTGAATTAATGGTATCGAAAATGCATTGTGCCCGTTCCAAGTACGTCTCTATCTCATTCTGGAGGCGCTCCTTACGTCGTTGAAATGCTCGTTTGTCGCGCTCTGAAGTCATGTTTTAATTTGGCTTTAATAAATTAAATTTGATAAAATTAATAATAAATTTTACAAATCCCGTACGTACAAGTCCTTATAAATTAAGGTAGCAAAGAAAGAAGAAGGTTATAATAATGTTATCAAAATGTAAACAAATAATGTAAACAAAGAAAGTAAACAATGCAAGTACCTAGGTAGTTACTTATACCGCGGGCTTAATTCGAATGTACCTAAAATGCAAGAGATAGGTATACTTACAAGGCAATTAAAGAATTAACCCGCACTTCGATTCCAAAGCGATATTTATGATAATAATGTATGAACGCGTCACGAATTGCAATTTTGTAGCAATAAAAATGGCTAATAATTTTATGAATCCGATTTCAAACTAGAGGAATCCGAATTAATTTTGCGTGAATCTAGTTTTTAATTTACGATCTGGCTTCGTTAGGACCAAAATTATGATAACGCCAAGTTTGGCGCTATCATGTGGAATGCGAGGGGGAGGATTTAAAATCGTACTGGTTCTCGATTATCGCGTTCGGACGAACTGCCCAACAAATCTGTCTAGGCAGCCAACCAAAGGAGCAAGGGGGAAGGAATCACGGAATCAAAGTCTGGACTCACCTTATCTCCAATGGATGCCTCTTTCGCGGAGCACTGGTCGCGTTTTTGTGTGTGGTTTCTCCTTTATTTCTGTCGCGCGCGATGAACACTGCGATGGACACGTCTATCCAAGGCCGCGTATGAAGAAGTACTGCTGGAGACAGGTGATTGGGTAAAGTAGGAGTGGTCAGTTTATAGGCTAAAGGACACAGGATTTTATGGCCAGCCACCTATAAACAAATCTACCTAACAGCTCGCCCAAACACGTAGAGATATGGAAGTTAGCGCATTAGAAAGAGCGGAAAATTTCAAGTAGGATAGCATTCATCACTCATTTTTGACCAAAATGTCGCTTATGCCCTACTGCCTTTTAACCGTCGATATGTAAACAGTGTACGGCTTATATTAGGACGGGGCGACTACAATATTTGAGACAGTTTTGTTCTAGGAAGGAAATTTGGCAGCTGCTGTGTGATGAGCCAGATAATGTTGAGCAAATGTGCTGCGAGTACAGCGCTCTATCTGATAAAAACATTAATCTAATCTAAATAGCAAAGATATGTTACATTAATGATTCACATTATATGCATTTTCACAAGCAATCACGTATAGGTTCGCGCTTAAACATGCCGCATGTGGACTTACAATATAAAAACCCAAATCTCAAATGGACAAACACCCTGCAAATCTTGCCGACCTTCTCTGAAATAGGGGTGACATTGGCAAAGTGAAACATCTTTTTACAGTATGGGTGATCAGTCTTTTACCAACCCATAAGTCAAGGAACATACACAACAAATTATTTTTTTTAAATCAACAAATAATAATATGTATGGACATCAAAAACTAAACAGAAAACTAATTATAATTTTAAAAACCCTAGTCCTAGCCGCCAACATTACAGATCAACATACTTTACACTAATTCACTATGTACTAATACTTGAGGAGACTGAAATAGAGAAAATGTACAGTAATTAAGTTGCAAAGATACAGTAACATTTAAAATTCATATTAAATGCATGCTCACAAACCGACACGTGTTGACTACGCCAAGTTTGACGTTATCATAAGGGGGTGCGTGGGGGAGGATTTGAGATCGCAAACTGGTTCTCGATTATCGCGATCGGACGAACTGCCCAACAAATCTGTCTAGGCAGCCAACCAATGGAGCAAGGGGGAAGGAATCACGGAATCAAATGGTCTGGACTCACCTTATCTCCAATGGATGCCTCTTTCGCGGAGCACTGGTCGCGTTTTTGTGTGTGGTTTCTCCTTCGTTCGCGCGCGGTGTACACTGCGATGGACACGTCTATCCAAGGCCGCGTATGAAGAAGTACTGGCTTGAGACAGGTGATTGGGCAAATCGGATAGGTCAGATCATAGGCACAAGGACAAGGATTTTATGGCCAGCTACCCATAACAAACCTACCTAACAGTTCGCCCAAACATGCCCCCCAGCTTGAGAGGACGTAGTCCTTTCAAAACAACGATTAATTAATTTATTTGTTTATTATTATAACTTAAATCTACTTAATTTAGCGAGTGGACTGTATATTATTTTGTAATGTTATTGATTTGGCAACGGACAAACCTTGACAACTGGACGCCTATAAGTTCCAGTTTTCGTCCGGACATTAACTACTCTAGCTATACCGTCCGCTCCCGGAAAGACATCCTCAATAACTCCTAGTGGCCAATTAAGAGGTGCACTACCTTCAGTTTTTAACAAGACAACAGATCCAATCTTGATTGGCTCTGTTTCCGTGTTCCATTTCTGACGCGTTTGGAGAGTGTGAAGGTACTCCACCTTCCACCGTTTCCAGAAAGACTGAACTAAATGGTCCACATACTGTTTACGAGACAGTAGACTAATGTCTTTAGAGGAGGTATCTGTCGCCGGAAGTGACTTTAGAGGAGTCAATGTGAGAAAATGTGCGGGGGTTAGAGCAATAGGTTCGGATGGATCGGCACTCAAACATGAAAGCGGTCTGGAGTTTAAAATTGCTTCAATTTGCGCAAGTACTGTAGACATTTCCTCGAATGTCAATAATTGTTTACCAATTACTCGATTCAGATGGAGTTTGATACTCCGCACGTTACTCTCCCAAATTCCACCGAAATGCGGGGCGGATGGGGGATTGAACTTCCAATCTATCCGATGGTCTCTTAGTTCCCTGTCGAACTTATTTTGAAAAGCTTCAGACTCCAGGAGACCATAGAGAGCATCGAGGTGAGATTTTGCACCAATGAAGTTTGTCCCACAGTCTGAGTACATTATTTTTACCGGCCCGCGTCGCGACAAAAATCGCTTAAGAGCGTTAATAAATGTTTCCGTGCTTAGATCTGATGCGAGTTCGATATGAACCGCTTTCGTGATTAAGCACACAAACACACAAATGTATGCTTTAATTTTGTGCACACCTCTTTTTCTATAAGGAATCACACTTAAGGGGCCCGCGTAGTCTATGCCACAGTGGAAAAATGCCTTACCTTCATTTACCCGACAGGCAGGTAAATCCCCCATGAGGGGGAAGCGTGATTTTGGATTAACCTTATAACAAGTATTACATAATTGGACGCGTTTACGCACAATATTTCTAGCCGACAAAATCCAGAAATTTTGTCGCAAAAGGGACATCAGTAACTGAGGTCCGGAATGCAAGAATTTTCTATGATAGTAATCAATGATTAAATTCAAAATATGACCGCGACCTGGTAAAAGTATTGGATGTTTACTGTCATAAGCTAAGTCAGCGTTTACAAGTCTCCCTCCTACTCGTAACAACCCATCGGCGTCGATAAAGGCATTAAGCTTACGAAATGCAGGAGATAAGACTTTACCGGCTTTCGCGTTTTTAATTTCGTTCGAAAAACGATGATTTTGTAAGTCTTTTATAATTACGATTTCTGCAAACCGTAGGTGAGAGACTTCAAATTTTGGTGACAATCTTTTTATAAAACGAAGTATGTAAATAACAACTCTTAACAATTTACTCCAGGAAGAGATTCGTTCAGCGAGTGAACCTAATAAAGTTGGTTGCTTGGGTAAGTTATCCATTACAGTCATAACTTTTATTTTTTGTTCCGGCGGGTTTTCAATAGTATTTGGATCAAATTTACAAAAATTCCATTCTTCAATCGGTGAGCGCGCGAAGGCAGGGCCTTTAAACCAGAGCGGGTGGTCAATTAATTGTGCGGGAGTCAGGCCGCGTGAGAGACAATCCGCGGGATTGTCTTTCCCGGCAATATGATAAAACTGACTTGGAGGTATATTATCCTGAATTATAGTTACTCTATTCGCGATGAAAGTCTGCCAGCGGGATGGGTGTGAATGAACCCAAGCGAGTGCCACTGTACTATCAGAAAAGGCGTATACATTATTAATTTGGCAGCGAGTTGAATATGTATCAATGACTACACGCATTAATTTTGACAATATCAATATTCCCGATAATTCAAGTCTTGCTAAAGATATTGTACGACTTGGAGCTACTCGCGACTTTGCACAAGCTAAACTTATTTCTCCGCGTTTACTTGGAGGATTATATACATGAATATATACCACCGCTCCATATGCTCTCTCACTTGCGTCCGCGAATCCCAATAGGGATATAATCGACTCCTGCGTTACACCTGTATGCCGTGGCAGCTGAATACTTTGAAGGAGTGGGAGTTCCGATTCATAATTTTCCCAAGTTGAAATTATACTCTGAGGAGGACAATCGTCCCAATCGATTTTATGTTCCCAGAGAAATTTAATCATTAATTTAGCTGTTACAATCACGGGTGCGACAAACCCCATCAAATCCCAGAAGCGCGCAATTGTCGACAGAATATTTCGTTTTGTACATTTACGAAATTTGTTAGTGACACTAAAGGTAAAAACATCCTTTCCAGGCAACCAATGCAAACCAAGGATGGTACATTGATCTTCTGAACTGAACTCCACAGCTTCAGAAATGCGACAAGCTGAGGGAATGCCTCCCATGACTGATGGTGAATTACTCGAGAACTTCACCAATTCAAAACCGCCCGCAAGAAATAATTCAATCAATTGGTTTGAAAGTGCGATAGCCTCTTCATCATTTAAACAGCTAGAAACCAAATCATCCATGTAAATATCTCTCTCTGCTACAAGTGCCGCTAATGGAAAACGTGTTCGCTCATCATCAATTAAACGACGAACGGTGCGCATTGCAAGGTATGGGCTGCACTTTAAGCCAAATGGTACGCGTGTAAATTCAAAAAGCTGAAGTGGATCATTTTTATCAAACCGATATAAAACTCTCTGATAGCATCTATGCTCTTTATTTACCAGAATTTGCATATACATTTTACGTATGTCAGCGCTTAGAGCAACTGGAAACAAGCGAAAGTGTAATATTATTTTAAATAGATCATTTTGAAGATTTCTACCCGTATGTAGAACATCATTCAGCGATAATCCTGATGTAGTTTTCATACTAGCATCTATTACTGCGCGAACCTTAGTTGTGGATTTATTTTCACGTATCACTGCATGATGCGGGGCTATGTATTGCAAGCTCAAGCATTGATCCGAATTTATATTTACAGGATTTAAATACCCTTCTTGTATATAATTTTTGAAAATAAGGTCGTATTCCAATTTTACAGAAGAGTTTGAAAGCAGTTTCCTTTCCAACGCGTAAAATCTCCGCTCTGCCGCTCTCTGAGAATCACCAAGCTGCCCCGGATCGGTCTTGAAAGGCAGCATTACGGAAAATCTACCAGTCTTGTCTCTCGTGGTGGTGTTGGTATATTTCTCTTCACATACCAGCTCCTCGATTTGTGGAGTGGAGACGTCCGGTACGTCCTCCAACTCCAAGATATTTTTCATTTCAATTTCAATTGTTGAAAAGAAACAATAATCTGTTTTGATTGCCGGTAGCACTGGAACTTTCCCTAGTATCACATACCCAAATAGGGTATCCAGTGCAACTGGCTCGCCTAAATTTCGTGAGATAGTGTTGTGTTTTATCACACGGGAGAATACATCTGCACCCAGAATCATGTCAATTTTTCCGGGAATAAAATATTTTTCATCAGCCAAACGTAATGATTTTAAATATTCTAAATTTTCAATATTAATGTTGGCGACGGGTATTTTATCAGTTATTTGATTAACCACCAAAGGCGATAGTTTAAAATTGACCGATTTCTCAACTCTCGAAAGAAGGGTAATTGTTGTCACTCCCTTGATAGGGTTGACAATATCCCCTATTCCTGAAACAACTTTGTCTCGCGTCGTCTTTACATCAAGATGAAGTTCTCGACAACAGGAGGCCGTTATTATGTCTCTCTGTGAAGCACTGTCTAATAAAGCGCGAATAGTGTGTCTTTGACCCCGCTTGTCTAAGATTACACAACAAACAGTTCCTAGTAAAACCGTAGATTCTACCTCACTAGAATTAGGGCCCATAGCACAAAGCGCTAGGGGCTCCGCCTTTTCTTCGGCCGCGGCTTGCAAATTCAAGTTGAAATGCAGGCTAGTATGGTGGGATCGATTACAAACGCTGCATCTTCCCTTTGATTTACAATTCTTGAGATTATGCATCGTACTTAGACAATTGACACATAATTTCTTTGATTTTATAAAATTGTACCTTTCCCGAGCGTCCAGGATAGTGTATTTCGGACACTGGTACAACTTTGAGTGGTTGTTATCTCCGCACAACAAACATTTGTCAGTATTAACTGTCACAAATGCCCTAACGTTTTTCTGGGAAGCTGAGGGCTTGCGCGGCATCGCGTTAATTTGATTGTTAATTTTACTGCTTCTACTTCCGTTTGCGCGCTGTAGTATTCGCGAGTAATTTCTAATGAATTCCACAAATTTTATTGAATCTACTGAGTCTGAAGAATCTTGTATAGAAACTTCAAAAGCCTTAATCGTATCCATGTCAAGTTTCTTACACGCAATGTGTATGAATATAAAGTCTTCTAGATTCTCCATGTTCAACTGTTTGATTGCAGCAGTTAAACCTGAAAATAGATCAATAAAGTCCTCCAAGTTTGAGGCAGATGGTTCCTTTACTGCAGGAATATTTAACAATTTCTCTAGATAAGTTGTTGCCAGAACGCGCTTATCGTTGTATTTCTTGACCAACGAATTCCATAAAATTGTATAATTTGAGCAGTTGGCAATAAACCTTGGCAAATGCTTTGAGCTTTTCCTACCAGTTTTCCAACTAAATATTGAATCTTTTCACCTTCCGTTAGACTGTCATTCTCATGGACCATAGATTTAAAATTTTCATAAAACACCGGCCAATTGTTTACATCTCCGTTGAAGGCACACAGCTCTAATCGTGGTAGTTGGATGCTCCTTTTTAAAGGAATATCATTTGCACTTGAGGATTTTGTTGTGTCTTTTAAATTCTCGTAAGTATATTTAATTTCAGCGTATAAGTCTTCAAATGACAGAATAATATTATTATCTGTTGCTTCATCTTCCTCACTTTCTGCAATTAAATCATTTTTTTCTTTTACCAGTAATAAAAATTCTTTACGCCAGTTGTCAATGCCTGCCGCGTGCACTTTAAATTTACGCAAATAAATTTCTCCCAAATGAATTGAATTAATGGTATCGAAAATGCATTGTGCCCGTTCCAAGTACGTCTCTATCTCATTCTGGAGGCGCTCCTTACGTCGTTGAAATGCCCGTTTCTCGCGTTCTGACGTCATGTTTTAAATTTGGCTTTAATAAATTAAATTTGATAAAATTAATAATAAATTTTACAAATCCCGTACGTACAAGTCCTTATAAATTGAAGTAGCAAAGAAAGAAGAAGGTTATAATAATTTTATCAAAATGTAAACAAATAATGTAAACAAAGAAAGTAAACAATGCTAGTACCTAGGTAGTTACTTATACCGCGGGCTTAATTCGAATGTACCTAAAATGCAAGAGATAGGTATACTTACAAGGCAATTAAAGAATTAACCCGCACTTCGATTCCAAAGCGATAATTATGATAATAATGTATGAACGCGTCACGAATTGCATTTTTGTAGCAATAAAAATGGCGAATAATTTTTTGAATCCGATTTCAAACTATAAGAATCTGAATTAATATTACGTGCATCTAGTTTCTAATTTACGATCTGGTTCTGTTAGGACCAAAATTATGACATCGCCAAGTTTGGCGCTGTCATAGGGGGATGCATGGGGGAGGATTTGAGATCGCAAACTGGTTCTCGATTATCGCGATCGGACGAACTGCCCAACAAATCTGTCTAGGCAGCCAACCAATGGAGCAAGGGGGAAGGAATCACGGAATCAAATGGTCTGGACTCACCTTATCTCCAATGGATGCCTCTTTCGCGGAGCACTGGTCGCGTTTTTGTGTGTGGTTTCTCCTTCGTTCGCGCGCGGTGTACACTGCGATGGACACGTCTATCCAAGGCCGCGTATGAAGAAGTACTGGCTTGAGACAGGTGATTGGGCAAATCGGATAGGTCAGATCATAGGCACAAGGACAAGGATTTTATGGCCAGCTACCCATAACAAACCTACCTAACAGTTCGCCCAAACACGTGTAACAAATTAGAATCCAAACGTAAAATCGGCATAAACTTTGCAACTTTTGCCAACCTTCCCTGAAATAGGAGTGGCAGTGGAATAGGAGTACCATTCATTTGAGATTCGGATTTGTATATTGCGGCATTTTACATCCACATGCGGCATGTTTAAGCGTGAGCTTATACGTGTCTGCTTGTGAAAATGCATATAATGTGAATCTATCATGTTATATTATTTTGCAACTTGGATTAGATTAAGTCCGGTCGATAGGTCAGTTGGGAGAGTGCTTGCATTCCATGCCGTGAGCTCGGGTCCGAATCCCACCGAGGGTGTCAGAAATGATTTCCCGTTTCGGTGTTTATTTCAAACCCCAAAATAAAATACCGGCAAGGTTTACTCAGCCTTCACAATAAATGAGTACCAGCCCCCTCGGAAGCTGGGAAACTCCCCACTTCACTGAAGCGGTTGGCGTAAGGCCGGCCCCCTTACCTGTAAAAGTAAATAGGTTCAACTCGCCACATGCGACCCCTTCGGAGATAACGCGGCAAGAAGTTACACTATATGTGTAGCTTAGTTACGTTGCGTTAGATGTAGTCTCCACAACTTTTTTTATTTTATCAGCTGTAACATTTTGACTGCAACTTCTGGAATCTCTCCAGTACCCGAGTAGCGTCATCCACCTTCCCGGCATTTCCTTGTCTGCCCATCTGATGAAAGTTGAGCAGACCTCCTGCATAACGACCTCTGGGCGCCGCTGGGATTATCCGGCCCTCTGAGGTCCAACCGCTTAGCCAGGCAATCAACCAGAGGGCCCCGGCTCTTGAGGTGTAATGCAAACCTAAGATTAGCGCGAAATATTACAAAGTAACTTTGTTTGGCACGAAATACCTGGCTACCTTCTTCCTTTATCATTAATTAATTTTGTAAATTTAGTCCGGTCGATAGCTCGGTTGGTAGAGTGCTTGCATTCCATGCCGTGAGCCCGGGTTCGAATCCCACCGAGGGTCTCAGAAATGATTTCCCGTTTCGGTGTTTATTTCAAACCCCAAAATAAAATACCGGCAAGGTTTACTCAGCCTTCACAAGAAATGAGTATCAGCCCCCTTGGGAGCTGGGAAACTCCACTTCAATTGAAAAGGGTGGGTGCGAAGCCAGTCCCCTTACCCGTAAAAATAAATAGGTTTACCTCGACACATGCTAAACCCTAAAGGGATAACGCGGCAAGAAGGTACACTATATGTGTGGTTGCGTTTTTTTGTTGCTGCGTTTAAAAGAATTTTCTTCCAGTGTGCTAACTGAAATAACGGAATGGAGCACAACTAAGCTGCTCTTACCACGTTTTCCCTAAAATGATCGTATGTGTACTTATAAAACCGGTCCATCCCGCTGAATAAGTCAGCCTCTGGAACAAAGACCAATGTTGGCTGCTTCAGGAGGTTGCTTAAGACGCATTTCGTCCCCCCAGTGCTTGTTTGGCTTACCTACCATTTGATTCAAAGATGACCCTTCAATGAAATCGCCTTAAGAATCATGTTCTACACAATCTGTACTAAGAAAAAAAAGTAAAAGTTTAAATAAATTTCCAGTTTTCATAAGACACATTGATCTAATCTAATCTAAGTTGCAAAGATATGTTACATTGGAGATTCACATTAAATGCATTTTCACAACCAGGCACTTACAAGTTCGCGCTTGCACATGCCGCATGTGAATAATAATAATAATCTATAATCTAAGTTGCAAGGATATATTCATTTAAAGCTCTCAGATGTATGCCCACAAACCAACAAGTGTAGTTCGCGCTTACAAATGCTGAATGTGTACTTACAAATAAAATCCAAACCTCAAATGAACATAAGCCCCACAACTTTTGCCGACCTTCCCTGAAACAGGGGTGACATTGGCAAAGTGAACCATTTTTTACAGTATGGGTGGTCAGCCTCATACCAACCTATAAGTCAAGGAATATGAATAATAAATTACATTTAAATATAAAAAAGAACAAAACCTTACAAAGAATCAACAACATAAAAACCAAATCTCAAATGGGCATACACCCTGCAACTCTTCCCGTCCTTACCTGAAACAGGGGTGACATTGGCAAAGTGAACCATCTTTTTACAGTATGGGTGATCAGCCTTATACCAACTTATAAGTCAAGGAACATACACGACAAATTACATTTTTTAAATCAATAAATAATAATATCTATGGTCCGGTTGTGAAATTACCTGTGATGGACATAAGACAAACAAGACTTAGGGGACGATTTGCTTGATATAAGTGCATTATAAAATTATTTTCACAAAAAGTAGTGATAGTTTGTGTGTCACTAAACATGTATGGGTTTGATGTTAATATGACAGATAAAAAATGACATAAATAACTATTTTATTTGAAATTTTCGTGTCGTTGCCTGACTCGCTTTTTGCACGTACATGGCGGCACAAGTTGCAAAAATAAATTAAACACGTCCTTCTCGTAAACAGAACAACCAACAAAAAAATATTAAAAGTTTTCTTAACGGTTATTACTTTTTTCAAGACAAAAACATAAATAAAATACTTGGAACTGCCCCTTCGTCACAAGAGCAATAAATAGACGATATAACTATTTCTAAAGAAATATACAAAAACAAAAAAATCAATGTGAATTTTCACAGTGTCAATCACAGACCATAGAATATATTGTCAATACACAAACAATACAAAATTAAAATTTGAATTTTAGATCTCAATGTAAAATGCGTTTTTTACCATATATTGCCTACCTATCAGGCGCATATGCCTGTATGGGATGCATGCCCCTGACGAGTATAGAGATGTGATTGAGAAAGAAATGCAGGATAAAGTTGCAGAAAGTTTAAAAACCACTCACTACTTGAGACAGAGAAATTGAAGAAAATCATAGGTAAGAAGAGTGGAAGAAGCAGGAATTGAAGAAGTCATTATGTAAATATGATTGAGAAGGAAATGCAGGAGGAGTGTATCAATGGCAGCGCAGGCAAGTGAGAGATATCAGGGGAGGGGCTGGCATTGAGTAATAACATAGAGGAGTAACAACTAACTTACTGCATTGATACAAACTGTTATGTAAATAGAACTTAGTTATAAACCAAACAAATAGGGTAGGTGTATATAGACTCTAGCTGTAAGATGAATTTTTAATAAGTACCTAGAGTAAGCAAATATAATATTATATAAGTAGTATAAGTACTCGTATTGGAAACTTGTGGAATATGATGTTTCCAGACGAATCTAAGCCCAGAATGATTTTGATTGTAGTAGCTATATAAGGCGTGAATTGCCTGCAAGCAGTTCAGTCTCAAGATACTCTCAGCCATTACAGGACAGACAGTGAAAGTCGTAAAATAAATTGTGAACTAAAATAAATAAATTTAAAATAAATCTCCGGCTGTTTCAATTAAGAAGACCATCATTCTAAATTTTAAAACATTAGAACCCCAAGAACGCTACAATACTGTTAATAATTTAACATTATTAAACACTTTACATACCTGCCTACGATGCATTCGTATTTTTGTATATGGTGTTTTTTTGCTGCCAACTTCATGTCAGTGTTTTTGACAGCTGTACCCAGCTGTTCCTTGACTTATAGGTTGGTATGCGGCTGACCACCCATACTGTAAAAAATGGTTCACTTTGCCAATGTCACCCCTGTTTCAGGGAAGGACGGCAAGAGTTGCAGAGCTTATGTTCATTTGAGATTGGGTTTTTATATTGTAGGTCCACATGCGGCATGTGTTAGCGCGAAATTATACATGTCTGCTTGTGGGGATAATAATAAATCTTAAATTATATATATCTTTGCAGCTTAGATTAGATTACCCCACTTCCTTCTTCTCTCTCGAACTCTCACGCTAGCAACATGTCCGCTTGCTTTCATCCATTATAATTCGTGTAATCTGATGTAAGTTTGTGAACTAAATTATTAAATAAACATTTTAAATAATCATCCATAAACAGTGATGTAATTATTTGGGGGAATTCCACCAAAAGAGTTTTAGTTTAACCAATGGCTAAATCCGGCCATTTTGGATCACTTCGCACCGGATAAAGTGCGAAAATTTGGTCCATCCAAGCCAGATGAGCGAACATATTATACTATAGACCACATTTGTCTCTGTTCTGTTAAACGTTGCAGTGGTGTAATCATACGAAAAAGAGCATTTTATCCAAACGCATTTGGTGGTTCGACACCCAATTACAACACATACCATAATGTCTTAAAATAATGCGTTTTTGCATTAAGATTCATCAACTTTAGCGATCACAATATTTATACCGCGTGTTATCTGTCACCTGGCTGCCATTATTATTTGCAATCTTCCCAACTTTCTAGGAACACTTTTACATTCGCCCGTTTTTTTGTACACATCGCACGTTTAATAATAAAGAGCAATAACTCAAAAAACAAGAATATTGGTGTAATGTATAATTATGATATGATTATTTAGAGTAGGTAATATCATATATAAGGTAATGTATTATTGTAACATAATATTATTAGAGTTATGGTTATATAATATTAGTAGGTAGATATTATTACTGCTTCACTAGTCAGCCTGGTTTTGTCTCTCGCCTTGTAAACACTGATATGGAATAATACATCTATTTGAAACCAAGACTCATCTGTTCGTCTAATTGATATCCCTCATCCACAATAGACATCCCAAAAACATCACAGTGGCGCAGTCAGGATAAAGAAGAACCATATAAAACGGGATAAAATTTTTTTTTGGAAGGAATAAATAATATTGTTGCAAGAGCAACATGTGGGAATCTTCGAGAAGGAAGAAGGATCTGAGAACTGAGGATCACGAAGCCAGCTGAGGCGAGGTTGCTGCAGGGAGAACTGGAAGAAGTCTGGAGAGAAGGAGCGGTTTTCTTCAAGAGGAAGAGAAACTGAGGTTCACGGAGCCAAGAGGAATCGCTGCAGGGAGTTACTGCAGCGGTTTTTTTTCAAGAGGAGAGGATCCAACTGGGGCGGAGTGCTGCAGGGAGTTACTGCAGGAGCCGGGAGCCTTGAGGGTCGTTTTCCTGGAGGTGACTGCTGCAGGGAGTGGAAGCCACTTTCTGAGGGTCACGTAGGCGTTTCCTGGACTGTCGGACGCAGAAGCAGATAAGATTTTTGTTTTCTTTCTTTCTGCCGTTTCAGACTATGGAGGGAACACGGAGGAGTCTAAGTCCTTTTTGCCATAGGACTAGAGATTGGGATGTCTTCAGACTTCGGCTCGACCAAGTTCTCATTTTGTATGATGAGAAGTTTTTAACTGAAGAACGCAGAAGGGCTGTTCTATTATCGTCTCTCACCAAGGAGACTTTTCAGACGGTGTCTGATCTATGTTTTCCGAAAAAGATTTCGGAGGCAAAATTCGAGGAGTTGATTGATATTATTGGGGGTCATTGTGGGGTAAAAAAAAATATATATTTGAGTATAGGGAGTCATTTTATTCATGTAAACAGCTCGAAACCGAGTCAATTAAAGATTATATAGCTAGATTGAAAAAAATTGCGGTAGACTGTAAATTAGAGGATAGATTGGAGGCAAATTTGAAGGATATATTTTTAATAGGTATCAGACAGAACAAAATAAAGCAGAGAATATTTTTAAAAGCAATGGAATTGAAATTATCTGAATGTGTAGAATTAGCGAGAACAATGGAACATTTGTGTGGTCAAAATAATTCAGAAAGTATAAATTTAATGAGTTCGTGTAATTCGAGGGATTCCACAGAAACTCGGAAGTCAAGGGATAGACAGCGAAATTTTGAAATCAAGCGAAGTAACTCAAATGATAATAAGAAATCTTTTTTTAGACATGCAAGTATTTCAAGTGATAGGAATAATAATTATAAATGCTTTAACTGTGGTAAATTCGGTCATAAACAGAATGCATGCAAGTTTTTAAATAAAAATAATAATGATATTAAGTGCTTTAAATGTAACAAATTTGGTCATTATGCAAATAAATGCAAGTTTCGAAGAATAAATACCATAATGGCCATTAATGAGATGGATGGACCCATTTTTTTAAATGTAAAGGTAAATGATTCAGATTTAAAAATGATTTTAGATACGGGTTCTGGGGTGACTATTATTCCTTGGCACATATTTAATGAACATTTTTCAAATATTAAGTTAGAACATTGTGATTTGAAATTATCAAGCTATGATGGTACTCAACTACAAGTAAAAGGTCGTAAGTACATGAGAGTAGAATATCAAGGAAGTAAAGAGTACATAGAAATAATTGTTGGATATAAAGGGTCGTCTTCTTTATTAGGTCGGAATTTTTTGAATACTTTTAAAATAAATTCATTTAATGTTAGCGATAATATTTATTCAGTAGGAAATAATAATACGAATTATAATGCAGATTTTTTTTTTGGTATGAGAAAAAAATATCCAGCTGTTTTTGAGAGTAAAGCAGGTACTTTTAAAAATTTTGAAGCGGAGATAGAAGTTATAAAAGACTTTAAGGCAAAATTTGTTAACCCGAGGCCAATTCCTTTTAATTTGAGAGTAAGGGTAGAAAAAGAAATAGATCGCATGTTACAAGAAGGTATTATTGAAAAAGTAGAGACTAGTGAAATGGCAAGTCCAATAGTGATTGTGAAAAAAAAAAATGATGAAATCAGAATATGTGCCGATTTTAAAAATACTTTGAATCAAATGTTAAAAAAAATAAAGTACTCGTTACCTAGAGTGGAAGATTTAATAAATAGAGTAAATGGAGCAAAATTTTATGCAAAATTAGATTTGAGAAATGCTTTTTCTCAAATTAGGTTGTCGGAGGAGTCAAGAAATCTTTGTGTGATTTCGTCACCATTTGGGTTATTAAGGTACAAGGTACTTCCTTTTGGTCTCACGACGTCACCAGCGATATTTAGCAGAGCTTTATATTCGGCAATTCAAGGGTTGGATGCGATAGCATTTATGGATGATTTGTGAATTTATGGGAATACATTGCAAGAATTGGAGAAGGCAACGGAAGAGGTAATTAAGCGTTTAGAACGTAGTGGATTTAGTGTTAATTTACAAAAATGTGAATTTGGGTTGACAGAAGTTGAATATTTGGGATTTCAAATATCGAGGGATGGTGTGAAACCACTTCAACATAAAGTTGAAGCTATAAAAAACTTGAAAACTCCAAGTGACATATCGGAGGTACGCTCTTTTTTAGGTGCAATAAATTATTATAGAATTTTTATAAGAGATTTAGCTAGCGTTTTGCAGCCGTTGTACAAGCTATTAGAAAAAGGAGCAAAATTTAGCTGGACAAAAGAATGTCAATTAGCTTTCGATAAAGTAAAAGCTATTTTAGTCTCCGATAGGATTCTGGTACATTATAATCCAGAGTTACCGGTGGAGGTAATTACTGACGCAAGTGACCAAGGTCTATCGGCGATAATTTGTCATCAATACGAGAACGGATTAGAAAGACCAATTGCGTATGCGAGTAGAACTTTGTCGAATACAGAGAAAAAATATTCCATTTTAGATAAAGAGGCATGTGCTATTATATTCGCATTAAAAAAGTTTTTTCAATATATTTATGGGAGGCAGTTTATTCTAGTTTGCGACAACAAGCCTTTGGTTCACATTTTGGGTGAACATAAAAACATACCTATACTGGCAGCTAATAGATTACAAAGATATGCATTAATTTTGCAAGGATTTGATTATACTATTGAATATGTTCCGTCAAAGGATAATAAAGCAAATTTTTTGTCGAGGTTACCAATGAGTAGTACGGATAATGAGGGGGAAGATAATATTGAGATGATAAATGAGATAAACATTGAGGATGTTGAAGGAGAATTTTTAACCTGTATTGCAGTAGAAACAAATTTAAATGTAGAATGCATCAAGGAAGCATCTCGTAATGACAAGGTCATTTGTGAGATAAAGGAGTATTTAAAAACACGGTGGCCAAATAAATCCAAAATGACAAATGGATTGGTAAAATGGTGGTTTTTAAGAGAAAAGTTAAGCGAATCAAATGATTGCTTATTTTATGAAAACAGATTGGTAATACCATTGGCATTAAGGGAAGATATTTTGAAGTTTATTCACAAATCTCACATGGGAATTGTAAAAACGAAAACTTTGGCTAGAAATTATTTTTTTTGGTTAGGGATGAATACAGAAATTGAGAAAGCAGTGAGAGAATGTACACAATGTGCAAGAAATATGGGATCTCCAGATAAAGTCGAGTTGAAAAGTTGGCCGGTAGAACAACATATTTGGAAAAGGATACATTTAGATTTTTTCGGGCCGCTAGCAGGAAAATATTTTTTAGTCGTAGTAGACGCAGCATCAAATTGGATAGATGCTGTAAAAGTTGATAAAATTGATGCAAGGCATACAATTAGAGAGTTGAAGAGAATATTTTCAGTGTTAGGTATTCCAAGTTGCATTGTAACGGATAATGGGACGGCATTTACATCAGTAGATTTTCAAAGGTTTTGCAAAAATTTAAATATTAAGCATTTAACATCAGCAGTAAATCACCCAGCGTCCAACGGTTTGGCGGAGAATACGGTAAAAACAACAAAAAGTTTTTTAAAAAAAATTATGAAAAATGGTATGTTTCCTAACGATTATGAAGATAAGCTTTTGGAATTTTTAGTAGATCATAGAAATACACCATCATTAGCAACAGGGATGGAGCCGAGCGTGCTTATGATAGGTAGAAAAATAAGATCCATTTTTGATACAGTAGTGCCTGGGGAGAAATCATTTAAAAAGACGGGGAGAAAGGTATGTGTTTTTAAAAAGAGAAATCAGGAAAATCAACAAAGGAATTACAGGGGAAGAAAGGTTAAAGGACTATTCAAAATTGGACAAAAGGTAATGACTAAGGATTTCAGGAATGTAGGGAAGTGGGTTCCATGCATTATATTTAAAACATTGGGAAACAGGATTTACTTGGTAAAAGCTGGAAATCAGATTAGGAAGAGACATCATGATCAGATTTCCGGAAGAAAGGTGTCTTGGGAGGATGAGTCTGACAATGACCTGGGGTTGGGTCAGCTGTTGGATGAGGCAGGACAGATCTCTAATGACTCGGGTGTTTCCAGGTTCCAACCATGGTCGGAGCGCCTGCGTCCGAGGGGGGAGAACCGCCTGCGGTACCCAAGATGAAAGAAGATGAAATTGTATAAGATATAATTTTTATTGATATAATATGTTATAATGATAAGTATGATAAGTATGATATAATGTAATGTAGATTCGTCATTTAGTGAGGGAGGTGTAATGTATAATTATGATATGATTATTTAGAGTAGGTAATATCATATATAAGGTAATGTATTATTGTAACATAATATTATTAGAGTTATGGTTATATAATATTAGTAGGTAGATATTATTACTGCTTCACTAGTCAGCCTGGTTTTGTCTCTCGCCTTGTAAACACTGATATGGAATAATACATCTATTTGAAACCAAGACTCATCTGTTCGTCTAATTGATATCCCTCATCCACAATAGACATCCCAAAAACATCACAATTGGGAAATCACGTTTGAAGTTCAGACAACCAGTACAACTTGTATGGGATGAAAAGGCGGCCGATGTTGTATCTCGGTCATATTCGTCCAAATTGAACGGCTGTCGCATTCAACCTATTCTTCTCGCATTGTTCTTGCGTTTTATTACAAAATCTCGATTATCCCAATTTTCGAGTTATTTCTCTTTATTATTAAGCGCGCGACATGTAAATACAACTGTGAAGTTCTTTGTTCTCTTTCTTAGTGACGACCATTTTTGTAAGTAGGTTGAAACAGATATACAGTGTATATTTTCGTTAAAATCATTTCTATTCCACAGACATCACAAGTCGATGGATTCAGGCTGCTGGGGGGGGGGCGGGCCTTAAAGAGAAAACGAGGCGTTACCACGTGACTAGATGTCCCGCGGGATTGAGGAATCTCAGGGCTGAGACACAGGCGCTGCAATACCGGAGGGTGTTTCAATACCAGTTTAATTTAAATAGGATCAACACAACTAAGCTACACATATAGTGCAACTTCTTACTGCATGTGGCGAGTGGAACCTTTTTAATTCTACAGGTAAAGGGACCGGCCTAACTCCAACTACTTCAGTTCAAGTGGAGGTTTCCCAACTCCCGGGGGGCTGGTATTCATTTCTTGTGAGGGCTGAGTAAGCCTTGCCGGTTTTTTATCTTAGGTTTTGAAATAAACACCAAAACAGGGAATCATTTCTCACCTCGGGATTTAAGCCCGAGCTCTCACCATGGAATGCAAACACTCTACCAATTGAGCTATCGACCGGAGTTTTTATCAAGAAGTCAAGTAAAAAAGTACAAAGAAGTAAAAAAAAGCAATCTGTATGCTCAAGAAGGAATATGGTTGAAAGATTATAATTCAAGGAGTGCTTCGAGAATGCTTTCATGTGGTTTTCTTTGTGAAATAGTCTGACATGGAACAAAATTACTATTGACAGAATTTCGTTTTTATTTTGGGTTTGAAATTAACACCGAAACGGGATATCTCTTCTGACACACTGACACAGGGCCGGTTCTGGATAACAACAACAAAAGAGTTTTTATATTTTCTTATGAATTATTAAAATAATACCACTAATTTAAACTTTTATAATTGTAATCTAAGCAACCCCCTTAATAACTAAAGCAAGAGTTCTCAATATTCTATGGTTTTTTATTTTATTATTTTTAGTTTTAGTATTTCCTTGACTTATAGGTTGGTATGCAGCTGACCACCCATACTGTAAAAAATGGTTCACTTTGCCAATGTCACCCCTGTTTCAGGGAAGGACGGCAAGAGTTGCAGGGTGTATGCCCATTTGAGATTGGGTTTTTATATTGTAGGTTCACATGCGGCATGTGTTAGTATGAAATTATAGATATCAACTTGTGGAAATGCATTTAATATAAATCTTAAATGATATATATCTTTGTAGCTCAGATTAGACACCCTTGGTGGGCATCGAGCATTAGCCCTCTTGTATGGAACGCATGCATTCTACCAACTGAGCTATCGACCGAAGCATTGTACAACAAATTCGTTATTAAGAAATGCAAGAAGAAAAATGTCTGTCACCACGGAAAACAATCAAGCAGTACCTAACACAGATTTATAACGAAACGTAACTCTACGGCTCATTAGGTCCGCAGACTACTGGGTAACGCCGTGGACTCACAATCGGGAGCTAGAAGGTTCAATGTCCGGGAGGGCACAAAAATATAATTTATTTAGAGATGTACTCTTTTTTGGTTGAAACATTCATGTAGTTATCAAAGACCGGTCATTAAAATGTTCACCCAGCCTTACAGCAACCAGATCCCGAAAAACAACTCCCAGTGTGTTTCGGGATCCGGGCTGTGAAAGCCAATAACTCTTAAGTATGATTGTTTAGTATCGGATAATAATAATTATAAGATGGTATGAGGCTGACCACTCATAATGTAAAAGACAAGTTCTCCTCACCAATGCCAGCCCTGTTTCAGGGAAGGTCTTCAAAAGTTACGGGGTTGATGTTCATTTTAGGTTTAGATTTTAATTTTGAAGTAAGCATGTAGCATTTGTAAGCTCAAACTCACACGTTTATGTTTGTGGGCATTCATTTAATATGAATTTTTAATTAATAATTAAAAAATAAAACACAAAGTTTTTCCTTACGTGTTGACTTATTTCCTCGAGCGCTTTCAATATAAATTTTAAATTAATCTTCACAATATCAATACGCTAATAAGTTAATATATATTTTCAGCTTAGATTTTAAACATCTAACTCTGAACCTATTTTTGCCGGGATTGGAGTCTCACCAATACCAGTATTTTCCCGCCCTGTGGAGGAGTTTGAACCCCACGAGATGGGATAACGATGGCTTTCGTCTTAAAATATAATTCCGATCCAGATAAATTCTTTTGTGAATTTCTCCTAATGGAATTAATTATGAAAGCATCACTTTCATCACTGCCTTTCTGAGCGGGCTTAACGAAAAATTATTTCACAAAAAAAATGTTTTTTCTTTTTTTTTTAATATCAATCGCCAAAAGGATTTATTCAACGTCTTGTATCCCAGATTAGTATTTTTACGAACTAAACAAGTAACTGTAGCTGTGCTACTATTTCGCTTAGGGTGACCAGAGCCTCCGCATAGATGCTTCTATTCCTTCCTATCCTTAAATCTAAATAATAAATAAGGCCGATTTATTTGGTGAGCGCTGTTTGTGTGTATCACACCTCAAGAGCCCTCTGCGAGCTTGGTCATCGCTGTAGAAAGCGCCAATTCTCAAGCAAGACCCAGTTGTTGTAAGGCTGGATGGACCTTATGATGACCGGTCTTTGGTAAAGGTTTATGAATTTTTCAACCCAGCGAAGAGCAAATTTGAAAATATAAATGGTATATTTTTTGTGCTCCGCCGGGATTCGAACCCACAACCTTCCAGTTACGAGTCCGAAGTGTTACCACTTGGACTACGGACCGGTCAATATCCTTACACATCTCTTACAATTCATTCTTCACATAAATTTCCTTCTATTTATATTTACAATCTAAGTAAAATTTGAGGTTCATATAAAATGTATGCCTACTAGCAGAATCGGGAAAATCACATGCTGCATGAATACTAACAGACTAAAAATCCAAATATCATTTGAGATTTGGGAACATTTCCCTCCACCTTCCCTGGTGACGCATGAATAGCGTCATCTATTTTTATTTTAATTAATAGTCTAAGAAGCGAATTTCATGTTGGACTTTCACAATCTGAAAAAAGTGCGGATAAAAATCGCAAGATGTCGGTATGAACTTTTTTGACATCCAACGTGAAATCTCAAGATTTGATGACTTCCTCTTCTGTCGTGTTCGCGATTAGACACGTTTTGATATATCTCGCGAGCGATTTGAAATTTACCGTTAAAAAATTCTGTGAGTGAGTGTGGTTGTTTTACCTATAACTTGCAAGTGTGGCAGTTCGTGAACAAGGCTCATCTCCATAGGATCCTGAGAAACGAGCATCATCTTGGACCAGAGCACAATTTGAGGTGAGTGTGGTCCTTTTGATTTTCGCTTCTTTGGTACGGGAAGTCGTCCAAAATTGAAAGCCACCTACTGAAGGTTGGCTTTTGTTTGCGAGAGAAATACCATAGGCACTAGATCTAGGTATTTCATATCTCGCATTGGAGAATACGTAACAGTTTCTCCATTTGGTCTTTTTTTGTATTTTATATACATACCCCCTGAGGGGCAAAACTTACAACTTGCCCCTCCATTTGGTCCTTCGAACCGGATTGGTCCTTCGTAACCTTATCGAAACCAGAATGGTTGACATGAAACGGATATTCAAGGATACTGTGTCGATAGTTAATTGTTAAGAACATAATGTAATATGCCTTTGTATTAGAATCTATATTCTAGCATTATTTATATTGTGTACAAAAATTAACGAGTGTCATATTATATATTTTTGCTGTATGTAGGTAGTTATTTTTTAATAAGTGTTGAATACACAGTAGGTACATATATTTGTTAGTTGCGGAATTAAAACACTGATGATACCTATCCATTAGCGATTAGGTATTCATACAGCTGAGCGTTGTCTACAGGTGCCTACCTACCTTTGTTTATATTTTTATATAAATGTCATTACAAGTTTGTTATTGTTTTTTTTTCCATTAGTAAATAAACTATCTGGAGAAAGTAAATATTATGATACATACTGACATAAAATAAATTCAACTTTGAGGCAAATCGATTTCTTCTTTCAGAACTGAAAGTAGGTTTTTTCGATTTTGTTACCGTTTCTTCATTTTTTATTGTTTATTTTAAATAGTAAACATGGCGGATGCTTTAACAAGAACTTTGGTTATATTGAAAGAGAAACAAAAGGTTTATTTTGAAAGAATAAATAATTTATATAAACTAGGAAAAAATGTTTCTAATTTTGCATCCAGAGAGAATAGTAATTTTTTATCGGCTTCCAAGGAAGCAGGAAGCTGGGTTAAAAAGTACGAAGATTTGATAGATCAAATAAATGCACTTTCTTTAGAGATAGACCCAGAGGCAAAGGTAAATTATCAATCACTTATGGCCTTTGAAGAACTTTATAGTAAAATAATGGATGTTAGGGAAAGAATTTATAAAACCGAAACACCACATGTATCGACTCAAAGTGGGCCTAGATATGAGGTAAAATTACCACCCATACAAATTCCTTTGTTTGATGGGAATCCAAAAAATTGGTCACGATTTTTTGAATCCTTTAAGGCAAATGTCCATCTAAATACAGGGTTGTCAGACGCCCAAAGAGTGCAATATTTAACAGGCAACTTGACGGGAAAGGCAGCGAACATATTTTCGGGAATTGTACCGTCAGCGGAAACCTATAACGTGGTCTGGGACAGTCTTGTTAAAAAATATCAGGATAAACGTGCGCTAGGAACATATTACATAAATAATATCCTTGATTTAAAGAAGGCCGATCACACGGCTGCCTGTCTTGATGGCTTTATTGAGAAGTACGCCGCTTCCATTGCAGCATTAAAACAATTAGGTATTGCAGATGTGGGAGATTTTCTTTTATTTAATTGCGCTTTGCGCAAATTGAATTCGTCTACAGTTATGGCCTTCGAGCTTTCGCTGAAAGACATCGAAATACCTTCTTGTCAGAATCTTATCAGTTTTGTTCAACAACAGGTCAAAATTTTGGAAAGATCGCACGTAAATGAATCGAAGTCGGTTTCCGAAGCTTGCCATTCGAATACACGCGTGAGGAATAATACGACAAAATCTGTGAGTGGTCGTGCGTTCCTCGCAAGTGGTAGAGTGTCTACTGGGGACACTCTCTTTTGCGTTTTGTGTAAACGAAACGACCATAATAAATTACATAAATGTGTGAAATTTAAGAGCTATTCTCCTAAGGAAAGGTATGAATTTATTAAATCAAAACGGGGTTGCGTTCGTTGTTTGAGTGTTGCCCACTGGTCTCATTGTACTGAGACAGGAACTTGTCAAATTTGTAATAAGGGACATCACACCCTTCTGCATTTTGACGACAATGAGAATAAGGCCAGACGAGTAGTCAAGAATGCTGAGCAGGGACATCAGCTGTCGCATTCAGGTGATGATATGCAAGGGTCGGGTGTACCCTCGGTTTCTTTAAGTGCAAATGCTCGGGTGAATGCGAGCACGGTGCTGTTGGCTACGGCACAGGTTTTTGCCTGGTCAAATTGCAAGAAAAATAAGATGATAGTTAGATGTCTTGTTGATAATGGTTCTCAAAACCATTTGATAACATTAGAATGTTGTAGAAATATGAATTTACATATTGTTCCTCTAAATAATTCAGTAATTAGAGGAATCGGTCTTTCTGCACGACCGATACATGGATGTGTCAATTTTGAAATACAATCGAGGTACAATCCTCAAAATACTTACAAGGTTAACGCGTTAGTGGTGGATCAGATCACGGATCAGTTACCTTCTAGGTACATTGATAACAGTGATATGACTTATTTAAAGGACATTTCAATGGCCGATTTATCCTGGAATGTCCCTGGAGTTGTTGACATTGTGTTGGGAGCACAACTATTCCCTTTCATTTATTTGGGAAAAATGATAGAGTCAAAGTCGAAAGCGCCACCTGCATTATTGACGTCCTTTGGCTATGTATTGATGGGAGATTGTCCAAAGAGTGTTTCAGCTGCAGACAGTTGTCACGAATCTTTTTCTGCATTGGCTGTAAAAGATGCGGATTTATTATTACACAAGTTCTGGGAGTTGGAAGAAATCCCAGTGAAAAAGTTCTTAAGTCCAGATGAGACGGCGTGCGAAAACTCCTTTGTATCTTCTGTGACTAAAGACGAGGTAGGTCGTTACTCTGTTGCTCTACCCTTTTGTGCTGATCCTGAAAATTTGGGCAACTCACGAAATACTGCATTTCGGCGTTTCTTGTTATTAGAAAGAAAGTTTAAGCAGTTACCGAGTCTGCAGGAGAATTATAATTCGGTAATAAATGACTATATTCAAAAGGGATATCTCTCTGAAGTGGCAGAGTCAGATATTGGTGAACATGGATATTATATTCCTCACCACGCTGTAGTGCGTCAAGACAAACCTATGCCTCGCATTGTTTTAGATGCTAGTGCGAAAACGCATACTGGGTTGTCACTCAATGATGTACTACATTCTGGGCCAAATTTACAGGCTGATTTGTTTCTCCTTTTATTAGATTTTAGGCTGTTTCCTGTCGCGATGACAGCAGATGTACAGCAGATGTATTTGCAGGTTGGTGTATTTGTTGACCACCGCAGATATTTGAGAATATTATTTCGTTTTTCTGAAAAGGAGAAAGTTCGAACCTTTCAATTTAATAGGGTTCCATTTGGATTAAAGTGTAGTCCTTTCTTGGCCATGCGATCTGTGCGTCAGTTGGCATCGGACATGGCTGAACATTTTCCGGAAGCCGCCAAAGTAGCTGGAGCTAGGTTTTATATGGATGACCTGGTTCAGTCTGTGGCAGATGAGGCTTCGGCTGTTTCTCTGGCAAAAGATCTCGTAGCTTTGTTCAAGTATGGTGGCATGGATCTGGTAAAATGGTCAAGCAATTCATCTTATCTATTAGATAGTCTTCCTAACTCACATAGAGGTTCCATAAAATTTGATGATGATAAAGGCGTAACTCTAAAAGTATTAGGGTTGTCTTGGGATCCAGTTAAGGATAATTTCTTCTTTACTTCGAATGACTCTCAGCAAAAATGCACGAAGCGATCTATTTTGTCAGTTGTAGCTCGTTTGTTTGATGTTTTGGGCTTAGTCGCACCAGTTATACTGGCTGCAAAGCTTCTCATCAAAGAGCTATGGCGTGCCAACATCGGTTGGGATGACTCTCCGCCTGATGCTATAATTCGACGTTTTTCGAGTATAACACAAGAACTTCCGTTGCTCGCTACTTTAAAAATTCCTAGGCACATCGGTGTGACTAGCTCAACCAAAGTATTATTAGTAGGTTTTTGTGATGCTAGTCTGAATGGTTACGGTTGTGTTATATATGTACATACAACTGACATGGATGGAAATATTTCTGTCAGGTTGTTGTGCTCAAAATCTAAGGTATCTCCCACCAAGATTACGACATTAGCACGTTTAGAGTTGTGCGCTGCTGTTTTATTGTCAAAGATGTTAAAACTTGTGACCGAGATGTATCGTGATCGGATTCATATAACTGATGTATATGCTTTTTCTGATTCAACGATTGCGTTGGCTTGGATTTGCTCTTCTCCACATCGTTGGTCAATTTTTGTAGGAAATAGAGTCGCTCAGTGTCAGGAGAATTTACCCCCTCAGAACTTTTATCACATCTCAGGGGATGAGAACCCAAGTGACTGTGTTTCACGTGGTATGTTACTATCTCAATTAATTTCTCATAGTTTATGGTGGAATGGTCCACTGTGGCTTCAACGCCCTTCGGATGAATGGCCGATTAAAAGATTCTCCTCGTCCGATGCGTTAGAAATTCCTGAACAGGCAACTGTACTGACAGCCATTGTAGTACACATCTCTTACAATTCATTCTTCACATAAATTTCCTTCTATTTATATTTACAATCTAAGTAAAATTTGAGGTTCATATAAAATGTATGCCTACTAGCAGAATCGGGAAAATCACATGCTGCATGAATACTAACAGACTAAAAATCCAAATATCATTTGAGATTTGGGAACATTTCCCTCCACCTTCCCTGGTGACGCATGAATAGCGTCATCTATTTTTATTTTAATTAATAGTCTAAGAAGCGAATTTCATGTTGGACTTTCACAATCTGAAAAAAGTGCGGATAAAAATCGCAAGATGTCGGTATGAACTTTTTTGACATCCAACGTGAAATCTCAAGATTTGATGACTTCCTCTTCTGTCGTGTTCGCGATTAGACACGTTTTGATATATCTCGCGAGCGATTTGAAATTTACCGTTAAAAAATTCTGTGAGTGAGTGTGGTTGTTTTACCTATAACTTGCAAGTGTGGCAGTTCGTGAACAAGGCTCATCTCCATAGGATCCTGAGAAACGAGCATCATCTTGGACCAGAGCACAATTTGAGGTGAGTGTGGTCCTTTTGATTTTCGCTTCTTTGGTACGGGAAGTCGTCCAAAATTGAAAGCCACCTACTGAAGGTTGGCTTTTGTTTGCGAGAGAAATACCATAGGCACTAGATCTAGGTATTTCATATCTCGCATTGGAGAATACGTAACAGTTTCTCCATTTGGTCTTTTTTTGTATTTTATATACATACCCCCTGAGGGGCAAAACTTACAACTTGCCCCTCCATTCCCTGAAACAGGTGTGACATGGAAAAAGTGTACCAATTTGAACAGGATGGGTGCACAGTTTCGTACCAATCTATTTGTCAGGGAATGATACGTTTGTAATATAATTATATTTAAAGTGAGTGCATAAGATCAGTACATTCGGAATATTTGAAATATACAAAAAAAATATGACGTCACGCGGCCTCGTTACAAGGGATTTATTTATTGAGGATATTAGTTATTGGATATTAGTCAAGCAACCAACTAATTTTACAACTGTTCCTCGACTTTTAGGTTGGTACCACTCATACTGTAAAACATGGTTTACTTTGCCAATGCCACCCCCTGTTTCAAGAAGATCGGCATGAGTTGCAGGGCTTATGTTCCATTAAGATTGGGTTAAATGTTGTAAATCCACACGCGGCATTTGTAAGCGCGAACTTATACGTGTCTGCTTGCGAGAATGCATGTAATAATGAATGTTAATTGTTCATCTATCTTTGCAACTTAGATTATAGAGATTTAAGCTGACCATGAAACAGGATACAAAAGAGCTTTGTAGCGACGCACAGAGGAGTATTTTGACCATTTTACTGGCCAAAATTATTTAAGGTGTTTTTTTAATCTGGAAATATATATTAAACCCGTTTTATGTGTAGATTTAATTATTTTTTATTAAATATTACAAAATAAAAGAAAAATTACTTTAAAAAAACCTTTAATCGAAATAAAAAAGGAGTATTAAATGAAATGTTAATAAAGAGTGCGTTAATCAGATTCATCTAAATTGCGCTGATCTTCTGATTCGTCTTCAACACTTTCTTCACTGGAAGTGACCTCCAGCACTCCCGGAACTATCATTTTTCTATACTTGGAAGCTCTTGTTGGCGTAACTGTTATATCTTTTATAATTTTCGAGGCAGCAAAGTTTCCTTTAGAACGTTGGCTCATACGAGCTGCGTACGTCAACTCGTCAGCAGTTGACTGCTCTCTCAAAGCTTCTGTTTTACGTCGTTTGCTTCGATCACTTGATTCTTGAAATACTTTTTTTGGTCGACCTGACTTAATTTTAGTCCAATTCTCAAAATTTATGGAGCCACTAAACCACTTTTCATTAGACTTCAGAAAGCGATTTTTATTTCGGTTGGCAGCTATCCATTTATGCCTAAATTCAGACTTAAAATGTCTTAAAAACCGTCTCAATGAATCAAATTTGTTATCTGGGCATCCAGTTATATCAAATATTTTTTTCTCCATAAATGAAATTTTTTCTTCTAAATTCTTATTTGAGCAGCTTTGCATCAACTCATATAATTGTTTTTTAGTCATTTCCTTAACCCCGCTTAAAGATCCTGAAAAAAAACATTAACTTTTTAACGAAACTGTTTTTGAGTGATAAAAACAACATTTTTTTAAATATATATTTTTTTTAAAGTCGCAAACATGTTGCAAGTTTTTTTTTATAAATACTATGAGAAACATTTGAACTTTATGATAGTCAAAAGAAAAATGTCCGACAAGGCGCGACAGGCAAACTTAAGCTCGATTGTTTGGATTTTTTTAGTAAATAAATTAAAAAAATATGCTCTCTAAACAACTTATAAAAAAACGTTGATGTAATTACTTAAAACCAATAAAATAATTATATTGTTTTAACACATACCTTCCTTTTCTACATCCATGAGTATAACTTTTCAACACAGGGAAAAAATAACTTAAAAAACCAAATCAAAATTTGCCGATAACGAAAGCGCTGAGAACAAACACGTGCGGACTCGACAACGACTGAGTTTCAACTACTTTGGAAGCAAAATGCGTGGCGGAATATTTACAAAATGGCCGCCGTATGACGCAATACTTATTCAAGTATTATAAAAGCTCACTAATAATTTATTTTAGCGAAATTCGTACCTGAGACTTTTGGCCAGTGCTTTGTATGGACGTACTCCTCTGTGCGACGGCCATGCTCGTTAGAAGTCCGGTGGAAAACTCAGTTAGCAGAATGCTTGTATTCCATGCCGAGAGCTAGGGTTCGATCCCCACCGAGGGTGTCAGAAAAGGTTTCCCGTTTCAGTGTTTATTTCAAACTCAACAAAAAATACCGGCGACTTTACTCAGCCTTCACAATAAATGAGAACCAGCCCTCTCGGGAGCTGGGAATTGCGTGAGGCCGGTCCCCATACCTGCAAAAATAAAAAGTTCCGAATCGCCACATGCGATCCCTTCGTGGATAATACGGGCACAAAGAGACTTCTGAAGAATAGAAGTCAGTTTTTTTGTGTGAAAAAAAGAGTCAAAAGAAAACTATTTGTCTATAAAAAAATTACTGTCTGAAAGCTAGATGGATCAAAGCAAACTTTGCGTTAAAATATCGTCAATATTTGTTAAATTGGCGATACAAACTTTCCATTAATAAATCACATTTTGGAAATTCACCGCAGACGTCTGTCTGCTCCTTGTTATAAATTTTCATATTAAAATGTATCAAAATTATTTTACCGAAAATATCAAAGAATTTTTAAAATAATCCATCTGTGAAATTTCAGTAAAAGCGTTATACCTACCTACCTACAATGCGGTCTGGAGCGCTATTCTGCTAAATTCCTTACACATTGGATATCAATCCGAGTCGGAGCTTGCTAACGCTTGCGAAAGAACTCCATAGAAAAAAAAAATCACAGTACACCTTATTTGAGTCGTATAACTGCAAACGCCGTCATCTCCAGAATTTATGATTTTTGAGATAATTATTAAATTTGATTATGCGCAGTGTAACAAATCATTTGCTGTGTGCGATATAATGTAAGCCTCACTTAATCCTTCGTAATTTTAATTGAAAAAGTATGATTTCATGCAAACGCCGTCATCTCCAACTGGTGTTGTCGTTTTACAAGTTTACAAGATTATTTTTCTCAAAATCATCGCGTAAGGAGTTGACGGCCTTTGCATTTATACGACTCATTATCGACACGAATCGCTATCACGTCGCCTTAACGTCGTAAGGAACTTAGCAGAATAGCGCTTCTGAACACGAATTGACAAAGACAAAATTGTGGCGTCGCCTGGCCAGGTTGCTCTGTAGAAAAGACTAGCGAATATTTTGCTATTGGTTGCTACTGTGGGATCGTACATGTGTGGAGTTTACCTACTGAGAAAAAGTTCTACATTCAAATTTGCACTGAGTCGAGAGATTTGCATGCTGGGAAATTCACTGTTACTGTAACTCGGTCGCCATTTCGCTAGGGGTAGAGCCAGATCCTCTGCAGAATTGTTTCCATTTCTTAGTATGGTTGTAGGGTGCTAGGGTCTTCTTAGTATCGTTTTAGGGTTCTAGGGTATTTTAGTATCGTTGTAGGGTTCTAGGGTATTCTTAGTATCTTTGTAGGATTCTAGGGTCTTCTTAGTATCGTTGTAGGGTTCTAGGGTCTTCTTAGTATCGTTGTAGGGTTCTAGGGTCTTCTTAGTATCGTTGTAGGGTTCTAGGGTCTTCTTAGTATCGTTGTAGGGTTCTAGGGTCTTCTTAGTATCGTTGTAGGGTTCTAGGGTCTTCTTAGTATCGTTGTAGGGTTCTAGGGTCTTCTTAGTATCGTTGTAGGGTTCTAGGGTATTCTTAGTATTGTTGTAGGATTCTAGGGTCTTCTTAGTATCGTTGTAGGGTTCTAGGGTCTTCTTAGTATCGTTGTAGGGTTCTAGGGTCTTCTTAGTATCGTTTTAGGGTTCTAGGGTATTCTTAGTATCGTTGTAGGGTTCTAGGGTATTCTTAGTATCGTTGTAGGGTTCTAGGGTCTTCTTAGTATCGTTGTAGGGTTCTAGGGTCTTCTTAGTATCGTTGTAGGCACGCAAACAGACACGTGTAAGTTCGCGCTTATAAACGCGCTTATAAATGTGTGCTTAAAGAATTCAATTAAATTACGATTATTATGATTTTCTACATGCGAATAGTATAAAATGTATAACATTATTTTTTATCCTTGACTTACAGGTTAATATGAGGCTGACCATCCATACTGTAGTGATTGGTGAAGTTCTCATCCCCATGTCAAAAAAGGGCGGCAAGAATTGCTGGGCTTATGTTCATTTAAGCTGTTTTTTTTTACTTTGTAAGTAGATACACATGCAGAATGAGAGAACGCTAATTTGTACGTGTTTGCTTTTTTTTGTATTTAAAGAAATAGATTTGTGAAGAGGAATGCAATTCACCAACCTTTTCTGCCTGGCCAGAAACAGGTATTAATATCATCAATTCATCGACATTTCAATATTGTTTATTTTTAATGAATAATTATTTAATAATTACCCAATAACATCTGGTGAATCAGGGTCAAAGTTATGGTCAAATGACCCAGGCAGGGATCGAACCAACGTTGTTCTATTCCAAACACGCTAAAAAAATCAGCCCACTTGGCCCCCTCGGGCCTCGGCCATAACACCGACTGTTACTTCTGGGCATGCATTCAATATGAGTCTTATATGTAATCCTTGCTACTTTGACTACAATTAAAGAAACAACCTACATTTTTGTTATTGTAAAAAACTGATCGTTTTTTGTTTATGATGATGATGATGATGATGTCTTGGTATAGCGCCGTTTCGTGAAGATTGTCACTCCAAGAGCGCTTTTTGTGTTATCGCGGCGACGTAGTGTGTCTTGAGGGTTTTTTTAAGGTTTTCCCTGGATTTTGAAGCTCGAACTTCCGGTGGCAGCTGATTCCACGAAGAGGGACCCGCAACAGCAAACGCACGATTGCCAAACACTGCGGTTAATTTCCTGGTTGGCTCGTTCACCAACGTTTTGGAGCCCCTCTCTGCTGAGCGCAGCGTCAGTCCTCTCTCCTTTATAACCTTCGGTCGCACTAGTTCTTGTAAGTACTCAGGAGCCATTCCTTGTAGAGCGTTGAACACAATAAGGTTCAGCTTAAAATTAATTCTCTGGGGAATTTTCAGCCAGTGGAGTCCTTGTAAAAGTGGCGTGATGTGGCAGTGCCTGTTTTGCCCGAATATCAGGCGTGCACCGGCATTCAGTATTGACTGCAGCCTCTTCAGCTGATATAGTGGTTGAGCAGCATAGATGGCATTGCAGTAGTCCACCTTGGACACAACAAAGGCATTGACAAGCGCTTTCATGGCCTCAAGTTTATCAATATAACCTTTGTTTCTTACATTACAATGTTTTTTAAAGCAATTGCCTTGCCTCTGTAACTCTCACACTTGGTTATTACTCTGAGCCTTGTATTTTTTATAAATTACACCTCAAGCCCTCTAATGCTGGCTGCACACGCGCAGTGATATTGTTCCGCCGCGCCACACAATACTTCCCGCTCACGTGTTCGCTCGGGGAGAGGGAAACCCCGCGCTCAAAATAAAACGTCACTTCAGGTTGATTAAAGATTGCACCCGTGCGCAACACCAGCATGCACTCAGGGCTGGCACAGTACGCTATAATCTAAGTTGCAAAGATATTTAATATTGAGGATTCACTTTTTTTTTAATAGATTTGTGTTAAGGAATGCAATTCACCAACCTATTCTGCCTGGCCAGAAACAGGTAATAATATTATCAATTAATAAATCATTTTTGTTTATTTCAATGAATTATTAATTAATAATTTCCTAATAACATCTGTTGAACCAGGGTCAAAGTTATGGTCGAATAACCCAGGCGGGGATCGAACCAACGTTATTGTATTCCAAGCACGCTAGAAAGATCAGCCCACTTAGCCCCCCAGCCCCTGACATTATATGCATTTTTCACAAGCAAAAAAGTATAAGTTCGTGCTTGTACATACCGCATGTGAACCTACAACATAAAAACCCAAAACTCAAATGAACATACACCCTGCAACTCTTGCCGACCTTCTCTGAAGCAGGGGTGACATTGACAAAGTGAACCATTTTCTTCAGCATGGGTGATCAGCCGCATACCAACTTATAAGTTTAGAAACATAGATGTATTAACATTTAACATTCACATGCGTTTACCTGAGACCGGTCACCAAAGTTCATCCAGCCTATAGCCCCTAGGTCTAACTTTTGTTATTGGCGCTTTCTGTAGCAACGACCAAGCTTGCAGAGGGCTCTTTTTCAAAATAAATTCGTGATGAGGAATGCAATTTACTGTAGCAGCCCTGCTTGCGTTAAGGCTCCCTCCAGCCCACAGCACGCCATGCCCAGCTCCATCATCATCATCACCGCAAGGTTCACGTGCCGGTACGCAATATCTCACAAGAAATACATTACTACACACGCTGCTTACAAGCTGCATTACTACATACACCATTAGCTTACTTGAGCCCGGTATGTTCAACTTTAGTTTTATTTTAATAACTATTACTTTAACCATTATTTAAAATACTCCAGTTTGAGTTAACTAAAACCGAGAATTAATGAAGTGACAAGCCCCGCCCCAAAATCTTAGAAATAACTATAATGCCATTCAAAAGCTTTAAAACAAACAACTGGTTTAAACAATCCAATGCCTAACCTTCATTAAGCGAGATAATAACAAAAAAAAATGTTCTGTTTGCAATAATTTTGATGTATCCTTACATTAAAAAAGAACAGTTGCTGTCAGTGAAGATGACGCCATCTTGAAATCGTTAATTGACTAACTAAATATTTACTGGCGAAATTCGGTGAGTTAAATCTATGAAAATTTAACTAAAATAGCATTTTAGTTAACTTTAGTGCACTTGAAAATAAATGTTTTAATAGCCTCCCATGTTTCAGGGAAGAGTGGAAAGAGTTGCTAAACTCATGTTCATTTGAAATTTAGGTGTTAATTTTGTTAATTCACATGCAGCATGTGTAAGTAAGAATTGCGTTGCGCTCCTTGCTGCAGGGCGGAGCGCAGCAAATAGTTATAATGGTCCATAACTTTTTCCATTATTCCATGTCAATTAATGTTCCGACCTCATTGCATTCCTCTTCATTAAATAAAAAAAGCAACTAATAATAATAACTGACAAAAGCGGGTATTTTCTCCATATAAAGTGCGATAGACTTTTTGTAAATGTTATGTCCCGCCCGTAGCGAGATGCATGGCGGTGCTATGCATTAGTGGCTGAGGGTGCTGGGAGTGCAACTCATGATAACTACCTAATTATACATACATAACCTCCCATCATACACCTGTAAGGGACTGGGTAATATTCACTTTGAAGGAATATGGCTAAAAGCAGCACTACATTATATATGGTACAGCTTTCTTCGAGGAAATTTCAGCTGTTATTTTTCAATTTCCTTCCGCAAGCGTTTAATGCATTAGTTTCCTTGAAAATCGTTTGGTACCTAAATTGTTGACTGTTTATAATCTAAGTTTTTTTTTTTTTTTAATAAATCCTGTGCGGGAGACTCCCTAGATTTTAAAGACTCTAGGGGTCTATAACACTTGTTGTAGTGTCGCAGAGGTGTACGAGCTTGGTCGTCGCTACAAAGCGCCAATACTCAAGCAAGACCCAGTTGCTGTAAGGCTGGATGGACCTTTGGTGACCGGTCATTGGTAAAGGTTTATGAATTTTTCAACCCAGCGAAGAGCACATTCGAAATATAAATGGTATATTTTTGTGCTCCGCCGGGATCCGAATCCACAACCTTCCATTTACGAGTCCGAAGTGTTGCCACTACGGACTACGGACCGGTCCAAGTTAAAGTTAAGTTAAAAGGATAAGTCAAGATAAAAGATTAATATGTAATGCACGCTCACAAGCATCGGATACTGTATGACTTACAAATGTTGTCATGCAGTTTATATGTACGAGTACATGTAAACTAAAGTTAAACCTGAAATTAAAAACCTAAGCCTGAAATCAATCATTTTTCTCATTTTCAATCGTTTTGCAGAAAGGTTGCCTCCTGAAGCGTTGGCTTCAAAAAAAAAACTTACAGTTAAGTAAAGTATGAAAATGGTCACACATGAGTAATTCCAGCTTATGCTTCACCTGCAACTCGTGCCATCCTTCTTTGAAATTGGAGTGGCATTGGCAAAGTGAACTAATTTTCACAGGATTAGTGCTAAGCGTCGTACTAACCCACAAGTCAAGGATAAAGTTTTAATTGTATTTGCTACAAAATATATTTTTCTTAAAAGAAAGCTATCCACAATGGTCGCTCCCCCGACAAGTAAAGCAAAATTAGACTCAGCAATGTCTAATTTGAAAAGAAAGAAGTATGCAAGGATAGAAAGAAATGGCGGTTGATCTGTGATGTTGGCGGCTAGGGTTTGTTAAAGTGAATTTGGTTTTATGATTTAGTTTTTTATGTCCATGTATATATTGTTATTTTTATTCTTTGATTTTAAAAAATGTAATTTGTCATGTATGTTCCTTGACTTATAGGTTGTTATGCGGCTGACCACCCATAATATAAAAATTGGTTCACTTTGCCAATGTCACCCCTGTTTCAGGGAAGGACGGCAAGAGTTGCAAGGCTTATGTTCATTTGAGATTGGGTTTTTATATTGTAGGTCCACATGCGGCATGTGTTAGCGCGAAATTATACATATCTGCTTGTGGGAATGCATTTAGTATAAATCTTAAATGATATATATCTTTGCAGCTTAGATTAGATTAGATTAGATTAGACTCAGCAAAAAATCAACTCATGTAGTGATAATTATTTCAAGATGGCGCCCTTTTGTGACGGGGCAAGTAGACACTCGATCCTTAAGTGGCGTTCGTCACAAAAAGACCTCGGTGTCTCGCGGACAAAGAGCGTGACGAATGGAGCATCCGTACGAGTGGCCGCGACGTGACCAATCACCCCGTGACATCGGGGGCAAGGAGCCTCGCCGTGACAAAAAGTGATAGAGCAAGCCGCAATGCTTACATTGCAGGACATTCAGACCAGGCCAGCCTAGTTGGAATGTGCAAGTAAGTAAATAGTGACTGAGGATATTTTCAGATTGAATATGTAATTTAGGGCAAAACGAAATTCACTACTCTAATACTTAATATCGAATAGACGATATCTCATTTGGAAATACCTACTTACTTCTCTACAATCAAAATTGAAAAGAAATATCTTAACATTGAAGACAAAATAAAAATATAATTTTTCAAAAACGCAGTTTTATTTTCACAATAATTAATTTTATTTGCCTCGAATACTTTACAGTTTAGACCTTCAAGTTTCAGGTCATTTTCAAGAAAACTTGAAGGTCGAAAGTACTCGAGGCAAATAAAATTAATTAATGTGAAAATAAAACTACGTTTATTAAAAGATATTTTTATTTTGAATTAAAAAATAATTTTCACTGTGTGAATACACAAACCCTAAAAAGTTTAACATTTAAGACTCATATTTAATGCATGCCCACAAGCTGACACATAGAGTATGCTAAACTCACCTTTGAGGGCATACCCGCCCTATGTGAATGTGTCAAAATAACCCGAGACACATGGACACTCGTACAAAGTTATATATTTTCTCAAGTGGCAGAAGGATGTCCTGTAAATTAAAAATTAATTACACGACTGCACTGCAAATACCTCAGCAACTTGTATTGTCTTTTCTTGTATCCGGCCACCATTCCTCTAGGGGTGGCCGGTACCTCCACACAAGTACCTCCACTTGACTCGGTACTTGTATACTTCTTTCATCTCATCTAATTTCATCACTCTTTTCATGCATGCTCTTCTCTTGTTTCCACTCTGTAAATTCCATTCATTCGTAATCTCACTTATTTGATCAATCCATTCTTTCCTAGGTCTTCCCCTTCCACGCTTACCTATTAGCTATTACATTCCCTTTATACACTTTTTTGTCAGTCGGTCTTCATTCATCCTTTCAATATGTCCAAACCATCGCATCACACATCACACACATCAGCAACCTGATTGAAAAAAAATCGTCTTACTTATCTGCATTTACATTGCATTTTCGTTCCAGTTCCCACTCACCCACTATCCTCGTCTGTACAGGCAGCACGACAGGCTGACGTCTTATTGAGAGCGACATTTTGTACAAGTGCTGTTCCCAGTAAGATTTACTCACTTACTTAGTTTGTACTGACCATGCCAGCTGTTTAATGACATAAAAGAAAAATAACTTCAATACGGCCTTACGTTCCTAAAAATCTTTATTTGCGCTACAAAGCAGGAGCGCCAGAGTCAAGTGACACGCAAACGGCTACATATATAGTGTAACTTCTTGC
This sequence comes from Agapetus fuscipes, assembly GCA_951799405.1. NCBI lineage: Eukaryota > Metazoa > Arthropoda > Insecta > Trichoptera > Glossosomatidae > Agapetus > Agapetus fuscipes. The sequence continues at coordinate 17,848,579 of OX637344.1, read as the reverse complement.
CGCGTTACCCCCGAAGGGGTCGCATGTGGCGAGTTGGACCTGTTTCAATCAATAAATATCTACCAATGACAAATACGATAGAGAACAGTTGTTGAGTTGGCAACACTGGAACTCCACTGTCGATGGTTCTTTTGTTGATATTTTGTAGATTTTTCAATCACTACTTCCTTTTAGTGTCTCAAAACAAAGCTAACGCAACACACGACACAACACTACGCAGCTAACAGCCCCGCTACAAATGATCAAAACAACAACCGCCACACCACCAACACCTCTGAGGCACTGCAACAAGTGTCATAGACCCTAGAGTCTCTGAAATCTATGGAGTCTCCCGCACAGGATTCCTTAAGAGTTAAAAGGGTCGCACGTGGCGTGCATACCTTTTTCAATTCCGTCACATCCATGATTTTTTCATACATTTTCTCCTTAGTTTTCACAGGAAAGGGACCAACCTTACGCCAACCACTTAAAGTGAGATTTCCTAGCTCCCGAGAGGCTGTTTCTCATTTCTTGTAGAGGCTCATACTTTGCTGGTATTTCGATTTTAGATTATATTATATATTTTGGCATAGGTACCACGGGATACATGTGTGAAGGATATTTATCGACAGAGCAATGTTCTTCCATTCAAGGTCCTACCATTGTACGACATCACTGTCACCATTATTCAAATTCTGAAATCCTCAATTCACACAAATTTAGAGTACCATTATAATGATGATTTTCATAATTATAGCACTCGAAGCTCAGTAAATTTACATATTAAAGGTTTTCGATCGACAAAGTTTGGAAGGAGGTCTCTTTCAAATGTTGCACAGTCCCTATACAATGGACTTCCGATAAAAATAAAGAGGGATATGAAAAATAAACAACAAAATGATGCAATAAAGTCTTATTTCTTAGAGTCCTTTTACAATGATGCTGTACCAGTGAGATGATTTGGTTTTATTTTGTGTATGAGCTGCTAATTCTCTTCTGTCATTGTTTGTTTCAGTAATTTTAATTTTATAATTATAATTTTTAAATTATATAGGGTGTTTTTTTTAGAGGTATAGAACTTTAAGTTGGCAACACTGTTTTAACTGGCGGCCATTTTGTCAGTTGTCAAGTGATTTGTGTTTAGTTTAGTTTGGCATTTCAACATGAATAGACAACTCGTGCAACAATTGAAGCCACACGATCACCTAGCAAGGCGTAGATTCGGTGAATGGGTCCAAAACAAGATTGCCGTTGATCCCGATTTTCATAAGAGAATTTCGTTTAGCGATGAAGCTCACTTTTGGTTGAATGGCTACGTCAATAAACAAAACTGCCGTATTTGGAGTGAAGATAATCCTCAAGTGTATGTTGAGACACCGTTACATCCAGAAAAACTGACTGTTTGGTGTGCTTTATGGGCTGGTGGAATCATTGGTCCGCACTTTTTTAAAAAAAGATGCTGGCCAGAACGTTGCAGTCAATGGTGACCGCTATAGAGCCATGATTACTGACTTTTTCGTTCCTCAATTGAACAACCATGATGTGCAGGAGCTGTGGTTTCAACAAGACGGCGCAACATGTCACACAGCTCGTGCCACAATTGATTTACTGAAGGAAACGTTTGGTAACCGCATAATTTCACATTCCGGACCCGTGAATTGGCCTCCAAGATCGTGTGATTTAACACCGCTAGATTATTTTCTGTGGGGATTTGTGAAGTCGCTAGTCTACGCCGATAAGCCCGAAACGATCGACCACTTGGAAGACAACATTTGCCGCGTTATTGCCGATATACGGCCACAAATGTTGGAAAAAGTTATTGAAAATTGGACCTCCAGATTAGATTACGTCCGAGCCAGCCGTGGCGGTCAAATGCCAGAAATCATATTTAAATTATAATGCCAAAAGATTATCTTTCGAATAAAGTCAATTTCATGTCAATTTTAAAAAATCATCCTTGTTTTATTCCATTTCAAAGTTCTATACCTCTAAAAAAACACCCTTTATGTTGTATGGCTAGTTTTTAATATTGTTCAGTATATAAAACAAGAGTCCCAAATGAGTTTTTGTATAACTCCTGGGAAGTATCATTTGTTAAAAGAAACCATAACTTATAACTTATGTAATATTTTTTTCAAAAAATTCTTCTTCTTCTTAATCCTATTCCTCATTACTGAGGGTTGTGACCCTTGTGGAAGCAACCAATCTTCTCCAGCTCTCCCTCGACTGCGCTGCCCGCAACGCTCCAACTACCGAGGTGCCTGCTGCTGTCTTCACTTGATCGGTCCATCGTGTGGGGGATCTACCTCTTCCTCTCTTACCCTCCAAGTTACCGATCACAACCAGTCGTTCCAGGCTATCCTCATTGCCACGGACAACGTGTCCGAAGAACTGAAGAATACGGCGTGTACACATGTTGGCCAGAGTCAAGCCATCCAAACGCAGCTCCCGACGAATGGACTCATTGGTGCGTCTAGCCGTCCATGGGATTCGAAGCATGCGCCTCCAGCACCACATTTCAAAAGCGTCAATTTTTCTTCTTTCTGCTGCTTTTATGGTCCATGTTTCAGCAGCATAGAGAAAAATAGAGTGGACCAGACTCCTGACAAGCTTAATCTTGGTGCTGTTACTCACACCCCGATATTTCAAAAAATAAAAATAAACAAATAAATTATAAACACCCAAAAGGTAAGCACTTTCTGACATCCTTCGTGGAGATCGAACCCTAGCCATCTTGCATAGAATCCAAGCATTCTAACAACTGAGCTATCGACCAGATATCTATCCAACAAGCGCTACCATTCGTATTACAATACATTACTTTATTTCCTATTCAATCTTTAATAACATCTCTCACAATATCACAACTCTGATCATTCCACACTTTTCCTTCCCAGAATCTTGCGCGTATTATTTGACGAGGGTAACATATTTAACTGTTGGTTCCAGCAGCACAACAGTTGAAATTTATTTTATCCATTATACAAAAGGTCATTCAAGAAATGAGGAATCTGGAAAGCACGTCTTGTAGATATTATACGAACGCATGGTTTTGACATGAGCCTACTGAATACATCGAAGCTTATGCTGGGATAGTGGATTTCTTTATTTTTTTTAAATATTTGAAGAGAAATGCAATTAACCAAGCTATTTTTTCCTGGCCAGAAACAGGTATTAACATCATCAATTAGTAACTCATCCATACTTTTAAAAAATGCTTTTAAGGAAGATTGACGATCATCCTGGTTATTCTTTTATTGATTGTATTTCTTGCTTGCGATGCTACAGCTCAAAATAGGGATTTTGTATTTTTGTTAAAACAACTGTCGCACGTTCTTGAGCCATGATGGTTTCGTTGTCCTTGAGTTCTTCTCCCCTCAATATTTCCTTATATGATAATATGGGGAAGGCGGTATTTCTCATTTCTTATATCCGGTCTTTTTCTTAATATTTCTTATTTCTAAGGTCCGGTAAATAGCTCAGTTGGTAGAGTGCTTGCATTCCATGCCTTGAGCTCGGGTTCGAATCCCGCTGAGTTCCGTTTCAGTGTTTACATATTTCAGACCCCAAAATAAAACTCCGGCAAGGATTCCTCACAAATGAGTACCACAAGAAATGAGTACCAGTCCTCTCGGGAGCTGGGAATCTAAAAAGTGGTTGGCGTGAGGCCGGCCCCCTTACCTGTAAAAATAAATAGGTTCAACTCGCCCATGCGACTCCTTCGGGGATAACACGGCAAGAAGGAACACTATATATGTAGCTTAGTTGCGTTATAAAGTCACAGAAAATGACCTTACACAAATTATTATGTACCCTCGAACCTTTGTCTATGCTCAAACCCTCATCATACCATCCCAGTATGTATGTGTCAGCAGGACACACAGCGCATGGACGCTCACGTAAAGCTACATATTTTCTCAACTGGTGGAAGACCTTCCCGTGCAGTAAAAGCAACGGCGAAAAGAACCTCTGGGTCAGTTGCCCATGTCTCTAAAATTAAGTGGTTCGATGATACTGAAGCTAAAAGCATACCTCGGGTGGCACTCCATGTGCTTCGTTCGAGGCTACATACATAATAATTTGTTAAATTCAAATCTGTTCATTCTAAAGTGTCGTGCAGCGAAGACAATTATGTTGGCTACGTCGCCAACGAAACGTCAAGAATAATGTAAGTTCTCCTATAGCAGTAAGTCTAATATCAAAAAGTGTAATTAATCTTGAAATTTAATTCTACGAGTAAAAGGTCAAACGACCAGTTTAAATTTGAGATCCTTCTACAATTTTCAGTCATTTTTCCTTACGTAATTTAATTTTTGTTTTAATATCGCGAAACGTTTTAAACTCTTTTCTTATGTACGTAGGTACTAAATAAACATTATTTGAAATAAAGCATTCCCTGGAATCGATTTACTTCGTCCAGCAGTATATCGGCACGCACGACTTGTCGGGAATTTTCCCTAAAACGGGGAATTGAGTCACGTAGCAGCAGAAACGGGAAAATACAGGACGCACAACTTCTGGAGAAACTAAATGCTGTGAAGAATAAAACCACACTTATCGACTTGAAAAAATAATATCAGTCAAAAGAAGGCGCGTGCACTGGGAATACTTTTCAGACAGGTACATGCACAGCATTTCACTAGTGGGTAGGCAACAAAAGGGGCTATTTCCAGTTTCGGGAAGGCCAGGGTAATATTTGTATGAAGACTAATCAGCTGTTCACTTGCGGCCATCTTGGATCGACTGGTACAAATATTACCGATATTCGTTAGGTAAGAATTACCGTGGTGATGAGACTTCCAACCCTGGGGTTAATTTATCGTTAAAAAGTGCGTTTCTATTTAATTATTTCTTGACTTATAGGTTGGTATGAGGCTGACCACCCATACTGTAAAAAAATGGTTCACTTTGCCAATGTCACCCTTGTGTCAGGGAAGGTCAGCAAAAGTTGTAGGGCTTATGTTCATTTGAGGTTTGGATTTTATTTGTAAGTACACATTCAGCATTTGTAAGCGCGAACTACACGTGTTTGTTTGTGGGCATGCATTTGATATGATCTTTAAATGTTAATGTATCTTTGCAACTTAGATTATAGATGGACATGGATTTTAACTGAGCGTGGGTAAAATCGGAACTAGCTTCGCCATCTTGAAAAATATCACTTTTGGTAGTTCAATGTGATGTTAGCTGAATCGCCAAAATTTAAGAAGTTTTTGTAGTTGAATAAAAACAAAATAATACAAACACAATGCATGCTCAAAACATATGCAGAGCTGTCTCTATTTATCGTTATCCTTGTATACCTCTTTGAATTCATTCATTATTATATACATCACTTTTTTCATAAATTTTCTCTCTTTGACATCCATTTCGAATATCCCAACCCATCACAATTTCATCAATCTCATCAAACCACACTTTTTTCCGCGCCTTCTTACATTTCGTTTCATTTTATTGGAGAATTTAGAATTTCAGAATTTAATTTTATTCCGCAATTGATGTGCCTCTACGCCCAGCACGCGCCTGCTTGAAGAAAGCATCCATACAGCCCAGGTGGGGCATTATGTCCTCGACAATATCCCGGCAGATGTATTCATATTTATTCAGCTCCCTTGACTTCCCACGTGGAGGTTCACCCTTTTATTACCGGCTTATTCACTTGCTGAAAGAATACCTGAAAATTTAAGGAACGATATAAACTTTAACTTTCGATCTATCTATTATTATTTGAGGCCCGGTATTTCACCGTAAGAATATCGTTCACTTCGTGCTTGTTTGTCTTATGTCCATGAGAGGTAATTTCACAAGAGCAATTTTTGTATATGTAGGTACTGGACCATTGCTTCTTATGAAAACTGTAAATTGATTTTTATAATATTTAAAACAACTTCACAAAATCGTCTTTTACGTTTTTTTCTTTGTTCAGATTGTGTAGAATGGGATTTTTAAGACAATATCATTGAAAGGTCATCTTTGAATCTAATGGTTGATTAGCCAAACAAGCACTGGGGGAACGATATGTGATTTTAAATTGATGAAAAATCTACCCACACGTTTGGAATACGTGCGTTCTTTTCATTCAGTAGAAATCGTTAACTGCTTACGTTGAAAATACCAGGCAGTTGCAAAGGTTTATTTACATTTAAGGTTCATATTTATTGCATGCCTACTAGCAGACGCTCGTAAATTCGGGCTTACACATGCTGCATTTGGACTTGCAAAATAAACCAAACCTCACATAAACATTAACCTTGCAACTCCTGCCGTCTCTCCCTCAAATGAGTAACATAGGCAAAATTAAACCGAATTTTTAAACATAGGGGTCAGATTCATATCAACCAATTAGTCTTTGTTTTTTCCTTTGAGGTCTTTGCATTAAGAGAACACCCTTTATTTTAATAAGTCTTTGCAACTTAGATTATGCATTTATTGATACATTACGCTAAACATGATTCCAATAGAGTAGCAGTTTAAGGTTTTGTATATTGACATGATGAAGATTCTTTTAAATTAATAAAGAAAACGTTTTTCTTAACGAGTAGGTTTATTTTCTCGAGCGCTTTGGTGTTATTACACCAGTATATTCTTCTTTTTGGTGAATTCCCGCGGAGAACAGAGGCGCCAGTGTCACGTTACCATCACAACGGTGTGATAACACCGAAAGCGCGCAAGAAAATGAACCAACTCGAGAAGAAAAACGTTGTTATTTTTACAGTGTTTTAATTCATAATTCTAATGTTTATACAGACGTTTGATAAATAATCATTAGTTTGTTTTGTGCCATATTTGTGTGTATTCGTAAATATTATAACTGCACTAATTTATGTGGAGAACCACTGTTTGTTTCCCACTACCTGTGCTCCCCAAATATTAGTCGTTTTAAGCCTCACAGAAATTACACGCTTCATAAAACAGTTATACTCCAATGTTTTATCACGGCAGCTTATTCTCGAGAATTAATGTGGCAGGAAAATCTCTAAGGCCCGGTATTTTCAACGTCAGCATAATTATGTGACTTTAAGGTTTGCCAATGTCACCCCTGTCTCAGGGAAGGACGGCAAGAGTTGCAGGGTGTATGTCCATTTGAGATTTGGTTTTTATGTTGTAGGTTCACATGCGGCATGTGCAAGCGCGAACTTGTACGTGTCTGGTTGTGAAAATGCATGTAATGTGCATCTCCAATGTAACATATCTTTGCAACTTAGATTAGATTAGATTAGATAAGTTGCTAAGATATAGTTCCTTGACTTATAGGTTGGTATGCGGCTGACCACCCATGCTGTAAAAATGGTTCACTTTGCCAATGTCACCCCTGTCTCAGGGAAGGACGGCAAGAGTTGCAGGGTGTATGTCCATTTGAGATTTGGTTTTTATGTTGTAGGTTCACATGAGGCATGTGCAAGCGCGAACTTGTACGTGTCTGGTTGTGAGAATGCATGTAATGTGAATCTCCAATGTAACATATCTTTGCAACTTAGATTAGATTAGATTAGATTAGATATATTAATACTCCAAACACCTATCGAATGCATTCCCACAAACAGACACATCTAAGTTCGTGCTTACCAATGCTAAATGTGTACTTACAAATTAAATTCCAAACCTCAAATGAACATAAATCCAACATTTTTTGCCAACCTTGCCTGAAATAGGGGGGACATTAGCAAAGTGAACCATTTTTTACAGTGTGGGTGGTCAGCCTCATACCAACCTATAAATCAAGGAATATCTTGAAGATTTATATATTTTTGCAACTTTGATTAGATGCGGAATTCACATTCATTTGTAAAAAACATGAAAAAAAAATCTCAAAAAATAACAAAATCCATAAATATTTGTGTATCTATCTGTAGGTAGGTAGCTTACATTATATTTTCACTTATGTCCACACTTTTCTCGAATCCTTTCCGTTTTTGTTTTTCCCCAGTTGGTAAAACTGATCGATTTCAATTTCGGGAGATTACCGAGCTGCTTATTTCCCGCCAAAAAATAAGCTCAAAATTGATTGTTGTTCTGAATTCGAATAATTTAAATTTTAAGGTACGTATTACTTTTGTGAAAGCTACAAATTTTAGCGATAGATATTTTTGCGAAAACACAGACTCGCTCTCTAATTTTTCTATGATATTACTTAATATCAGGGATGTTATGGATATCTGTATACGTAATCGAAATTATCAGATATCCAAAATAAATAAATATATCCGTATCCGTTACCGAAACCGATGTTATAGTTTCGGATAATATTGAATAATGTTCTAGAAATTACGAATGTTGAAATGTTTTATTATGTTTTATTTGCATTTTAAGTTTATTCCTTGACTGATATGTTGGCTGACCCCCATACTGTAAAAAATGGTTCACTTTGCCAATGTCACCCCTGTTTCAGGGAAGGTTGGCAAAAGTTGAGGGTTTATGTTCGTTTGAGGTTTAGTTTTAATTTGTAAGAGCGAACTTACGCGTGTCTATTTGTGGGCAGTTTTAAATGTTAATATATCTTTGAAACTTTGATTAAAGATTCTAGATTATAGAAGTGAATAGCTTTAATAATCACTCATATGACTGAAAGTAAAATCAAATGATAGCCCGGAAAAAAAACAAGAGTTCACCTTAATTTAGCTTGTAGCGTTTTAAGTAGCGCTTTATTCAGTTAGACGTTTGACGTGTATCTGCCAAGAATATATTTTTTTAACTTTTTATTTGTCAACCGTGAAAAAATCACGTTTTTTTAGCAACGAGCAATTATGAAAGGATTTTAAACAGGTGTGTTGCTTGTTTCAGGAAATATATTTTTTTTTTTTAAATATACGTTGGATAAAGTTACAATTGCATTATAATGACTGCCTTGCACCGATCTGATTTGGCGGACACACTTTTCTGTCCACGCCATTGAGTTGTGATTTCTGTGGACTAGAAATTAGTTTTTTGAAAATAGACATTATATATATATGTTTCAACTAACTAACAAAAGTGGTCCTTGGTAAGAAAGAGAACAAAGATCTTCACTGTGTCATTTAGTTATATACAAAAAAACTTGGACGAAACTAAGAAATATTTCCAGAATGTTGGCAGCAGTGATATGTATTATAAAGCGTTACGCAACGCAAACGCAACGCAAAACGCAACTAAGCTACACATTTAGTGTAACTTCTTGCCGCGTTATCCCCGAAGGGGTCGCATGTGGCGAGTTGAACCTATTTATTTTTACAGGTAAGGGGGCCGGCCTTACGCCAACCACTTCAGTTGAAGTGGAGGTTTCCCAGCTCCCGAGAGTGCTGGTACTCATTTCTTGTGAAGGCTGAGTAAGCCTTGCCGGTATTTAATTTTGGGATTTGAAATAAACACCGAAACGGGAAATCATTTCTGACACCCTCGGTGGGATTCGAACCCGAGCTTTCGGCATGGAATGCAAGCACTCTACCACCTGAGCTATCGACCGGACTTACGTTACGCGGTATGAATCTTTTGATCGATAGTTTTGTCAATTTTTAATCGTAAATGGCATTATTTTATGACATTATGGCGTGTGTAGGTAAGTAATTATTGGATGTCGAAAAACATAAGAGGAAAAGCAAGAAAATACAGGCTTTCACATGCGAAGACTACAGGGGAAAAATAAGGAATGTCAGCAAAAATAAGAAAATAAGTTCGTAAGAAAAAAATATCTAGTGGCATTTGTGTGTATCTAAAGCTCTGCAAAATTTGTAATGCAACAACAGTCGCTATCACAGTTCATGGCGGTATTTCCGACTCTTTGTGACAGGCAATAACCATGATTTCAGATTTCAATTTTTGTTTTACTCATAATATTTTTCAACTGATATTCCTTGTTCTTCCCCGGCTGTAGTCATCATGTAAGAACATGATTTTAAAATTGTTGTTTTTGACAGGACTGGAGACAGCTGTGCCTCAAAGTATGTATCAATGCCGTGAGCTAGTTTCTGCTCCTCTATATTATAACTCAATGATCCACGCCAACTTTTACGGTGGAAAGGCAAAGAATAATGGACTGCCATTTTTAATTCTGCGACTTGTGTGTCGTATTAGTGGCAATAAAATGGAAAAATAATAAAACGTTTGAAGAGATTGTAATGGAGAGAGTTGGAAATTAAGCCAAACGGAAAACAACCACGCTGAATGGCGGGCACGCGAACTTTTGAAAGTATTAAAATTAAAATGTAGATTAAAAAGCGTGTGGAATTAAAAAAAATGCAGAAAATGTTAATTTCTATTTCTGTATTTTATTGTTTATTTGTTTTTATTTTTATATTGCTTGATTGGTTTTACTTTTTTTAATAGGATAAAATTTAAAGCCCGTTGTCTTGGTTTCTTTTAATCTTTTAGTTTTTTTAAAGACATCCGTTTTTTTTTAAAAAGTAACTTTTTTCTCGGCGAGGAAACGTCAGTCTTGTGTAGGGCTGCTATCCTTAGCAAAAAAAACAAATAATTATATGTCTTTTCCCTAGCAACCCGACCGGGTGAATACGTATACTTTCGCGCCCTTTTCAATGTTCCAAAATAAGAAAGACTATTTTGAATGATAATGAAAAAATAAATATTGTTTTGAATTATTTACGATTAATTTTATTCTTACATTCAAATTTTTCAATACTTCGTGTTTCAAAATTCAAATACAGCTTATTAATTTTTTTATAGAATAATAAAAAAGATAAACTTCTGACTATTGTGTTGGTAGATTTTTTTTTAATTTTCCATAAACTTGCGTTGAAATACCGCACCCTGAATAAAATGAAAAATCAACTAGCAACGTGTTTAAAAACCATTCAACATATATTTTATGAGTACATGACCAAATCAAGTGTCCATGGTTTCAAATACATAGTTGATCGAAATCTCCATTGGACTGAAAGGTAACATAATAAATTATAATGAAAACCTCATATTTTTTACTTGATTTTTTACGGTTATAAGTACTTTTCACTTTGATCAGCTAAACACTGAATGGATATTCTAGCGAATCTTGTTTCACTTCAAGGCCCTGTTGCACCAACCACCAATCAATATTTGATTAACACATCAAATTTGATTGCTTAATTCTGGTGAAGACCTCGGTTAAATTTTTCTCGATAGTTTATTAGCTGACTTACATATAAGCAACCAAATTTTTTATTTGAAAGAGAGAAATCACACTTAATTTTTGTCTGATTGAAGTTTGGTGCAACAGGCCCTACAGAGTTCAGAAAATATCTTTCTAGATAATTATTTTGTTTCTTTCACCGTTCTTTTCTGTCCCAGATAGATTATATGTGTTGGCAGTCACTATCTAGATGGCATTCTGCATCCTTTTACTTCAGAGAGATTTTCTAAGATGACGTACTATCATTCTTTTTCTAGTATATTCTAGTTGGCATTATGTATGCTTACAGTAGATAAACTTCAAATCCTTTTACCGCCTTCCTGCCTCAGACACACTTTCTACATTAACCAACTGTCTTTCTTCTTCCAGGATATTCTAGTTAACATTTTATATCTTCAGTTGGTTGGTCACTCGAGTCCCCAGATACTAGACATCAGACAGTCTCCTTCTTCCTCTAACGCCTTTCTATCTTAGACAGACTTTCTGTAAAAATCAACTGTATTTCTTCTTCCAGGACATTCTGGTTGGCATGTTGTGCCTTCAGTTGGTGGTGCTGGAGCGCCCTGATGCTGCGCACTAGACAGACTTCTTCCTCTTCCACAGCCTTCCTGCCTCAGACAGACTATCTAATATGGCGGACTGCATTCCCAGCTGTCTCAGTTTGTGAAACAGCAAATAATCGCACACTGCATCAGTACAGGTATTTACTTGAAAAGAAGTTTACGTATTCAGTAGTGGCTAGAGGGCTCTTTAGGTATTATACACACAAAAACAGCGCTCACCAAATAAATCATTATTTTATTATTATTATTATTATATTTTTGTTTTCCAGGATGCCAGTACATAATGTCCATAAATACGATTTCAGGAAAGCAAATTTCAATCAAATCATGGTAGAATTGTTAGAATTTAATTGGTATGACAACTTGTATAATCTCAATACTCAAAATGCGACCGATTTCTTTTATTCCAAATTGTACTCAATATTAGATTATCATGTACCACCATTATATGTACGTGCAAAAAAATATCCCTTTTGGTTCTCAAATGATTTAAAAAAGCAAATGAGCACAAAACTGAAAGCCTGGAAGAGATGGAAGACATATGGTAACATTAGTGACTACGATAGGTTTCGATCTGCTCGTGCTAATGTAAAGAGACTCATGACTGCGTGTCATAAGTCTTACATAAACAACATTGAATCATCAGTTACTCATAACGTCAAAAGTTTTTGGAAATATACACATAATTTAAAAAATAACTCAATGGGCTATCCATCATCTATGATGCTTGATAATCGGGTATCGAACGACCCTAATGAAATTTGCAATATGTTTTCTTCGTATTTGACTACGCCAAGTTTGACGTTATCATAAGGGGGTGCGTGGGGGAGGATTTGAGATCGCAAACTGGTTCTCGATTATCGCGATCGGACGAACTGCCCAACAAATCTGTCTAGGCAGCCAACCAATGGAGCAAGGGGGAAGGAATCACGGAATCAAATGGTCTGGACTCACCTTATCTCCAATGGATGCCTCTTTCGCGGAGCACTGGTCGCGTTTTTGTGTGTGGTTTCTCCTTCGTTCGCGCGCGGTGTACACTGCGATGGACACGTCTATCCAAGGCCGCGTATGAAGAAGTACTGGCTTGAGACAGGTGATTGGGCAAATCGGATAGGTCAGATCATAGGCACAAGGACAAGGATTTTATGGCCAGCTACCCATAACAAACCTACCTAACAGTTCGCCCAAACATGCCCCCCAGCTTGAGAGGACGTAGTCCTTTCAAAACAACGATTAATTAATTTATTCGTTTATTATTATAACTTAAATCTACTTAATTTAGCGAGTGGACTGTATATTATTTTGTAATGTTATTGATTTGGCAACGGACAAACCTTGACAACTGGACGCCTATAAGTTCCAGTTTTCGTCCGGACATTAACTACTCTAGCTATACCGTCCGCTCCCGGAAAGACATCCTCAATAACTCCTAGTGGCCAATTAAGAGGTGCACTACCTTCAGTTTTTAACAAGACAACAGATCCAATCTTGATTGGCTCTGTTTCCGTGTTCCATTTCTGACGCGTTTGGAGAGTGTGAAGGTACTCCACCTTCCACCGTTTCCAGAAAGACTGAACTAAATGGTCCACATACTGTTTACGAGACAGTAGACTAATGTCTTTAGAGGAGGTATCTGTCGCCGGAAGTGACTTTAGAGGAGTCAATGTGAGAAAATGTGCGGGGGTTAGAGCAATAGGTTCGGATGGATCGGCACTCAAACATGAAAGCGGTCTGGAGTTTAAAATTGCTTCAATTTGCGCAAGTACTGTAGACATTTCCTCGAATGTCAATAATTGTTTACCAATTACTCGATTCAGATGGAGTTTGATACTCCGCACGTTACTCTCCCAAATTCCACCGAAATGCGGGGCGGATGGGGGATTGAACTTCCAATCTATCCGATGGTCTCTTAGTTCCCTGTCGAACTTATTTTGAAAAGCTTCAGACTCCAGGAGACCATAGAGAGCATCGAGGTGAGATTTTGCACCAATGAAGTTTGTCCCACAGTCTGAGTACATTATTTTTACCGGCCCGCGTCGCGACAAAAATCGCTTAAGAGCGTTAATAAATGTTTCCGTGCTTAGATCTGATGCGAGTTCGATATGAACCGCTTTCGTGATTAAGCACACAAACACACAAATGTATGCTTTAATTTTGTGCACACCTCTTTTTCTATAAGGAATCACACTTAAGGGGCCCGCGTAGTCTATGCCACAGTGGAAAAATGCCTTACCTTCATTTACCCGACAGGCAGGTAAATCCCCCATGAGGGGGAAGCGTGATTTTGGATTAACCTTATAACAAGTATTACATAATTGGACGCGTTTACGCACAATATTTCTAGCCGACAAAATCCAGAAATTTTGTCGCAAAAGGGACATCAGTAACTGAGGTCCGGAATGCAAGAATTTTCTATGATAGTAATCAATGATTAAATTCAAAATATGACCGCGACCTGGTAAAAGTATTGGATGTTTACTGTCATAAGCTAAGTCAGCGTTTACAAGTCTCCCTCCTACTCGTAACAACCCATCGGCGTCGATAAAGGCATTAAGCTTACGAAATGCAGGAGATAAGACTTTACCGGCTTTCGCGTTTTTAATTTCGTTCGAAAAATGATGATTTTGTAAGTCTTTTATAACTACGATTTCTGCAAACCGTAGGTGAGAGACTTCAAATTTTGATGACAATCTTTTTATAAAACGAAGTATGTAAATAACAACTCTTAACAATTTACTCCAGGAAGAGATTCGTTCAGCGAGTGAACCTAATAAAGTTGGTTGCTTGGGTAAGTTATCCATTACAGTCATAACTTTTATTTTTTGTTCCGGCGGGTTTTCAATAGTATTTGGATCAAATTTACAAAAATTCCATTCTTCAATCGGTGAGCGCGCGAAGGCAGGGCCTTTAAACCAGAGCGGGTGGTCAATTAATTGTGCGGGAGTCAGGCCGCGTGAGAGACAATCCGCGGGATTGTCTTTCCCGGCAATATGATAAAACTGACTTGGAGGTATATTATCCTGAATTATAGTTACTCTATTCGCGATGAAAGTCTGCCAGCGGGATGGGTGTGAATGAACCCAAGCGAGTGCCACTGTACTATCAGAAAAGGCGTATACATTATTAACTTGGCAGCGAGTTGAATATGTATCAATGACTACACGCATTAATTTTGACAATATCAATATTCCCGATAATTCAAGTCTTGCTAAAGATATTGTACGACTTGGAGCTACTCGCGACTTTGCACAAGCTAAACTTATTTCTCCGCGTTTACTTGGAGGATTATATACATGAATATATACCACCGCTCCATATGCTCTCTCACTTGCGTCCGCGAATCCCAATAGGGATATAATCGACTCCTGCGTTACACCTGTATGCCGTGGCAGCTGAATACTTTGAAGGAGTGGGAGTTCCGATTCATAATTTTCCCAAGTTGAAATTATACTCTGAGGAGGACAATCGTCCCAATCGATTTTATGTTCCCAGAGAAATTTAATCATTAATTTAGCTGTTACAATCACGGGTGCGACAAACCCCATCAAATCCCAGAAGCGCGCAATTGTCGACAGAATATTTCGTTTTGTACATTTACGAAATTTGTTAGTGACACTAAAGGTAAAAACATCCTTTCCAGGCAACCAATGCAAACCAATGATGGTACATTGATCTTCTGAACTGAACTCCACAGCTTCAGAAATGCGACAAGCTGAGGGAATGCCTCCCATGACTGATGGTGAATTACTCGAGAACTTCACCAATTCAAAACCGCCCGCAAGAAATAATTCAATCAATTGGTTTGAAAGTGCGATAGCCTCTTCATCATTTAAACAGCTAGAAACCAAATCATCCATGTAAATATCTCTCTCTGCTACAAGTGCCGCTAATGGAAAACGTGTTCGCTCATCATCAATTAAACGACGAACGGTACGCATTGCAAGGTATGGGCTGCACTTTAAGCCAAATGGTACGCGTGTAAATTCAAAAAGCTGAAGTGGATCATTTTTATCAAACCGATATAAAACTCTCTGATAGCATCTATGCTCTTTATTTACCAGAATTTGCATATACATTTTACGTATGTCAGCGCTTAGAGCAACTGGAAACAAGCGAAAGTGTAATATTATTTTAAATAGATCATTTTGCAGATTTCTACCCGTATGTAGAACATCATTCAGCGATAATCCTGATGTAGTTTTCATACTAGCATCTATTACTGCGCGAACCTTAGTTGTGGATTTATTTTCACGTATCACTGCATGATGCGGGGCTATGTATTGCAAGCTCAAGCATTGATCCGAATTTATATTTACAGGATTTAAATACCCTTCTTGTAAATAATTTTTGAAAATAAGGTCGTATTCCAATTTTACAGAAGAGTTTGAAAGCAGTTTCCTTTCCAACGCGTAAAATCTCCGCTCTGCCGCTCTCTGAGAATCACCAAGCTGCCCCGGATCGGTCTTGAAAGGCAGCATTACGGAAAATCTACCAGTCTTGTCTCTCGTGGTGGTGTTAGTATATTTTTCTTCACATACCAGCTCCTCGATTTGTGGAGTGGAGACGTCCGGTACGTCCTCCAACTCCAAGATATTTTTCATTTCAATTTCAATTGTTGAAAAGAAACAATAATCTGTTTTGATTGCCGGTAGCACTGGAACTTTCCCTAGTATCACATACCCAAATAGGGTATCCAGTGCAACTGGCTCGCCTAAATTTCGTGAGATAGTGTTGTGTTTTATCACACGGGAGAATACATCTGCACCCAGAATCATGTCAATTTTTCCGGGAATAAAATATTTTTCATCAGCCAAACGTAATGATTTTAAATATTCTAAATTTTCAATATTAATGTTGGCGACGGGTATTTTATCAGTTATTTGATTAACCACCAAAGGCGATAGTTTAAAATTGACCGATTTCTCAACTCTCGAAAGAAGGGTAATTGTTGTCACTCCCTTGATAGGGTTGACAATATCCCCTATTCCTGAAACAACTTTGTCTCGCGTCGTCTTTACATCAAGATGAAGTTCTCGACAACAGGAGGCCGTTATTATGTCTCTCTGTGAAGCACTGTCTAATAAAGCGCGAATAGTGTGTCTTTGACCCCGCTTGTCTAAGATTACACAACAAACAGTTCCTAGTAAAACTGTAGATTCTACCTCACTAGAATTAGGGCCCATAGCACAAAGCGCTAAGGGCTCCGCCTTTTCTTCGGCCGCGGCTTGCAAATTCAAGTTGAAATGCAGGCTAGTATGGTGGGATCGATTACAAACGCTGCATCTTCCCTTTGATTTACAATTCTTGAGATTATGCATCGTACTTAGACAATTGACACATAATTTCTTTGATTTTATAAAATTGTACCTTTCCCGAGCGTCCAGGATAGTGTATTTCGGACACTGGTACAACTTTGAATGGTTGTTGTCTCCGCACAACAAACATTTGTCAGTATTAACTGTAACAAATGCCCTAACGTTTTTCTGGGAAACTGAAGGCTTGCGCGGCATCGCGTTAATTTGATTGTTAATTTTACTGCTTCTACTTCCGTTTGCGCGCTGTAGTATTCGCGAGTAATTTCTAATGAATTCCACAAATTTTATTGAATCTACTGAGTCTGAAGAATCTTGTATAGAAACTTCAAAAGCCTTAATCGTATCCATGTCGAGTTTCTTACACGCAATGTGTATGAATATAAAGTCTTCTAGATTCTCCATGTTCAACTGTTTGATTGCAGCAGTCAAACCCGAAAATAGATCAATAAAGTCCTCCAAGTTTGAGGCAGATGGTTCCTTTACTGCAGGAATATTTAACAATTTCTCTAGATAAGTTGTTGCCAGAACGCGCTTATCGTTGTATTTCTTGACCAACGAATTCCACAAAATTGTATAATTTTGAGCAGTTGGCAATAAACCTTGGCAAATGCTTTGAGCTTTTCCTACCAGTTTTCCAACTAAATATTGAATCTTTTCACCTTCCGTTAGACTGTCATTCTCATGGACCATAGATTTAAAATTTTCATAAAACACCGGCCAATTGTTTACATCTCCGTTGAAGGCACACAGCTCTAATCGTGGTAGTTGGATGCTCCTTTTTAAAGGAATATCATTTGCACTTGAGGATTTTGTTGTGTCTTTTAAATTCTCGTAAGTATATTTAATTTCAGCGTATAAGTCTTCAAATGACAGAATAATATTATTATCTGTTGCTTCATCTTCCTCACTTTCTGCAATTAAATCATTTTTTTCTTTTACCAGTAATAAAAATTCTTTACGCCAGTTGTCAATGCCTGCCGCGTGCACTTTAAATTTCCGCAAATAAATTTCTCCCAAATGAATTGAATTAATGGTATCGAAAATGCATTGTGCCCGTTCCAAGTACGTCTCTATCTCATTCTGGAGGCGCTCCTTACGTCGTTGAAATGCCCGTTTCTCGCGTTCTGACGTCATGTTTTAAATTTGGCTTTAATAAATTAAATTTGATAAAATTAATAATAAATTTTACAAATCCCGTACGTACAAGTCCTTATAAATTGAAGTAGCAAAGAAAGAAGAAGGTTATAATAATTTTATCAAAATGTAAACAAATAATGTAAACAAAGAAAGTAAACAATGCTAGTACCTAGGTAGTTACTTATACCGCGGGCTTAATTCGAATGTACCTAAAATGCAAGAGATAGGTATACTTACAAGGCAATTAAAGAATTAACCCGCACTTCGATTCCAAAGCGATAATTATGATAATAATGTATGAACGCGTCACGAATTGCATTTTTGTAGCAATAAAAATGGCGAATAATTTTTTGAATCCGATTTCAAACTATAAGAATCTGAATTAATATTACGTGCATCTAGTTTCTAATTTACGATCTGGTTCTGTTAGGACCAAAATTATGACTACGCCAAGTTTGACGTTATCATAAGGGGGTGCGTGGGGGAGGATTTGAGATCGCAAACTGGTTCTCGATTATCGCGATCGGACGAACTGCCCAACAAATCTGTCTAGGCAGCCAACCAATGGAGCAAGGGGGAAGGAATCACGGAATCAAATGGTCTGGACTCACCTTATCTCCAATGGATGCCTCTTTCGCGGAGCACTGGTCGCGTTTTTGTGTGTGGTTTCTCCTTCGTTCGCGCGCGGTGTACACTGCGATGGACACGTCTATCCAAGGCCGCGTATGAAGAAGTACTGGCTTGAGACAGGTGATTGGGCAAATCGGATAGGTCAGATCATAGGCACAAGGACAAGGATTTTATGGCCAGCTACCCATAACAAACCTACCTAACAGTTCGCCCAAACAGTATTTCTTGTCTGTTTTTGAATCGTCATCACAACTAACTTGCAGTCCCAATACCTCCTCTATAAATATGAATTTTAATTACCAAAACAATAATAACACATGTATTTCTGATTTGTTCCTATGTGAAGACGATGTAAGGGTAGCACTTAATCTTATTGATATAAAAAAAGGCGCTGGTCCGGACAAATTAAGTGCTTTTTTCCTTAAAATGACCTCTGATGCCCTGTTCAAACCTCTCACACTTATTTTCAACAAAAGTTTAGCTGAAGGATATATACCAAGCATATGGAAAACTGCTAACATAATACCCTTACATAAAGCAGGGCCGATGAATGACATCTCTAACTACAGACCTATATCTATCCTCTCTTGCATTGCTAAAATTTTTGAAAAGTTAGTACATGGAAAAATATATCCACTACTCAAACACTGTATTCCTGATAGTCAACACGGATTTGTCAGATCAAGATCCATAGTTTCGAATTTGTTACTTTATTCTAACTTTATTTTTGAGACATTTGACCAGGGCTCTTCTGTTGACAGCGTGTACACCGACTTCCGCAAAGCTTTTGATAAGGTTGATCACCTTATATTACTTAAAAAGCTTCACTTCAATGGAGTCCAGGGCAACCTATTCAGGTGGTTTTGTTCTTATCTTGATTCGAGATATCAAACTGTTACCCTTAATGGTTACGCCTCATCATTGTGTGCGATAAGCTCAGGCGTCCCACAGGGCTCCATATTAGGTCCTTTTTTGTTCACAATTTTCATATCTGATATCCATAAATGCGTTAAAAACAGCAATTTATTATTATTCGCAGATGATATGAAAATTTTTAAAAAAATCGATAATATTAACGACTGTCTATTACTGCAAGAAGACATAAATAGACTCAGTTTATACTGCTCGATTAACAAACTGTCACTTGCTCTTGAAAAATGTAAAATTATAACCTTCTCAAGGAAACGCATTCAAATCAATTACAATTATACAATTTCCAATCACACACTTGAAAGAGTATCTTGCATACGCGACCTTGGTGTGATTTTCGATTCCAAACTACTTTTTGACATGCATGTACATGCCGTCGTCAAGAGGGCCTTTCAAATGATGGGTTTTGTGTTTCGTGTGACAAAAAAATTCAAAATGATATCGAGCTATATGACTTTATATCATTCATTGATACGATCACAACTAGAATTTGCTGTGACTGTATGGAACCCATTTTATGATGTGTATAAAACTCTACTAGAGTCGGTTCAAAGAAAATTTACGAAAATATTGTTCCATCGGTTAAGCTACGAAAACCGCTCTTACGACAAACGCCTACTTCATCTAAATCTGGTAAGTATTGATAATCGATGTTTAATATTGAGTGCGTTGACTCTGAGGAGTATCTGTCTATCGGAAACGGATTGCCCTGGTCTTCTATGTCAAATTAAGTTTCGTATACCAAGATGCGCTTCTCGTTCTTCACAATTATTTTTTCTGTCAAAATGTCGAACAAATGCAGGTCAAAGAGCTCCTATTCATAGAATGTGCAGTGATTTTAATAAATATTTTAATGATTTAGATTTGTTTAATAAGGGGAAATACTCCTTTAGGGGGGACTTGATGAAAACTATATATAAAATGTCTTTTACACCCAGTTTATAGGTGCTGATTGGGCTTTTTGTTCTTCTTTTTTATTCTTCTCTTTTTTCTTCTTTAACTTTTACATTCTTATGTTTTTCTTTGTTTACTCTTCTTGTTTCTCCTTGTTATTTTTGTTTCTTTTACTAATTTTATTACTTTTGAATTTTGACTTCCTCTACTTCTTTTATATTTTTATGTCAGCTACATTAAATTTATAATATATATGTGGGAAATTTTTAAGGATGTAGGCATTTTAAATTATATGTATCCACTTTTTTGTTTATTGCAACTGTGTCTGTATCTGTTTTTTCTCCTAATAAAGTAAAATAAAGTAAAATAAAAATAAAATAAAAAATTATTAGTCCTGTCAATATTGTAATTAGTCTAACACCCACTTTCTTAACAAAAAGCTTTGGTTCAAGTCCTGAAGTGATTTTTACATCTAAGCTCCACAGTACTGCCCGCATCATACCCAAAACGGTACCATTGCCCTTTTCATCGCTCCATATGAATTATTCTTGGTTAAAGGTTAGTATGAGGCTGATCAGCCATAATTTAAAAAATGGTCCATTTTTCCAATTTTACCTCTGTTTCAAGGAACGTCGGCAAGAATTGCAGGGTTTATGTTTCCTTGACTTATAGGTTGGTATGAGGCTGACCACCCATACTGTAAAAAATGGTTCACTTTGCCAATGTCACCCCTGTTTCAGGGAATATCGGCAAGAGTTGCAGGGCTTATGTTCATTTGAGGTTTGGATTTTATTTGTAAGTACATAATCAGCATTTGTAAGCGCGAACTACACGTGTTTGTTTGTGGGCATACATCTGAGAGCTTTGAATGAATATATCCTTGCAACTTAGATTATAGATTATAGATGTTCATTTGAGATCGGGCTTTTATTCTGTAGGTCCACATGCAGCATGTGTGAGCGTGAACTTGTACGTGTCTGCTTATAAAAATGCATGAATATGAATCTTAAACGTAACATATCTTTGCAACTTAGATTATAGACTTCAAACACTTATAACTTATTTGAATGTTTTGTTTATTGTAGTACCACGAGCTCTAGTATGGATGCCATCATCCAGGAAATAGCCTTCTTCAGTGGACAAGCCGTGTTCCTGAAGAGGCACTGCCAGCATGCTGCTCATCCCTGCCCCGCATCTCACCTCATCAATATCACCAACCAGGTGTGTGTGAATAAACCTTGAGCGGTCCTGAAATACAGGAGAAAATCTCTGGCACGAACTGAAAGTTCAAATTATCTAATGTCTGCCCAATATTATGAAAAGATAGGAGAATCCCTGTAACCAAGCTGTAACTGTAACTATAACAGTAACAGTAACTGTAACTGTAACAGTAAGTGCAACTGTAACTGTTGGTCGGTGTTATAGCGGAGAGAGCCAAGTGCACTGATCTTTCTAGCGTATTTGGAATAGAATAACGTTAATTCGATCCCCGCTATGAGCATTTGTCCATAACTTTGACCCTGGTTCAACAGATGTCCTTGGGTAATTATTAATTAACAATTGTACTTAATGAACTGTAACAGTAACTAAGCTGCACACAAAATACAACTTATCCCCGCTGTCTCTACAAATAAGTCGCAAATGATGAGTAAGAACATCTATTTTATTTTGAGTTTAAAAGAAACACCGTAATGCGAAATCATTTCTTACACCCTCAGTGGCATTCGAGCCCGCGCTCCCCACATGGAGTGCAAGCACTCTACCAACTAAGCCATCTACTGGACCCTAGATAGATGGAACAAGCTGCCTGTCGACCTTCGCTCTGACCAGCCCACCATCGCCTTCAGAAGAGGACTTTTAAGAAAATGCGGTTTTCCAAGAGCCACGGCGCCCTTGAGATGGTCTGTGATCATTAAACGGCGCCACCGGAAATAAATCATCCATCATCATCATCATCATCATCATACGCGAAAACTTGTGTAACCAATATGTAACAATATGTATTTTCTCTCAATCGCGGAAATTCCCTCAGCATTCTGTATTCCCCGCCACGCGCCTCTGGAATAGTTTCCCGCGCAATATAAATAAACGTCTTCCCGCCCATCAAGGCTCCCGCCCAGCCCGCGGAACTCCAGGCGGTCAAATTTTCAAAATATGTAACGACGTTAGCGGCAGTCTCTCTTTTGTTCCCGCCAAAAAGAATATTTTATTTTTCTTTACTCTGCAACATGCAAACTGGGACCTAGAGTAAAAAACTTTAGGGAAATCCACGAGAGATCAATATACTTTGATCAAACTGTAATAGACTGAGCACAAATTTGAATTTATGTTATTTTCTCGGCGGGCAAACGTCACAGTTACCGATAACAAATTATTTATTTATTTATGAAAAAAATCAGCGCGGACTTAGTAGAACTTCCTTTTTTAATTATTTATTTGTTATTTTCCCTAGCAATCCGGCCGAGTGACGTAATAATATTCTCTATGCCAATTCATGCGCGGACCTCATTCACATACATTTGTAAGCTGTGTATAAAAATTATAATCATTTTGTAGACACCAAAATATTTGGAATTTAATTTCTTTTCGTTTTTGTTTATTTTAAAAGAAAATTGTACATAAAGGTGTTGCGGACCTTATCGTAAGCCTTGAAATTGCTTAAACCTCACACAAAATTGTCGCAAAAAAATTACGATAGTTTTGCCTTTAGCCTTTTCTGACACAGGGGTGACATTGGCAAAGTGAACCATTTGTACAGTATTTATTATTATAAAAAATAAGAGATTAAGGGTTTATTAATTTAGTAAAACGCCGTTTTGTGATCCTTTATCCCGAGTATAAACGAAACACTTTTTTTTTGACAAAATATCTCATCTCTGATATGAAATTTCCAGTTTCTGACAGGACATTCCACCTCTGTAGTTCGACATCTAATTATCCGTGATGATTAGGAATTTGTGAGGCAGGTGCTCGCTGTTCCAGGTCAGGAGCGCTTGCGCGAGCTTGGTGCGGTCGTGCGAGTGGAACACGCAAACTTTCCCGTGCTGCAACAACTTCCTGCCTCTCAGAACAGAAGTAGGCGTCTGCTACGCGATAAACAGTCGACAGAGCACAGGGATAAGGTAAAATGTTACACTATATATCCAGCTTTTCATATGGCTTCACGTCAAACTATCAAATAAATCATATAGAACTAAATACGGCAATCTAGGATTTTTTCTTTCTTTAAAAAAAACGCCTTTATTTGTTCATATATGCTTGAAATAATAATCCTTAATTTTGTCATAAAAAATATTAACATGGTAGGTATAAAGTAAAGATCTAGTATGGCCTTGTGTAAAGATATACTCGTATGAATGAATGGGTAAAAAAAGAATGTAATTTGAAAGAGGATGTGAAAGTTAAAGTACAAAAGAATGTGATGAGATGGTTTGGGCATGTGGAAAGAATGAAAGATGATAGACTGACAAAGTATTTATACAAAGAAAGTGTGAAAGGAAAAAGAGGGAAGGGACGACCGAGAAAAGTATGGAGTGATCAGATTGAGGAGATTGTGAAAGAATGGGATATACAAAGTGAGCGTAAAAGAAGAAAATGCATGGAAAAGGTGATGGATATGAAGGAATTGAAAGAGGTATGTCAGGATAGGAAAAAATGGAGGCAACTCTGCAGAGGCTCTGGCCACCCCTGGCGGAATGGCGACAGAGTTACAGTTACAGTAGCTATTTGCGGAAAAATATTTTTTCTGCTGCCACACTGAAAGTGTATTTGCTTACTGTTAAAATTTGATATAAATGCGCAAAAATATTTTTTAATGGTATGTAGGCATTAAATATCATATAAAAAATAACTACTTTATGAAAGGTATTTTATCTATTTTATTATCTTTGCCAATATTTTCAGAAATGTCAGACATGTAAATATGTTTTTGAACAAATCTCATCCACAAGGTGTTTTAACATTTAAAATCAACGCACTGAAGTCAAAGGTAATAAACTATATTCTTTATATACATATATGTAAGTGTAAAAAATACATAAGGAATTTTAGTAAAACTTACATGGTTAAATAATTATTGAAGCTGTAAATTTTTTTCCTAGATTTTCATCCACAGCAAGGGTGACATTCCGAACCACGTAAGGAAAAAAATGCTTTCATTGTTATAAGATCTTTAATCTTAGTTGAATATATATTAACACTTGCATGCCCGCCAGCAGTCACATGTAAGTTCACCCTTACACATGCTGCATGTGTAGGTACATTTGAAATAAACCAAACAACACATGAACATAAAAGTTGGCAAAAGTGAACCTAGTTTTTACAGCATGTGTGGTCAGCCTCATACCAATGTATTAGTCAGGGAATGGTACGTTTTTAATATAATTTTATTTAAAGTGTGTCCATAAAATCAGCACAATAAGGCACGAATATTTGACATACACAAAAAATCACGCAGCCTCGTTACAAGGGAAAAGCCATCGATATTTATTAATGTCGATGGGAAAAGCTAAGTAATAGGTATATAAAAAAAATGCAACTAAGCTACACATATAGTGTAACTTCTTGCCTGCGTTATCCCCGAAGGGATCGCATGTCGCAATTCGGGACCTATTTATTTTTACGGGTAAGGGTACCGGCCTCACACCAACCACTTTCAGTTGAAGTGGGGGCTTCTCAGCTCCCGAGGGGGCTGGTTCTCATTTCTTGTGAATGCTGAGTAAACCTTGAGATCGAACCGTTGCTCTCGGCATGGAATGCAAGCATTCTACCAATTGAACTGTCGACCTTTTTAAGAGCTTGGTCGTCGTCGCTACAAAGCGCCAATTCTTAATGTAAGGCTGGATGGACCTTTGGTGACCGGTCATTGGTAAAGGTTTATGAATTTTTCAACCCAGCGAAGAGCAAATTTGAAAATATAAATGGTATATTTTTTGTGCTCCGCCGGGATTTGAACCCACAACCTTCCATTCAGAGTCCGAAGTGTTACCACTGAACTACGGACCGGTCATAATTTGCTTTTGATTTTCAAGTACCATATTCACCTATGTAGATATGCAACGTTTTTCCACCAAGAAAAAGTCAATTTTAAGCATCCGTTCTGATGTCTTTGTCGAATGGAAAAAATACTGCGTATCATGCATTGCCATTCATTCTTGAATTATCTTTTGAAAAATAAATTAACGGCTTTCCAGAATCATCCGGAGGAGCTGACGATCCATGCTACGGCAGGCTACAAATATAATTTGGATGTGTCTGTATGTGAAGTACATAATGATGACGAAGTCCACACTGTGGATCCCAAATCCAGGAGTTGTCTGTTTCCTGATGAGCTCCATGGTCCAGCATATCATCCTTTCTACAGCTACACAGCTTGTCAGGTGAGGAATTAGTTATTCTTGGCACTGCCATGTAATCAAGGTCATTGTTACAATGGCTAATTTCGCGCAGTGGTATACAATACTTTTTCTAGCACCATTAAATAAATAAATGAAAATTGTACAATATTTCTATTGAACTTCAGTGCCGTAGTAGTTGAAGGAGGGATAATTTACTCACTATAAAACCTCAAACCATAACATAAAGCTATTCATTATTACTTGTCGTTTTGTAATGATCATTTCGAAATGAGTCAACTGTACTACAATGATTTATTTCTTCTCTCATTTGGTAATCTCGGGTAATCTACTCAATACATGAATAAATGCCGAATGGAACCTTTTTATTTTCTCGTGTAAGCAAGTACGCCAACCAATTCAATCGAAGTGGGGGCTTACCTGCACCAAGAGGGGCAGGTTCTCATTTCTTGTAAGGGCTGTGTAAACCTTGCCGGTTCTATAAATTTTGAGAATGTCATTTTCTACCATCCATTCATTTCGCACGTTTAATCATAAAGAGAAATAACTCAAAAATTGGGAAAATCGAGATTTTGTAATAAAACGCAAGAACAATGCGAGAAGAATAGGTAGAATGCGACAGACGTTTAATTTGGACGAATATGACCGAAATAAAACATCGGTCGCCTTTTTCATCCCATACAAGTTGTACTGGTTGTCTGAACTTCAAACGTGATTTCCCAACATTCTTATTTTTCGAGTTATTGCTCTTTATGATTAAGCGTGCGATTTGTCTCTTTCAAGGAAAAATCCTAGATTGTCGTTTTTGATTCTATACGATTCAATGAGGCTCACACATGAATTTTTAAAGACAAAATTCATCGGTGTTATGGCCGAGGATAGAGGCGCATGTTCGACTAGCGTATTTGGAACCGAATAACGTTGGTTCGAATCTTGCGTCTAGCCCACTTGACCGATACTTCGACCCTGGCTCAACAGATGCCATTACATGCACACAAGCTTCTGCTTTCGCATGAAGACAACTGGCCAGGCAAAATGGGTTGGTGGATTGCATTCCTTTCCACAAATCTATAGGAAAAAAATGTATCGTCACGCGGCCGGGTAAAAGGCATACAAATATTGTATTATTGGCTGTTGAGGACAATACTTCCATACAAGTGTTACGTCTACCAGCCGAGAGCAAAGTTAAAAATTCAAATTCGCACTTAGTCCATATTACAGTAGGTACCTACAGTTTTTTATGGTTTTATTCCACTTCCAGATTAAATGCAGGGAGAGGTACATGGAGAAACTCTGTGCGTGTATTCCGCACACACAACCTGGAGCCAGTAAGTTCTTCACTTCCTTACATTCATTCATTTTGACCGGTCCGTAGTCCAGTGGCAGCACTTCGGGCGGAGCACAAAAATATACCATTTATATTTTGAAATATGCTCTTCGCTAGGTTGAAAAATTCATAAAACCTTTACCAATGACCGGTCACTAAAGGTCCATCCAGCCTTACAGGAACTGGGTCTTGCTTGAGTATTGGCGCTTTGAAGCGACAACCAAGCTCGTCAACACCTCTGCGGCACTACAACAAGGTGCCATAGAAGTGTCATATCAGTTCCCGAGGAGGCTGGTTCTCATTTCTTGTGAAGGCTGAGTACACCTTGCGTTATTTGGGTTTGAAAAAGACACCGAAACGTGAAATCATTTCTGACACCCTCGGTGGAGATCGAACCCTTGCTCTTGGGATGGAATGCAAGCATTCTACCAACTGAGCTATCGACCGGAAGGTAGACAATATATGGTAAAAACCATTAAGCATGATATACATATTTAATATTCAAAATTTTAGTTCGATTGGAGCCATCGAGAGCACAATCAGTCAATTTCAAATGAGCTATTATAAAGGAAATCTATTTGCCTATGCCTTATGCACGCGCCTGGCCGGCTGAATATCAGTACCCTGAGTACGGGTTTTTTCACTTAGCTCGAAGTATTGAGTATTCGAGAAAAATGTATGTGGACTTGTAAAGCACCCCTGGCAAAAAAGGTTTCGAAACTTGTTTTGCCAGAGGTACTTTACATGTTCACATACATTTTTCTCGAATACACAATACTTCGAGTAAAGTGAAAAAACTCGTACTCAGATCCAGTACAAGCTAGAGCAATCTTTTCAACGTTTGCATTTACATACGTACTGAAGCTAGTTCTTTCTCTAACTTGTATCGATTTTAATATTTTCGATAGCATCGTGATAAAATATACTTTCAGATGTTCAAAATGTTTGCAATCTGACTGGACTGTTGTGTGTGGCTTACAAGCATTCCTCCATATACGCTCTGCCATCGGACTTGAAGGTAAAACAGGGAGCTGTTCCAAAGTCAGAATGCGACTGTCCTCAGGCTTGCGAGAGGAGTGACGTCACCGTGCAGAGGCTGTGGGTGGAGGAGGGGTGAGAAGATTTATTCTATTTTAGCATTCGTCATATGGCCGAGAGATACTTTGAATGTGTAAACGTGTGAATCTCCTCCAAAAACTGGCAGAGAGAAAATATGTAATTGTTAAAAGTTCTTAATAATATAATAATAAAAAAGTGTGCATATATTTGTTTTAAAATATGTTAGGTAAAAATTTGATCCGGTATTTATTTATTTTCTGTTACCACACTCAAAATACTCCTCATTGTCGATGAAAAATTAAATTTAAAATTGGAACACCGTGAAGTTCGCACGAAATGTTTTTGGCGTTTCACAAGTAAAATCATGCAAGTAACAATTTTAATACAATGTAAGCACTTTTACTAAGTACTATTACCTCAATTTTTTAGCATTTCAATTGTTTCCTTTCAGGATGGATGAAGACGTTTCTGAAATTATAATACGCGTACCAAATATTCCTTCAGAGAGATTTGTGAGAACCGTTGTTCGAGGAAAACTAGAGACCGTTGGTGAATAAAAAATAATTTATAATTTGAGTTGCGAAGATATTTTGGGAAACAAGTAAACATATGTGCTTAAACCCTCTTCATACCCGTCCTGCATGCATGTACCAGTTGAACTAACTTTGATCAAACATTACTTACTGCATTTAAAATATAAACTTAAAAAACGGGCTTTCAATCCACTACACAATACAACCTCCAAATTGTGATGTTTTCATATGTTTCAGTGGCTATAGGAAGTCTTGCCGCCCTGTTTGTGGGAGCGTCGTTTCTCAGCGCTCTCGAGTTCCTCTACTTCACTCTCATCCGTCCACTCTCCAAGTGAAGTCAGCATAATCACACTCTAAGAACAAATCGCACGTTTAATAATAAAGAGAAATAACTCGAAAATTGGAAAAATTGAGATTTTGTAATAAAACGCAAGAACAATGCGAGAAGAATAGGTAGAATGCGACAGCCGTTCAATTTGGACGAATATGACAGAGATAAAACATCGGCCGCCTTCTTCATGCCATACAAGTTGTACTGGTTGTCTGAACTTCAAACGTGATTTCCCAACATTCATGTTTTTTGAGTTATTGCTCTTTATTATTAAACGTGCGAAATGCACTTGGTCACTTCGTCTTGAATTACGTCCATGTAAGGAAAGGTGTTCGCACAAATGACGTATTTTTGATAATCTTTAATCTAAGTCGCAAAGGTATATTAACTTTTGAAATTAATATTAAATGCATGCCCACAAACAGACACGTTTACTCTACAATCTTAAAGATATATTAATATTTAAGTCTCATATATAATGCATGCCTACAAGGAGGCAAATGCTAGTTCGCGCTTACAAATCGCTGCCTCAGTTCTTGTTTATCGTAAACGCCATTGAGAAAAAATTACATGAGCAATGTTTGCATGTGTACTGGATCAATGTGTCTTATGAAAACAAGAAATTTATTTAAAAAATACTTAAAATAACTCTCACATTATCGAGTTTTACGGTTGTTCTTAGCTCAGATTGTGTAGAATTTGATTCATAAGACAACTGCATGAAAAAGTCATATTTGACAAGATTGGCGTATACGATAAACAAGAACTGAGGGAGCGAAATGCTGCATGTGTACATACATACATACAATTGAACAATCAAACCTCGAATAAACATAAATCCTGCAACTTTGGCTGACCTTCCCTGAAACAGGGGTGACACTGGCAAAGTAAACCATTGTTTTATAATGTGGGAGGTCAGCCTCATACCAGCCTATAAGTTAGCCCTTCTGCAATAATGCAGAAATAAATTAGACTATGTAAGTATATGTGTAGCTTAATTTCGTTTTTTGGTGAACCTTGACTTATAGGTTGGTGCAACGCTGACCACCCATACTGAAACAAATGGTTCACTTTGCCAATGTCACTCCTGTTTCAGGGAAGGTCGGCAAAAGTTGTAGGGCTCATGTTCATTTGAGGTATGGATTTTAATTTATAAGTACACATTCAGCATAATATGTAGGTGCAAACTTAAACGTTTCTGTTTGTGGGCATGCATTTGATATGAGTTTTGAATGTCAATATATTATAACGATCGTATGGTGGTGTTAGTGCATACGTGATCCTTATCACGGAACAACGCTGTGGTATTGGAATCATTCACTATGTTCAAGAAATCAAGAACAGTCGAGTAACGTCCGTATAAATGTAAGCCAATTATGTGGAGTCGATTGAAACACTGAGCCGTGATGTAGATAAAGCAAGAGCTAGAAATATGGGCATTGTAAATTGTGAAATAAATTGTGCTAAAATAAATAACTGCAGTTTACTTAAAAGAGAACCCCAACTAAAATCATAACAATATATTTGCAATTTAGATAATAGATTATAGCTTCAGTTGATTTTGGACGCTGGGTTGTATAGTTAAGGTAGTTCCAGTACCCTGAGTACGAGTGAAAAACCTCGTACTCAGGGTACTGATGTGACAGTGCACGTGGGAGAGGGAGGCAGGTGTCGGCTATTGCGTTTTTACAGCCCAGAGTAAAGCAATTAGCAGGACGTGTCGCAGCTCTGCTGGATACTTGCACAAGAAAGCAACACTAACGGTGGGGCTATTGTCGACACGCACAGACGAACAACCACCCGTGATAGGAACATTTTAAGAAGTAAATAATGTCGTAATGCCGTAATGAGGACTCTCCCTTAGAGATAGAGTCAGAAATGAAACGGTGAGAGAAAATACAAAGGTCACTGACATAATCCACCGTGTAATGACTCAGAAATGGCAGTGGGCGGGACATGTAGCCAGAAGTCCGGATGACAAATGGACAAAAAGAATGCTGACTTGGAGACCTCGAACGACGAAGAGAAGTGTAGGGCGACCACAGTTGAGATGGAAGGATGACCTGGACCGGCATGCTGGCGCGACCTGGACGCAGATTGCACAAGACAGGTCGATATGGAAACAGATGGAAGAGGCCTTCGTCCAGGAGTGGACGGAAATGGGCTAAAGAAGAAGAAGAAGACGTCTGATCTTACAGAGCAGCTGAAATGTCAAAGGAATCGGGGTGTAAGGTCCGTCAAAGTGAAATGAGATTGTTAATATATCAACACTAAAAAATATGAAATGAAATTGGTTTGAAAGATCGCGCATTAATGAATTTCAAATGTTGGGGTGTAAAGAATGTAACTGTAACTGTAACTGTAACTCTGTCGCCATTTCGCTAGGGGCGCAGAGCTGCGTCCATTTTTTTCCTATCCTGACATACCTCTTTCAATTCATTCATATCCATCACCTTTTTCATGCATTTTCTTTTTTTACTCTTACTGTGTATATCCTATTCTTTCACTATCTCCTCAATCTGATCACTCCATACTTTTCTCGGTCGTCCCTTCCCTCTTTTTCCTTTCCCACTTTCTTTGTATACATACTTTGTCAGGCTACCATCATTCATTCTTTCCACAAGCCCAAACCATCTCATCACATTATTTTGTACCTTGTACAGAACATGTACAGAACAAAATTCAGTCCTTTAAATGAAAGATGGGAAAATGCTACTTCAACAAGATTCAAGCCAAAAAAGAGGAATGTTACTGGTAAAGAAAGGTATCAGATAAACAGAACTGGTGACAAGACTACCGAATGCTGCTGCCAGGAAAAATTTTAGCGAAGCAAAGTGCTGTCATATTTCGCCATTGCGGAGAGAGTTACACTGGCTGAGGGTCCGAGAGAGGGTAGAGTTCATGTTGTGTCTCACTGTACATAGGGCCCTGTACGGCACGGCACCCCCATGTCTCGCTGAGCTATGTTCTGTCGACAAGGCTTCAAAACGACCACTACGCTCTGCCTTCACTGCTGTCAACAAGGTCATAGTGCCCAAATAGCAAAGACATCAAATTTTGCAGACAGGAGCTTTGCGGTGGCCGGTCCGGTTGCCTGGAACAATTTGCTCGTCGGTGTTCGCGCGAACCACCCTACCACCACCTTCAGAAAGGGACTGAAGACACTGCTTTTCTCCAGAAGCCATGGCGCCCTCAAGATGGTCCTGGGCCATTAAATGGCGCCACAGAAAAAAAAGCATCCATCGACCATCATCATCAAAATTATCAATGCTGAGAATAGAGTCGTCAGTTCACTCGTAGAACGTTCAGAGCAAGGCGCTAGCTACACACATTGTTACTTTTATTTCTGCTCTCACCCAGGGACTCATTAGGTAACGCTGTGAGACTGATCTGCGCGCTCTGGACACAAATCCCCGCACTGGCCACTGGCTAACGATGCACCAGCATACTGCATCTCCTGCATAGAGCACTGTGGAACAAGGCACGTGAGCTGTGGGAAATGACGTCATACAAAAATATAAAATCATAGAACAGTGGTCAGAAGTCTTGCAAGATAAAACCTCAAGCAAACGATGCACCCATATACTGCATCTCCTGCGTAGAATACTGTGAAATAAGGCAGGTGAACGCAACTAAACGCAACTAAGCTACACATATAGTGTAACTTCTTGCTGCGTTATCCCCGAAGGGGTCGCATGTGGCGAGTTGAACCTATTTATTTTTATAGGTAAGGGGGCCGGCCTTACGCCAACCACTTCAGTTGAAGTGGGGGTTTCCCAGCTCCTGAGGGGGCTGGTACCCATTTCCTGTGAAGGCTGAGTAAACCTTGCCGGTATTTTTATTATGGGGTTTGAAATAAACACCGAAATAGGAAATCATTTCTGACACCCTCCTCGATGGGATTCGACCCCGAGCTCACGGGGAAGAATGCGAGCACTCTACCAACTGAGCTATCGACCGGACTAGGTGAGCTATGGGAAATGACGTAAAATACATTTATTTATTGAAAATCACATTCCTTGACTTATAGGTTGGTATGAGGCTGACAACCCTTACTGTAAAAATGGTTCACTTTGCCAATGTCACCCCTGTGTCAGGGAAGGTCGGCAAAAGTTGTAGGATTAATGTTCATTTGAGGTTTGGATTTTATTTGTAAGTACACATTCCGTACATTCCGTACACAAGTACAATTCCGCTGCAAGGCTTATCTTTGGAACAGGGAAGTTTTGCCACATCACTCCCATATTGAAGAGCCTACACTGGTTGAAATTCCCTGAAAGAGTGGCCTACAAGGTGTGCCATACGGTATACAAAGCTCTCAACGGCGTGGCTCCTGAATACTTGGCTGAGCTTTTGTCCCAGCAGTTCAGCACAAGTGACCTGGTGCTTAGATCTGCTGTGTCTGGTGGGGCCAGACTCAACGAACCCATCAGATTTTGTGCGACACGCTTTGGCGACCGAGGGTTCCGCAATGGCGCACCCTTGGTGTGGAATAAACTGCCCGTGTAGGTCAGGACGGCGAGTACTGAAGCATCATTTAAGAAAAAATTAAAGACTTACATGTTCAGTCAGTCATTTAGGGACTAACAAAAAAAAAAAAAAAAACTATGTGTGAGTGGGTGAACTTAATGTTTTATGTGAGTGAGTGAGGAATAAAGACAAACCAAACAATAAAAGGGCCCTTGAGGTGTGCTACACACGAAAACGGCGCTTTTTAAAAAAACAAATTATCCAAATATATATATATATACACATTCAGCATTTGTAAGCGCGAACTACACGTATTTGTTTGTGGGCATGCATTTGATATGAGCTTTAAATTTTAATATATCTTTGCATCTTAGATTATACATAGATTATAGACATAAACAATAAAACATTACAGTTCTAGACCATACAGTTATATTGTTGACAAAATGGTGTAATAGAAGTAATATACTCGTAAACCAATATTTTATACAAAAAAATAACACAATATATTCGTATGTATCGACCGGTCCGTAGCTCAGTGGTAACACTACGGATTCTGAATGGGAAGGTTGTGGGTTCGATCACCATCAACTGCTTCTCGAAGAACTGCACAGAAGATTTGGTATACGAAAGTCTGCCCACCAGTGGTTGAGCTCCTACCTATCAAATAGAAAGCAGACCGTTTGCTTTGGTGGAGACGAGACTCCTGAACGGCTGCTGGAGGTTGGCGTTCCACAAGGATCCATCCTGGGACCTATTCTTTTTATACTGTACACTGCTGGAATCCAAGATATTGCTCTGTCGTTTGGCCTTAATTTGAACTGTTATGCGGATGATATCCAGATCTATGCACCTTGTGAGGTTACTGAACGGTATCAAGCTGAAATTAAATTTCAAAGTTGCTTCGAAGCGATGCACAGCTGGTTAGCATCCAAAAAGCTGTGCCTGAATTCCAATAAGACGGAGTTCATATGGTTTGCTTCTAAAAGAAGACAACATTTGATACCTGTCGGTGACCTGGTTGTTGGTGGGGTGTGTGTAAGGCCCAGTACATCCGTAAGGATTCTTGGAGCGGTCGTGGACAGCAGCTTGTCAATGGAGCAGCACATAAGTACCATAGTTTCTTCCTGCTTTTATCATCTTAGACAGATCAAAACAGTGAAGAGACATTTGACAAATGATTGCGTTAAAACGCTCATATCTTCACTGGTTCTGTCTAGGATTGATTACTGCAACATTCTTCTGGCAGGTTTGCCGCGTGTGCAGCTGAGCAGATTGCAGTCTGTGATGAGGGCGTCAGCACGCATTGTGTTCGGTGCCAGTAAATACGATAGCTGTACACCTTTTCTGCGGGAATTACACTGGTTACCAGTGGAGGCCCGAATACAGTACAAAGTGTGTGCCCTCATGTACAGGGCTGTCACTGGCGCGGCACCAGACTACATAAGGGAAATGTGCTCTTTCAGAGACTTGGGGGAGATACATCGTGCTCTTAGATCGGCACAGAGTGCAGCCCATGAGATGGTTTTACCTTTTAGATCACAAAAAACTGTTTATGGGGATCGCGCTCTTTACTATGCAGGTCCCCAGCTCTGGAACGATCTTCCTCTGAGTCTCAGGCGGGCTGCTGACTACGACAGTTTCAGGGGAGGCCTGAAGACACACCTTTTTTCTAAATTTTATGAAATTTCTGAACAGTAGCTCTACTATAACTGTATAACTTGGAATTACTTTAATTGTATTTTTGTTTGGTTTCTGAAATTGATGTAGATACAATTTGATTTGATTTTTTGTTCTCGTCAAACGTTGGTGTAATTTATTGTACTTTGATTTTATATTGCAACAATACAATACATTAAATCAATACGTACAAAAGCTGCTCCGGCTATTTTTAATATTTATATGCTGTAATCGTAATTATTTTGGTGACAAAAGTGTGTGAAAGTATAATCGAAGTGTTAACAAATGGGACTTATGCTATTATTTTGATAACGGTACTGTGGAACTGGATAAAGTCTTTATTATTAACATATTTACATAGTCCTATTGAATAGTCATCGTCCAAGCACCTATAAATCTGAGTATAGGGTGGTCACAAAGATTACTGTGTATTTTTTGTCTAAATAATCGGTGAGAAGACATAAAATGACTGCTATGGAATTTATTACTGAGGCAAAAAACATACTAATGAATTTGAACTCGATTATTAATGATACCAACAATAAATTTAGCAAAGACCACATAGCAAAGCTCACACCAAGGCTTACCGACCTTTCGGGTACCATCAGCCAAATGGCTGTGAAGATGGGTAGCCTGGAAGGAGAAGTACAGGCGTACAAACAAATTGTTAATAATCCTCCCAAATCAATACCCAAATCGAATCCTTCCGACATGTATGAGGCCATTGCTGAGCTGGAAGATCGAAAGGAGAGGTCTAAAAACGTTATAATTTACAACTTACCTGAAGGTACTTCTAACACAATTGAAGGTATTAAAGAGGATGATGATTCAACTAAAAACACTATAAATCTTATCGATTCTTCAGCAACATCGGATATTGTGAAAATTTATAGACTGGGAATTAGAAAAACTGATTCATGTCGTCCAGTTAAGGTTGAATTTAGAGACCCGATAACAGTGAAAAAACTATTAAACTTCAAACGTATTATACCCAATGGAATAAAATTGAAACCAGATCAAACATATCAACAGAGGAAACAATTGATGGAGTTAAGGACTGAGTTGGAGGAGAGGAAAAAGAAGGGAGAGGTTAATTTAACCATAAAGTATATAAACTCGTCACCAAAAATTGTTTCAAGCACACCAAAAAACTACAGAGACATAAATTAAACTGCTTGTATCAAAATCTGAGAGGTGTTTGTACTAAAGTGAATGAGTTTTCCTCAATAGTACCAACCCTAGCATACGACATTCTCATTTTTACGGAGACTTGGCTTCACCCAAATATCCACACTGCTGAACTGGGGCTCTTCTCTTACACTACATACCGCCTGGACCGAAATGAACTCAATAGCACTAAAGTGAGAGGTGGTGGAGTGCTGATCTCAGTGAATAGAAATCTCAATTCCCGCAAACTCAAAACGATCAACTCTGATGTTGAACAAGTTTTTATCTTGGTGTCTTTTAATGGTTTTAAAATGGTGTTGGGTACAGTGTATATTCCGCCCTCTGCTGATATAGCGGTCTATCGAAGTCATTGCGATGAGGTGGAGCGATTAAAGATTGCCTATCCTGACGCTAAATTTCTTATTGTGGGAGATTATAATCTTCCAAATATTAATTGGATGGAACTGGGATCGGACTCATCACCGAATCCTAATAGATGTAATTTAACTGAGCGTGAAAATACTGTATTTGATATGTCTCTTCTTCTAAACCTTAATCAAGTTAATAGAGTTAGAAATGCAGGTGATAGAATACTAGATCTAGTTTTTTGTAGTAATATGTCTGCAATTGTTAACGAATCAGTGGAAGCTGTTGTTCCTCCGGACAGTCACCATCCGATTTTGGATATTGTCATTGATATTACTAAACCGCAGGTCTGTAATGTTGACTCTCCAGAATCCTATCGGAATTTTGTCAGGGCTAATTATGAAGGTGTAAACAAGTTTTTGTCTGAGGCCAATTGGTCATTCATCAATGCGAAAAATAATAATTTAGGCGAGATGGTTGAGGAGTTTTACAGCATTCTGAATGGAGCCATTGATTTGTGTATACCAGTTACAAAAGTTAGAAAATCATCATTCCCTAAATGGTATAGCCGTGATCTAATTGATTGTATCTGTGAGAAGAAACTTGCTCATAAAAAGTACAAGGAGACCAGATTAGCGCCAGATTATGAGAATTTCAATTTTCACAGAAAGCAGTGTAAGAAAATCTTGGTAGCGTGTTATAATGAATATATTAATGGCATTGAAATGTCTGTTAGGTCTGATGTAAAAAAGATTTTCAATTATTCACGATCTCTCAAAAATGAGAGTCAGAAAACTATATCTAATAATAATGTGGGAGAAGTACCAAACCTATTTGTTACGTTTTTTAAAAGTGTTTTTACTACTGA
Organism: Agapetus fuscipes; assembly: GCA_951799405.1. Classification (NCBI taxonomy): domain Eukaryota; kingdom Metazoa; phylum Arthropoda; class Insecta; order Trichoptera; family Glossosomatidae; genus Agapetus; species Agapetus fuscipes. The sequence goes on along the minus strand of OX637344.1, from coordinate 17,810,878 downwards.
TAATACTGGTCAGTCCTTTGATTTCTCATCTCACATTGATTTTCAGCTCTCGAGCTTGTCATTTGAAGTGTCTGATGTTACATCAGGTATAAAATTAATGAAACCTTTAACTTGTCCTGGCCCTGATGGGGTTCCGGCATTTTTTTTAAAGAATTGTGCTTCTAGTTTGACACAACCTTTGTGCACTATTTTTAATTTATCTATATCTTCTGGATGCTTTCCACTTATCTGGAAGACATCCTACATCACTCCAATATTCAAAGGTAAGGATAGGAAGGATGTCACAAACTACAGACCTATTAACTTGCTCTCGGCTATTCCCAAACTGCTTGAAAAACTGGTTTTATCGAAAATTGGATTTGTGGTCACTAGATCTTTAACTAATTGTCAACATGGCTTTTTACCCAATAGATCTACGACCACTAATCTCATGTCTTATGAGAATTTTTTGTCGGGGGCTCTTGGTAGACGTAAACAGATCGATGTTATTTACACAGATTTCGCTAAAGCTTTTGATAGAGTTTCTCACAATATCTTGCTTACGAAGCTGGAAGCAATGGGAGTATCTGGTAGCTTTTTGTTGTGGATTAGGAGTTATATTATGAATCGTTCCCTGATCGTGAAAATAAATAACTCTGAGTCTGATCCTTTTACACAAACTAGTGGTGTCCCACAAGGATCTCATCTTGGTCCGCTGCTATTTTTATTATTCATTGACGATATTGTTAATGTTGTCCAGGACTGTAATGTACTTTTGTTTGCGGATGACATTAAAAATTTTCGTGAGATCGACTCAATCAACGATTGTATTAAACTACAATCGACACTTGATAGATTAAATAACTGGTGTTCACTTAATCATCTTAATCTTAATATATCCAAATGTCAAGTGATGCGTTTTTATAGAATAAAAAACCCATTGATTAAAGATTATGTTATTAATCATAACTTATTAAATAATGTTTTAGTCATCTCTGACTTGGGGGTTCTGTTTGATCATAAACTCTCATTTGTCGCCCACATTAACGATATCCGCGCTAAAAGTATGAAAATGCTTGGCTTTGTTTTCCGAATTACCAAAGATTTCCGTGATTTACAAACAATAAAAATTCTTTATACTTCACTGGTCCGTAGCGTTTTAGAATACTGTTCTACCATCTGGTCTCCTCACTTCTCGGTCCATATTGACAATATTGAAAAAGTTCATACTAAATTTTTAAAAATCGTTAATTTTAAACTAAATATTCCTATTGCTAATTTTGACCCCATCTTCCTTAACTCCTTACTTAATTTAACTAGTTTGTCTAATAGGAGAAAAATTATTGATTTACTCACACTCTATAAAATTAAGAATGGTCTAATAGATTGCCCGATGTTGCTTGAAACTATTAATTTTTTTGTTCCGCGACAGGGATCTCGTCAGATAGTTCCTTATCGCCCTGTAGCTTCCAATACAAATGCACAATATAACAGTTGCATAAATCGCCTTCAACGTAGTGGTAATACCTGTACACTGGACTTTGACCCACCCAACAATAACTTTGATAGGTATAGAGCTGGTCTGTTGAGGTACTTTTTGGATGAATAGTGTTTTTATTTCTGTTGCTTGTATATTTCATTTGATTTTTGATTTATATTTTTTGATTTATATTTTTTCTCTAGATAGTAACTTTGATTTTTATTCTTATTTTTATATAGTTTTTGTTATTGTGTTTATTTGTTTCATTTTACTTTCATATACTTTACATCTTTTTGGTATTTTTATGTATTTGTGTTATTTTTGAAACTATGTAACTGGAGGAAATGAAAGAAGTATGTAAGGACAGAAAGAAATGGCGGTTGATCTGTAATGTTGGCGAATAGGGTTTATTAAATTGGAATTTGTTTTTGTTTGTAAATGGATATTTTGTATTTGGATATTATTATTTAATGATGTATAAAATGTAATTTGTCGTGTGTGTGTGTTCCTTGACTTATAGGTTGGTATGCGGCTGACCACCCATGCTGTAAAAATGGTTCACTTTGCCAATGTCACCCCTGTCTCAGGGAAGGACGGCAAGAGTTGCAGGGTGTATGTCCATTTGAGATTTGATTTTTATGTTGTAGGTTCACATGAGGCATGTGCAAGCGCGAACTTGTACGTGTCTGGTTGTGAGAATGCATGTAATGTGAATCTTCAATGTAACATATCCTTGCAACTTAGATTAGATTAGATTAGATTAGATGTAACCATTTCATGTAAAAGGCACTAAGTGCCGTTAATAAATAAATAAATAAAAAAATAAATAAAAAAAAATATTCTATTGAAATTTATTTTTCTGCCATTTTAAATATTTGTTTGTCCGTAAGTTTAAGTTAATGTTAATTATTGTTTTTACAACGTGTAAAGCGCCCTTGAGGTGATTGGTCACAATACGGCGCTAAAGAAATCGTCCAATAAATAAATTCGAATCCCGGCGGAGCACAAAATATATACGATTTATATTTTCAAATTTGCTCTTCGCTGGGTTGAAAAATTCACAAACCTTTACCAATGACCGGTCACCAAAGGTCCATCCAGCCTTACAGCAACTGACCCACCTGTCACTACACCATGTGATTCACAAAACGGGTGGATCACGGTGAGACGTGGAAAAGATAGCCACCGAAAACCGACGGAAGGCAGAAAGCCCGATGGGGGCGGCGGCCGTCCTCGGGGGACTCAAAAAAGACCCTCGGAGACGGTTGTCCTAGCCCCTCTCAAACAAGATTGCCCCCCTTTGTCATACGCCGGAGTCCTGCGTAGGATAACGGGGGATAATGGGCTCACGGACGAGCTGCCGGTGGTTCATGGCATCCGCAAGGGCGCCAATGGCACTCTAAAGATAACGCTGGCCAGGGGTGATCACAGGGGACCTGCCTTGGAGAGCCTTTTCGTCGGCGCAGCCGGCAGCGATTTCAGGGTGCAAAGAATGGCGCCTAAGCGCACAGTCTTTGTAAGGGACCTCTGCGAGGGTGTGGAGGTCGTTGATGTCAAGGCATCACTGGCCAGGATGGTTGGTGACACCGATGTGGAGGTTGGTCCTCTGAGGTCTGGACCGCGGGGAACCTTTACCTGCACGGCGAGGATTCCGTGGTCAAAGGCCAGCACGGAGGTGCTGGAGCGGGGTCGACTCCAGGTCGGTCTTCTCCGTTGCCGTATGCAGCCAAGGATTGAGATTAGGCAGTGCTTCCTCTGCCTAGGATTCTCCCACATTGCAGCTCGATGCACTGTGGGAGATAAATGGAAGAAAACAGGTAAGGTAGGTAAGTACCCTATCTGTCGTAGGTGCGGAGAGTGTGGGCACTTGGCCGCGGACTGCAAAGCTCCGCTGCGATGCGCCCCGTGCTCGAGGGCGGGCCTTGAGGCGGCGCACTGGTGCGGAAGCGCTAAGTGCGGGGCTTTCAGGTGTGCCCTAAAAGTCGCAAAATGCTTAAATTCCTGCAAATAAATCTGGGCCATTGCCAAGCTGCCCAGGATCTAATGTTTCAGGTGGCACGAGAGAAGGGGATTGACGTTGTCCTGGTCTCTGAACAGTATCGCAACTCTACAAGTTGTTGGTACTCGGACGAGACTGGAAGGGCGGCAATCTTCTTCCCATCACAGCACGCGGCCATCACTGGGAGACCCTTGAACGGCGGCAGTGGAAGAGACAAAGGCTTGTCCTTATTCTCAAAAAGGCAGTCGCGGACGGACCCTCATCTTTTAGACCGCTGTGCATGCTGGACGGCTTCGGGAAGCTCCTTGAGCGACTCCTGCTTGGGAGACTTCAGCCAATTCTGGAGGATCCGGAGCGGGGTCTCTCCGACAAGCAGTACGGCTTCAGGCGGGGCAGATCCACAATTGACGCAGTCGGACACGTTGTCAACGTCATCCGACAAGCATGGCAGGGCACGGTGAAGAGCCACCGACGGGTTGTCATGATAGCGCTGGACATCCGGAATGCTTTTAACTTTAAAGAAATATTGTAATGGTGTGAATGCTGTGTATGCTTCTAGTGTTGTATAGCTGTGATTGCCTGCGTGATGTTTGTGTGAAGATGTATGCTTGTGTCTATTGATGTAGTGTGCATAGTTTGGATGATTGGTTATTTGTGTTACTGTTGCTTATTATTATTTTTTTTTTTTATTGTTTATATGTACCAATTGTCTGTATTGCACCTCTTAATAAATAAATAAATAAATAAGAAACTCTGCGCGATGGGAATTAATCCTCAGAGCGCTGAGGGAGAGCTTCCGCGTGCCAGACTATTTGATGGCCATGCTTGAAAGTTACTTCGATGGTCGAAGTCTTGAGTATCGGCACGGTGCCTCTGGTGTGGAAGAGAAGCGGCGGATCACGTCTGGCGTCCCGCAGGGATCGGTCTTAGGACCGACCTTGTGGAATGCTTTATACGATGGTCTGTTGCGGACGGACATGCCTGAGGGGTCGAGCATTGTTGCTTTTGCGGACGACATCGCAGTGATGATCGAGGGGAGGACTTCCCGTGAACTTGAAGTTATAGGGAACGAGGCTCTCAGACGGGTAAAGGTATGGCTTGACAGAGCTGGTTTGGAACTGGCCATACAGAAGACCGAAGCCGTACTGTTTTGTCGCAAGCGACGACCTCTGCTGCCTAAGCTACTGCTAGAGGGTTTTGAGGTGCCGTTGGCTAAATCGCTACGCTACCTTGGAATCCAACTCGATCGTGGTCTTCGTTTCGGAGAACACATCGAGCTGGCGGCTGCAAAGGCAAGCGGAGCAGCGATACAGTTGGGGAGGCTCATGCCGAACGTGGGTGGGCCGAAATCATGCAGGAGGAAACTATTGCATGAGGTGGTCCACTCCACACTTCTGTATGGGGCACCCATTTGGGCGCAGGCGCTTGAGACAGAGCTGCACAGGAAGAAGATGGCTGCCGTCCAGAGAAGAAGCGCGCTGAGAGTTATCTCCGGCTACCGCACCATGTCCGAGGAAGCGGCATTGGTGCTGGCTTCTTCTCCACCCATAGATCTGCTGGCGCTTGAGCGCAAAGCAGTCTATGAATCAGGTAAGGGACCGCACCATAGGAAACTGACGCTGTCAAAGTGGCAGGATCGCTGGAACTCGGCATCTAAAGGACGCTGGACGAACAGGCTTGTCAGCCAACTCGAGCCTTGGTACTCGAGGAAGCATGGCTGCCTGAACTACCGGCTCACGCAGATGCTGAGTGGACACGGTTGTTTCGGTTTTTTCCTACACCGTATAGGAAAAGAAGCAACTGCAGCATGCTGGCACTGCGACTCAGAAAATGATGACGCGGAGCACACGCTACTGTCGTGTCCTGCCTGGGCGGACCACAGGGGGTCATTAATGGCAACCATTGTGGTCGATCGACTAGACCTGGACATGGTAGTACCGTCAATGCTCCAATCAGAAGAGAACTGGCGGGCCTGGGATACCTTTGCCTCTCGCGTGATCGGAAAGAAGGAGGATGCCGAGCGCGTAAGGCGAAGGATGAACACGACCCGCCAAAATGTAGTAAATCTAGTCTCTGTTGATAGAAGTGTTAATGTAGATTAATTAGTCTTAACACAATGTAGATAGTGTAGATTTGCCAATTGACGCAACTGAAATGTGAAGACATGCTGTGCATGTAAAGACACACCACACCCCGATGTCATGCTTGACGGCAGTTCCAGGGTGTGGCAAGATGCAGAGGGGGGTTTTTAGTGAGTAAAAATCTCACATATCCTGCCGGCGGAAACAATGGCAGGAATCTTTTGAAGATTTTCCCCTCTCAATGAAAAAAAAAAAAAAAAAAAAAAAAAAAAAAAGCCTTACAGCAACTGGGTCTTGCTTGAGTATAGGTGCTTGGTAGCGACGACCAAGCTCGTACACCTCTGCGGCACTACAACAAGTGTCATAAACCCCTAGAGTCTCTAGAATCTAGGGAGTCTACCGCACAGGATTTCTTAAAAAAAAAAAACAACATTAAACTGATCAGCGTGCTTCTCCTCTTCCAGATCCTCAGTCCAGTTGTGGACGTAAGTCTCTTTTTATATTTTCCGAGTCTTCTTATCTGAAGCTTTGTTCAGCCATCAGACGAGCTATCTTTGGCCAATTTGTCGTGAAATGCACCCGCTCCGGCTGCTTTTCTTTCAAATTTAAAACGTCCATGTTTTATCCATGGTACCAGTAGATGCTTGCTAAGTTTAGCGCTTTCCCAACTTGTCAGTGCCGTAACCAGGGGGGGGGGCGCTGGGAGGGCCCCGGGCCTAATTGCTTAGTGCGCCCTTGTACAACTTACACCAACTCACTATTTATCCTAAGTTGGCTCTCGGCGAGGGATCCCCAAGAACTGAGATCGTATAGGCAGGTCTGGGAGGTCTTAGAAGTTGAACCCTGTTGAACCAAGATGGCAACCTGGGATTGTTATTCCAAAATGGTTTGAAATAAATTTTCGAAGAGGAATGCAATTCACCAATCCATTTTTGCCTGCCCAGAAACACATATTTACATCATCATCAATTGATTTATCTACTATAATCTACGTTGCAAAGATATATTGACATTTAAAGCTCTTATTTAATGCATGACCACAAGCCGGCACATGTACCTAAGTTCGCGCTTACACATGCTGCATGTGTACATACACAATAAATCAAACCTCACATGAACATAAACCTTGCAACTCCTACCGCCTTTCCTTGAAACCTAGGGGCGTTGGCAAAAGTGAACCAAGTTTGTACAGCATAGGTTGTCAGCCTCATACCAACCAAATAATAATCTTTAATCTAAGTGGCAAATATATGCTACAATTTTAGATTCATATTTCATACATGCTCATAAGCGCGCACGTGTATGTGCGCTTACAGCTACTGCATGTGTACCTACTTACAAAATAAAAACCCAAATCTTGCATGAACGTAAACTTGCAACTCTTGCCACCTTTCTATGAAACGAAATATGATACATGCAAAACAAAGAAGCATATAAAAAATAAGTCTACTAAATCGCTGCTTTATTTTCACTCAATTATTAATTTTACTTTAATTAATATAAGCGAACGTTTTCGATCCCTCGATCATCTTCAGATACAAAAAGATTTAAAAAATATGTTAGCCGTCCTAATTAAAAATTGAATTAGGCTGATTGTTTTAGTGAGCGCTGTTTTTGTGTTTATCACACCTCAAGAGCCCTCTGCGAGCTTGGTCATCGCTGCAGAAAGCGCCAATCCTCAAGCAAGACCCAGTTGCTGTAAGGCTGGATGGACCTTTCGATGACCGGTCTTTGGTAAAGGTTTATGAACTTTTCAACCCAGCGAAGAGCAAATTTGAAAATATAAATGGTATATTTTTTGTGCCCCGCCGGGATTCGAACCCACAACCTTCCATTTACGAGTCCGAAATGTTACCACTGGACTACGGACCGGTCAAGTCCTAGGTACAAAATATCAATTCATCATTTTCACAATGTTAGTAATGCAAAATACGAGTATATAAAAATGTATAGTAATCAGAATAAATATGAAATATTTAGATACTTCGTCTTCATTCCCATCCCGCCTAAATGTTCCGCCTAGCAACCAACTTAGTTGCTAGCTGCCGTAGGCGAGTCTCACTCCCCCACCAGGAGATGCGGTTCACACCAGGATAGCATTAGTGACACTTCGTCACCTTACTGCTTATTTGTCTTATGTGCAACAGAGTTAATTTCACATGTGTACTGGACTAATGTGTCTTATGAATCTATAATCTAAGTTGCAGAGATATATTAACATTTAAGGCTCTCAAATGCATGCCCACAAACAAAAACGTGTAGTTCGCGCTTACAAATGCTGAATGTTTACTGACAAATAAAATCCAAACCTCAAATGAACATAAGCCCTATAACTTTTGCCGACCTTCCCTGACAAAGGGGTGACATTAGCAAAGTGAACCATTGTTTACAGTATGGGTGGTCAGCCTCACACCAACTTATAAGTCAAGGAATACAAAAAAATAAATAACATTTAAGTATTTAAAAACAACAAAACCTTAAAAAGAAATCTATACAAAAAAGTCAATACTTCCCTATACATCAATCAATACATTCTTGGGAGGAAGTCTGGGCTACTACAACCAAAGGTGCCCATACTAAAACCTACTTCCAGAGTGTAGAGAACCGTAGGGGGGTGAAAAATTTGTGTTTGGATTTTAGTATTACACAGCATTTGTCAGGCCATGGTAAATTTAGGGAGTATTTAAATCGCTTCAAAATTGTAGATAATCCAAATTGTAGTTGTGAAGATAATATCATTGAAAATTCAGACCATATACTTTTTTTTTGCAAAAATTATGACAATGTTCGGATACAATTTTATATAGAATGTATAACACTAGGATTGCCTTGGCCACCTCCAAAATATGAAATTTTACAGATTGAACTTAGACATTTATTTTTCAAATTTATACATAGAGTTGTTTTAAATGGGTAAATATAGCTTTAAATATAAATGAAATTCTTAGATAAAGAAAATGAGAGTGTAGTGTATAATTAAAAAATAAAAATAAAAAAAGATGTAGGTATGTATAATTATTATTTTGTAAATTTTATTTTAAGTGTGGTATACTGTATAAGTGGTACACACTAATAAGCTCCCCCCCATTAGGGTTACTAATGGAGGGAAAATTAAAAAAAAAAAAAAAAAAAAAAAAAACACCCCTATACAAATTATGAACATAAATGAATAAGCCAACATTACAAATCAACATTGCAGATTAGCCGCCACTTCTTCCTGTCCTTACATAAGTACTTCTTTCATTTCATCCAGAATGCTGGAAATTAATTTTGAAAATATTAAACAACTCTCACATTATCATGTTTTACGTTTTTTCTTAACTCAGATTGTGTAGAATGCGATTCTTAAGACGATTTCATTTTGAGGTCATCTTTAAATAAAATGGTAGATAAACCAAACAAGCATTTCAGCGACATGTTTTTAACGTACGCCGAATAGAAAATCGAAGTCGATAATCCAGCATTTCTTTAGGAAATGTGATGAAGTATGAAAAAATCACATAAATAAGCTGCACGTATAGTGCATGCAGCGTGTGCAACTTTTTATTTTCACATTTTATTGGGAAGGCTGAGTAAACCTGGCCAGATTTGTGAAGAGGAATGCAATGCACCAACTTGTTTTGCCTGGCTAGAAACAGGTACCAACATTATCAATTATATAATCTATAATCTACGTTGCAAAGATATTGTTATGTAAATATGAAATATAGATGTTTAAAATAAGTAGGTATTAGTTATAGGAATTCTGTATTGTATTGTGTGGGTAGGAATCATTGAATAAAATACGTGCAGCATCGAGAAATAATAATTACTATGCCTTTCTGGAACTGTCTAGCAAATATAGGTCTAGATTGTACTGTTTTAAAGAGTATAAGAAGGGTGCCAGTGGCTTGCAGGGCCAGCAGTATCATACGAGATTTACAAACACATAGAACTAACTTGATCAGTGAACAGAAAACAAGTGGAATAGTCGAGAAAGCTTTGTGAAAATAAATTATTTAAAAGTGTAAAATAAACAACTGTATAAGAAGACCTGTGTATTTTAATTTGAAAGTCTTTTGAACCCTAATTTCGTAACAATATATTACATTTCAGATTTATATTAAATGCATTCCCACAAGCAGACACAAATAAATTCGGGCTTAAACATGCCGCATGTGAACCTACAATATACAACCCGATCTCAAATGAACATAAGCCCTGCAACTCTTGCCGACCTTCCCTGGAACAGGGGTGACATTGGCAAAGTGAAACATTTTTTTACAGTATTGAGCAAACAAAGATATTCTTCAAAATTTTAGACGATGATCTAAGATCAAAAACGTTAGTAAAATTTAAAAATAAAAATTATAAAAGTGAAAATATAGAACAGTGTTTGGTTTAAACCACATTTAAACCCTTTAACTAAATAAATAAAAGATATGCTACATCGGGGATTCACATTATTATGTATTCGCATAAGCAGACACGTACTTATTTGCGCTTGCACATGCCGCATGTGAACCTATAACATAAAACTCTCAAATAGACATTAACCCAGCAACTCTTGCCGTCCTTCCCTGAAACAGGGGGGACATTGACAAAGTGAACCATTTTCTACAGCATGGGTGGTCATTACATTATTCAAGTCAAGGCATTATTAATTTAAAATAAATCTTCACAATGTAAATACACCAACCTTTACACTTTTATTACTTACTTTTTTTTTAAATAGATTTGTGAAGAGGAATGCAATTCACCAACCTATTCTGCCAGGCCAGAAACAGGTATTAATATCATCAATTAATAATTCATTATTGTTTATTTTAATGAATTATTAATTAATATTACCCAATAACATCTGTTGAACCAGGTTAAAAGTTATGACCAAATGACCCAGGCGGGGATCGAACCAACGTTGTTCTATTCCAAACACGCTAGAAAGACCAGCCCACTTGGCCCCCTCGGCCATAACACCGACTACTTCCTACTTAATATTTGCCACTTACCACTTTCCTGTAGTCCCCGTGTGTGCGGGCTGTGGAGGCTTCACGCACACGTGTACACACATGTGTACTCAGCCTTCTAGCATTTAACATACAAATACTACATCTATACAACGCGGGGTAGCGTTGCAAATTAAATAACTTTTGTTTTATGTGAAAACAATGTATCGAAATTAAACGGCGCCGCCATACAAAGCGGGAGCTTGCACCGCAGCGCCTTTATCATCTGTAATCTAAGTTGCAAACATGCGTTAACATTTGAAATTCATACTAAATACGGGCCCACAAGCAGACACGTGTAACTTCGCGCTTACAAATGCTGCATGTTGGTGTTATGGCCGAGAGAGCCAAGCGGGCTGATCTTTCTAGCGTATTTAGAATTTTGACCATAATTTTGGACCCTGGTTCAACAGATGCTATTGGATAATTATTTATTAATAATTCATTATAATAAACAAAAATGAATTATTAATTAATAATATTAATACTTGTTTTTGGCAATGCAGAATAGTTAAGTGAATTGCATTCCTCTTCACAAATCAATTTTTTAAAAGATGAATATAAAAATAAATATAAAATCCAAATCTCATATGAACATAAGCCCTGCAACTTTTGCCGATCTTCCCTGAAACCGGAGTGTCATTGGCAAAGTGAGACATATTTTACAGTATGGGTGGTTTACAGCCTCATACTAACTTATAAGTCAAGGTATTTCGGTTCGCGAAATTCATCAGTTGGTAAAGTGCTTGCATTCCATGCCGAGAGCTCGGGCTCTATAATCTATAATCTAAGTTGCAAGGATATATTCATTCAAAGCTCTCAGATGTATGCCCACAAACAAACACGTGTAGTTCGCGCTTACAAATGCTGATTGTGAACTTACAAATAAAATCCAAACCTCAAATGAACATAAGCCCTGCAACTCTTGCCGACATTCCCCGAAACAGGGGTGACATTGGCAAAGTGAACCATTTTTTACAGTATGGGTGGTCAGCCTCATACCAACCTATAAGTCAAGGAAGTCACTCAAGGACTCTCGGTGTCTCAAATGATTTTTTCTACTCCCATTTGGTAATTTACTAATTACAAAACGGCTAACGCAATCACAATGCCATACATTTCTACACCCGTTGCATAATGTTACATTATGCAACCGGTAACCGTGTTAAAATGAACATGTGCGCATGCGCATTGTCAGAATTGGAACCATTTTTTAATTTCAAATGTCAACCTTGTATGGGGGTATGAAGACCTGTCAATCCAAGATGGCCGCAAGCGATCAGCTGATTAGGCTTCATACAATATTAGTGATATTCGGTAGGTAGGAATTACCGTGGTGATGAGACTTTCAGCCCTGTTCAGATGAAAATAAATAAGTATATTTTATGTGTAGAGTCAAATAAAAATTGTTAATAGTGCTAAAATTTATCGAATTTATTTATCGGATTGCTCCAAATAAAGCTTTCCTTTTTTCAATGGAAAATAAAAGGCTTGAAAGGAAAACAATACAAAAAATTTCACCGCAAAAAATAAACAAACTCAAAAAGTTACTTGGTTAATAGGTGAGTATGAGGTTGATCACCTATGCTGTACAAATTTGGTTCACCTGCCAATACAAACGCAGGGCATATGTTTATTTGAGTTTTGGGTTTGAATGTTTAAGCTTATATGCAGGATGTAAAAGCGCGACCTTATACATATGTGTCGGCTTGTGGGCATGAATTCAATATGAAACCTAAATATAATTTATTTTTACAACTTAGGTTAGATTAGATAATCGAAGGGAATGATAAATCACACGTTTTGACAAAGGTAAGGTTTTAATTACTTCAAATGGACGAGTACATTATAATGACTATTATTCACTATTTTGTTAATTCTCTCATGGTCGTAGAAAAAGTATTGTATGCCACTGCACGTAATTAGTCTTTGTAACACTCGTGCTTTCTATTGTGCCATTCGGCTGCGCCTCATGGCACAAACTAGCACTAGTGTAAAAAAGACTATCATTACTTGGCAGTGGCATAAATAACTATTTTCTACTCCCATTTGGTAATTTACTAATTACAAAACGGCTAACGCAATGACAATGCTATACATTTCCACACCAGTTGCGTAATGTTACATTACGCAACTGATAAAGGTGTTGAAATGAAAATGTGCGCATGCGCATTGTCAGAAATGGAACCATTTTTGAATTTCGAGTATCAATCTTGTATGAGGCTATCCTTCTAAGCGACCGATAACAAACTATTATTGGCCGTTTCCATAGCAACCACGTTTAAACGTCAGCCATTACATGAATATTTTCAATTTATTGATAGTTCCTCCCCACTATGTTCAATCTTGGTTCAAATGAAAATGAATAATATATTTTATGCGTAGAGTCAAATAAAAATTGTTAAAAGTGTAATAATTCATCAATGTTATTTATCAAAATACTCCAAGTTGTAGCTTTCCTTTTTTCGAAGGAAAACAGAAGGCTTGAAAGTAAATAATGCAAAATATTTGCACCGCAAAAAAAATAACAAATTTAAACAGTTACTTGGCTAATAGGTTGGTATGAGGTTGACCATCTATGCTGTAAAAACTTGGTTCACTTTGCCAATGACACCCCTGCTTCAGTGGTTGCAGAGCATTTGAGTTTTGGGTTTGAATATTAACCCTTATATGCGGCATGTATAAGCGCAACCTTATATGTGTCTGCTTGTGGGCATAAATTTAAAATGAATCCCAAATGTAATATATCTTTGCAGATTAGATTAGATAATCGAGGGGAATGATAAATTATACGGTTTGACAAAGGTGGGGTATTAATTACTTCAAATGGACGAATATATTATAATGACTATTATTTACTATTTTGTTATTTATTTCATGTTCGTAGAAAAAGTATTGTATGCCACTGCACGTAATAAGTCTTTGTAACACTCTTGCTGTCTATTGTGCCATTCGGCTGCGCCTCATGGCACAAACTAGCACTCGTGTTACAAAGACTATCATTACTAGGCAGTGGCATAAATAACTATTCCGTTTCGGTGTCAAACTCAAAATAAAATACCAGCAAGGTTTACTTAGCCTTCACAAGAAACGAGTACAACCCGCCTCGGCAGCTGGGAAAGCCCCACTTCAACTGAAGTAGTAGGTGTAATGCTGTCCCCCTTACCTGTAAAAATAAATAGGTTCACTCGCCACAAGTGGCACAAACTTGCACTATATGTGTAGCTTAGTTGCGTTTTTTTATTTCACTATTCTTCTACTATTAAAGACCCACTTTTCTCGATGTTCCCTTGCCTCATTTTCCTTTCACATAATATATTCTTTGGATGAACACTTTGGTCGCAATCGGATTCTTTGATATATTTTTTGATTCGCTAATCTTAACATTTAAGGTTCAAATTTAAAAAAAAATCACAAAAACGTTTAATCACCGGATAACGTTGGTTCGAATCCCGCGACGATAACTTCGATCCTGGTTCAACAGATGCCGTTGCATGCACACAAGCTTCTGCTTTCGCATGAAGACAACTGGCCAGGTAAAATAGGTTGGTGGATTGCATTCCTTTCCACAAATCTATTTTTTTTTTTAAATAAAAAATAAAAACATACAAAACTCTGATCAAGCCAGTCCTAACATACGCTTCTGAAACCTGGGGGATGACAATACCACTGAAGGGTCCATCGCAGCATTTTTAAGAAGGATCCTTAGATTAATCTACGGCTCTGTGAGAGATCCCAATGGTTGGCGTCGTCGATATAACCGAGAGTTGTACGATATCTATATAGAACCAGATGTGATCAGCTCCAGCAAAGTGGGGCGCTTGAGATGGGCTGGTCACATAATCAGAATGGACGACAACAACCCTACAAAACTCCTCACACTCTCAGGCCTACAGGAAGGTAGAAGACCAGGAAGGCCCAAAATGCGATGGATTGACAGCGTCGACGCGGATACGTCTTTAAGTCAAGTGAGAAATTGGAAAACAAATTGACAAGAATGGAAGAAACTCCTGGATTCAGCCAAACCCTCCCATGGCTGTCGAGCTTAGGACGATGATGATGATCTAAGCATTTATATGCGACAATGGTACATTCCTCCTCATTGTATTTTGAGTAGAGTTTTATAATGATCACAGGTAGTCCCTAGTTAGCCTGCTTGACCCCCAGGTCCCCGCACTAGGGGCGGAGCGCTACGCGCCCTGCTTGCTGCTAATTCAGTAATATATGTCGCGCCCCCGCTGAGGTCTGCGCCCCCCAGGACACATAAAACACTTCCCTGACTGCTGCATACACACGCAGCTACAATGCGTGTGAGGAAACACTCAACAGTTCAACGTCCTGCAGTGCTTGCTTGGCTTATCCACCATTTGATTCAAAGATGACTAATAGGTTGGTATGCGGCTGACCGTCCATGGTGTAAAAAATGGTTCACTTTGACAATGTCACCCCTGTTTCAGGGAAGGACGGCAAGATTTGCAGGGTGTTTGTCCATTTGAGATATGGGTTTTTATGCTGTAAGTCCTGTTGCATGTTTAAGCGCGAACTCACACGTGTCTGCTTGTGAGAATGCTAGTGTAAATCCCCAATGTTACATATCTTTGCAACTTAGATTAGATAAGAGATGACCTTTCAATGAATTGTTCTACTAATTCTACAGAGCTAAGAAAAATACACGATAATATGAGGGTTCCTTTAATTATTTTTAAAATCAATCTCCAGTTTTCATACTAGCCCGTTAAAAATAAATAGGTTCCACTCGCCACATGCAAAACTCTTCAGGGATAACGCCGCAAGAAGTTACACTATATTTGTAGCTTAGTTACGTTACTGGTTACACCGCAGCCATTCATAAATCATAACCCACTCATTTCTCACCATGTCATTCAAAGGTTTAATAAACTTTATTTTCTTCCCGTTCACACTCTTACTTTCACCACATTCTTTAAATAATCTTGTAATAATCTAAGTTGCAAATATATATTAACATTCAAAACTCATATCAAATGCATGCCCACAAACAAACACGTGTAAGTTCGCGCTTATAAATGCTGAATGCAGTGGTTTCTCAAGTTTTCCAAATTTTTGTTAATTTTAAATTATAATTTAGTATTTTGTATTTGATTTTAATGCTTATCCATTTATTTATGTCTAAAATGTTATTTGTTGTGTATATTCCTTGACCTTGTAGATTAGATTAGTACCTACCTACTTACAAATTAAAGTCCAAACCTCAAATGAACAAAAACCCTGCAAATTTTTCCGACCTTCGCTGAAATAGGGGTGACATTGGCAAAGTGAACCATTATTTACAGGATGGGTGGTCAACCTCATACCAACCTAGATTATAGATTATCCAATTAGCTCACTTTAGTCTTAATTATTTGAGCGCGCTTTACGGCATCAGCTGTTAATGGACCATCAGCAGGGACGTAAAAAAGTTAATGCGTTTGCCCGCCATTACAGGGTCCTCACTTTAATGAGCATTCAGCAGAACACTCCGTCATTATCATGAAGCAGCTTACGTTTGTAAAAAATACACCTCCCTTAGGCCCGGTATATTCAAGTTTAGTTATATTTTATTACTTTAACTATTATTCAAAATACTCACTTCGAGATAACTAAAACCGAGAATTACCGAAGTGACAAGCCCTGCCCCACAATCTTAGAAATAATTATAATGCCATTCAAAACCTTAAAAACCAAACCACTGGTTATAAAAATCAAATGCCTAACCTTCATTAAGCTGGAAAACGACACAAAAAATGTTCAGTTTGCAATCCTCAATGATGTATCCTCATTAAAAAAAAAACAGCTGCTGTCGGTGAAGACGACGCCATCTTGCAAATCGTTAGTTAACTAATTATTTAAAAATTCAAATGGGTAAAACATAGTTTTAATTCATTTATTTATTTCTGTTTTGTGCTCGAACATTTTCGCCTAATGAGGCATCTTCAGGAGCAGAATGGTTACAAATATTTTTATAAAAATAATTTTTAAAACCTTAGTTAACTAACTAATATAATATACTGGTGAAATTCGGTGAGTTAAATATTATGAAAATTTAACTAAAATAGCATTTTAGTTTACTTTACTATACTTGAAAATATCGACCCTTAGTCCAGTGGTAAACGCCTCGGACTTGATATCGAAAGCTAAAGACCGGTCCGTAGTTCAGTGGTAACACTTCGGACCCTGAATGAGAAGGTTGTGGGTTCGATTCCCGGTGGAGCACAAAAAATATACCATTTATATTTTCAAATTTGCTCTTCGCTGGGTTGAAAAATTCATAAAACCTTTACCAATGACCGGTCACCAAAGGTCCATCCAGCCTTACAGCAACTGGGTCTTGCTTGAGAATTGGCGCTTTTAGCGACGACGATCAAGCTCGTAAAAAGGTCGATAGCTCAATTGGTAGAATGCTTGCATTCCATGCCGAGAGCAAGGGTTCGATCTCAAAGGTTTACTCAGCCTTCACAAGAAATGAGAACCAGCCCCCCCGGGAGCTGGGAAACCCCCACTTCAACTGAAAGTGGTTGGTGTGAGGCCGGCCCCCTTTCCTGTAAAAATAAAGAGGTCCCGAAGCGCCACATGCGACCCCTTCGGGGAACCGCAGGTAGAAAGTTACACTATATGTGTAGCTTAGTTGCGTTTGCGTTTTAAAGAGTTCACGGACAAACACAGCATTTAATGCGTGATTAGGCAGCAATGTGCATTGTTAGGTTTAAGTTGGAATTACGGTCGTTTGACATTTATAATAATTATACATAATAACTACGCTGTTAAAAAAAAGGACGCGTTAGCTACGTCGCTAACGAAACGTCGAGAGAAATGTAAGTTCTCTTATAACGGTTCGTCTATGTGGTATATATACCTAATATCCGATAAATACATTTAAACTGTGTAGTTACAATTATTGTAAATAATAATATAAGAACTTAACTGTTGACCGAAATTAAACAAGATCATGAAAATATTTCATGTACGTTCAAGGTGACGTCTTTGCGTTCATTTTATATTTTCAAATAAAGCACAAATAAAGATGGCGGAGGAAATGTTTTTATTGGCGCGTAGCAATATAGAATAGTGGCGGGAAAGCCGCGTCACCTGTTTTACATTCATTCCACACGTCTCGAGTGCTCTCCGCTTTTCTAATAAGAAAAGAGAATTTTCAGAATGAATTGTCAAAAATGTTGCCAGCTAGAGCCCTCAGCGGAATTACAATGAACTCTATGGTCAGACGTATTTGAAATACGGTGGTGCCTCACATTACGAGTGAATCGGATAACGAGCAAAACACACAGAGGAAAAAATGAAAATTTCGCAAAACCAATGTGTAAGTCCTATTTTCACATGATATTTAATAATAACACAATTAGATGTGAGCTGAGACTGCTCTCTCGGGAGCAAGGAATCCTCCTTCAAGATCAGGTAAGCTTGCCCTCTTATTGTGAAAAAAAACGGTTCCAATCGTAGCAATGCTGTGTCACCCAATTTTCAAGAAAAAAAGTATTTTTTTTAAAAAAACATTGATTTACAAGTAATAAAATTGTGCATTGCTTTTTTTCAAGTCAAAATTGCTTTCCAATGTGTTACTTTCCTAAAATGCTTTGAATACATAATTTGTTCTTCTTTCTCTTGATTTAAGCCTTACAATCTGTAATTAACGATAAGCAAATCATATCGACTCATGTATCCTGAGATGAGAACGTCCAGCTATCTTTTCACCTTTGGGAGGTCTTGCTTCCAGCTCTGGGCGGTTGACCTATTGGCATCTTATCACTCGAATATACAAGGATAATTTATTTGGAAGGTAAACATCAAAACATCATTAAAGAGCGCCGTTTTTGAGGGCACTCTCAAATCACGGATATTTTTTTTTGTAAAGATCTGTCTTTAGTGCTCCTTTAAAGACACCAACAGTTTTTGCCTTTCTCACATTAGGTGGTAGTCTGTTCCACTCCATTGGGTCCGCAAATCGTAAATCACGGTCCCTAAAATTAGCGCGTCTCTGACGGTACGGCTGGACTAAGTCAACCCCCCCTTTACCCCGCAGATCTGAACGTCTGGCTTCTCAAATCTATCTCGACGAGCGAGAACATGTCAGACAAGTACGAAGGAGCCGCACCATTTACAGCTTTGTAAACCATCAGACTAACACGGTAGACCACCCTCTCTGGAAAAGAAAGCCAATGCAGTTTTCTTAACAATGGAGTTATGTGAGTAAATTTAGACATCTGAGTCTTGCCGCCGAATTCAACACAAATTGAAGCCGGTTAAACTGTTTTTTCGGCTGACCTATATACAGCGTTGAGCAATAGTCAAATCGAGACATCACAAAAGCATTAACCAGGGTCCTGACTGTCCCTGACGGTAAACATCTCCTGCTACGATGTGTGCGAGTCTTTCATGACTCATCCTGGAGACACGATCTCTCCAAAATCGCCTTCTGAGTCTGCTCTATCTTGAAAAACGTAATTTAATTAGAATAAAGGATGAAAATATTAAAAAGTGTTTTTTGACTTAAATTTTATTCGTGTCATTTACCTACATGGTTTTTTATACTTGAAATAATTGTTTTGCTAAGCGAGTGTTTCACACAACGATTGTGGAGCGTATAGTATAGAGTGACGTTACATGGGGTCCTATTGTATTATTTTCCTACGTTTTGAAAACCAATAACTAAAACATGTACTGAGTAAAAAACTATACAAGATGAATTGAACTGTTTCGCTTCAAAGAAAGAATTAAGTGCCTTAGGGAGCTGCAGTTAGAATTTCAAACAGGGGCGACAGCTCCGTAGAGGCGAAAATAAGTAAAAAAAAGTTTTAAAAAAGATTAGCTTCTAAAATATTGTTACAAATTGATTTATTGATTCAATTAACATGAATTATTTTACAGTTACTTCGCAAAAAAACGCAACTAAGCTACACATACAGCGTAACTTCTTGCCTGCGTTTCCCCGAAGGGGTCGCATGTGGCACTTCGGGACCTATTTATTTTTACAGGTAAGGAGGCCGGCCTCACACCAACCACTTTCAGTTGAAGGGGGCGGGGGGGGGGGGGGGGGGGTTTCCCAGTACCCGGGGGGCTGGTTCTCATTTCTTGTGAAGGCTGAGTAAGCCTTTGAGATCGAACCCTTACTCTCGGCATGGAGTGCAAGCATTCTACCAATTGAGCTATTGAATTTGAAAATATAAATGGCATATTTTTTGTGCTGCGCCGAGAATCGAACCCACAACCTTCCCATTCAGAGTCCGAAGTGTTACCACTGAACTACAGACCGGTATATAAGACTTTCCAAATGTTTACAATGTGTTCTTAAATATTTTTTGAAATTTCAAATTCTCCCGTGTGCGTTCTATCCAAGATGGCGGACTCCAGTCAGCTGATGGAAAGTATGACACACGCAAAAAAGCGCGCCATAAAGTACATCCTGTCCTCTTGGCGGGAACAGCTGCCGCCAGGAGCCAATATCACCCTCGTAAAACAAAATGGCGGACCATGAAAGTCTGAGGAGAGGAAGAAGGAAAGTGATTGTGACGATTGCAGAGAGACAGCCACATGGAATTTAAATACAACGTTAAAGCAACTGATAAACATTATACGAGTCACACATTTTTGACAGCATCTTCCTCGTCTTAATCCTCATTACTGAGGGTTGTGATCCTTGTGCCGGAATATGGAACATCCGTTGCAGTCAAGAAGAGCTGGAGTAAATTTAAAAAATCATTACGTAAAACATAAAGGTTGAGATGAATTATTTGAATAGCGCTGTTTGTAGCATTATCGTCACCTCAAGAGTTTTCTGTGAGCTTGGTCGTCTCTATATAAAGCGCTAATTACACAAGCAAGACCCAGTTACTGCAAGGCTGGATGGACCTTTGGTGACCGGTCTTTGTTAAAGGCACATCTAAATCTAAGTTGCAAAGACATATTTCATTTGAGGTTCATATTAAATGCAGTCCCACAAGCAGACACGCATTAGTTCGCGCTAAAACCTACATGCCGCATGTGTACCTACAATATAAAAACCCAATCTCAAATAAACATGAGCCCTGCAGCTCTTGCCGACCTTCCCTGAAACAGGGGTGCCATTGGCAAAGTGAACCATCTTTTTACAGTATGAGTGACTTATATATTCCTTGACTTATAGGTTGGTATGAGGCTGACCACCCATACTGTAAAAAATGGTTCACTTTGCCAATGTCACCCCTGTTTCATGGAATGTCGGCAAGAGTTGCAGGGCTTATGTTCATTTGAGGTTTGGATTTTATTTGTAATTACACAATCAGCATTTGTAAGCGCGAACTACACGTGTTTGTTTGTGGGTATACATCTGAGAGCTTTGAATGAATATATCCTTGCAACTTAGATTATAGATTATAGATTATAGTGGTCAGCCTCATACCAACCTATAAAATCAAGTTCAAATTATTTGTTTAAATATTGTAACAGTTTTTCTAGATTATTTGAGTTTTTTTTTTTTTTTTGCTGCGCCAGGAATCGAATCCATGACCTTCAGATTACGATTCCGTAGCATTACCCACTAGACTACAGGCCGGTCTAAGTTATCTGATATTCCTATGGCGCATTCACTTAGACGAAGCCTTCGTGTAAGCGAATAATATATTTTTATCAAAATTCCGAGCATTGGACGAAATAGCCCAACACCAAGTCCCACTGTAAAGATAAGGCTATCCTTATGTAAGCCCACACACAAACCATCGCTTAGCAGTCAACATTCATGCGTGTTGGCTCATAGACAACATTCAACAATCACACGGCGACGAAATAGGAGGCATGCGAAAGTGCAGGACAAGCACCCAATACAGGCGCACATAGACAACATTTTGTGTTTTTTTTTTTGCTTTAAGAAATCCTGTGCGAGAGACTCCCTACATTTCAGAGACTCTAGGGGTCTATGATACTTGTTGTAGTGCCGCAGAGGTGTCTACGAGCTTGGTCGTCGCTATAAAGCGCCAAGACTCAAGCAAGACTCAGTTGCTGTAAGGCTGGATGGACCTTTAGTGATGACCGGTCTTTGGTAAAGGTTTATGAATTTTTCAACACGGCGAAGAGCAAATTTAAAATATACTTAATTGGTATTTTTTTGTGATCCACCGGGATTTGAGCCCACAACCTTTCATTTACGAGTCCGAAGTGTTGCCGCTGGACTACGGACCGGTCAAATCGCCGGTTGGATCTATATCTATTATGTATAATCTTAGTTGCAAAGATATATTGACTTTTAAGACTCATATTTAATGCACGTCCACAAGCAGACACATGTTAGTTTCTGCTTAAGCATGTTGTATGTGTACATACAAAATAAACCAAAACTCACATGAACATAAGCTGTGCAACTCCTGCCGCGTTTTTCTGAAATCGGGATAACAGCGGCAAAAGTGGTCCAAGTTTGTACAGAATGGATGGGATACAGACTTTTTAGCCAAGGAAGCTATCAAAATTATTAATATTTTCCTTGACTTATATGTTGGTATGAGGCAGACCACGCGTACTGTAAAAATGGTTCACTTTGCCAATGTCAACCCTGGTCCAGGGAAGGTCAGCAAAAGTCGCAGGGTGTATGTTCATTTGAGATATAGATTTTAATTGTAAGTACACATTCAGCATTTGTAAGCGTGAACTTACACGTAATTGTTTGTGGGCATGCATATATCCTTGCAACTTAGATTATATAATATATTATAGAATTTCTTGACTTATAGGTTGGTATGAGGCTGACCACTTTGCCAATGTCACCCCTGTTTCAGGGAATGTCGGCAAGAGTTGCAGGGCTTATGTTCATTTGAGGTTTGGATTTTATTTGTAGTACACAATCAGCATTTGTATTAGCGCGAACTACACGTGTTTGTTTGTGGGCATACATCTGAGAGCTTTGAATGAATATATCCTTGCAACTTAGATTATAGATTAGAGTTGAATGACGCACGGACGTCTGTGAAGGCGTACAACGCAAGATCGTCAACCCTTTCTGAGCCGCCTGATTTCAATCCTTTTCTCTCCAAATCTTCCCTGTTCACATTTTCCCGCACTACATGCCTCCTCCTTCCCAGCAATCTTCCACTGCTGAGCTCCCCAAGGAGCCAGCTCTTGTTTCCCGTACAAATAAATGAAATATGGAGAAGAAATTAACATCTGCAATGTATGCATAAACAAAACATACAGTTCTCATATTTGGAAACATTTAACCGTATCTCTACAATAAATAACAATTCCAAAAAATAAATAAACAATTAGTTAAAAAGCATTAATTGTTTTCGTTAGGTATTTATTATTCCTTTCATTTATTTTTACTTTCCCAAACAACTGACACTGCCGCCATTACTGTACCTACGCGGGAATTCTCCACAAGGAAGAAGAAGGTATTTATTGAAAACCTACAGTGAAACAAAAACCAATAAAGCATTTTTTCAATAACAACACTGATATTTAAAGAACATTGAGATTTTTTTCGAATCCTCAAAATTTGAATTTGGAATGTTTTATTGTTTTGTTTTCCGGTGACCATACTGGATTATCAACATTTGAAAATGGAACAAATTCGTGTTTACTATAAATTTGAACATTATCTGTAATTTTGCTTCACCACGTCGAAATCGATTTATGTTTATAAATCTGAAGTTGGAAATGTTGGAATGTCTTTGAATGAATGAAGAACAAAATGACTTTTTTACTTTATAGCAGTCCGAAGGACTGTTATAAAGTATTGTATTCGTCCGAAAAAAAAAAAATGAGGTTTCAACGGAAATGAGTTGTCCTGCACCAGGACATGCAAAAAAACCTAATTTGTCGAACCTGTCCGTCCGTCCGTCCGTCCGTCCGTCCGTATGGATGTATGTATGTCCCAGCCGGAACTACTAATCGCAGAGACACTAATTTTTGGATTTAGAGAATTGACAACCACAGATTTTGATGGACCGACCGGCATGGCACCAACCTGAAAATTCAAGATGGCTGCCATACAAAAAAAACATAAAATTGCACTTTTCTCAAAAACGGCTCTAACGATTTTCTTTAAAATTTCAGTGTGGTCGTTGCTTAAATTGTTGCAAAGAAAATTTGTTATGGTAACACTCTTTCCAACCTGCGTCTATGAGTTGCCATATGAAAGAAAAAAACTATTGTGATTATCTCGGAAATGGCTGGGTTGACAAAAAAAAAATGTTCAACAATATTACGCGCAATATTAATTTCTACAAAAATTTAAAGAATACTTTAAAAAAAATTTTACTTAAAGTACCGTTTACACGATCTCAAAATTTTCATCGAAAATATTAAAAAGACCCATAAAAACGCAATTTTGTAAAACTTTTTTTAGGTTCACAAGAAAGAAAAATTTATAAACTTCTTTGCATTATAATTTGTTTTTCACTTTTTTGAGAATTCAAGATGGCTTCCAAAGAGGAGAAAACTTCAAATGCGATTTTCTCAAAATCGGCTCTAACGATGTTTTTTAAATTTTCAGTAAAGTAGTTGCTTGATACATTCTTACCAAATTTAGTTATGGCAACATTTTTGCTAATCTGCGACTATGAGTTGCCATATGAAAAAAATAAACAATTGTGATTTTCTCAGAAGTGAAAGTGTTGAAAAAAAAGATATGTTCTACAATTTTAAACGTAACATCAAATTCTATATAAAAATTAAATAAAAATTCTGAAAATTAAAACATAAAGTGCCGTTTACATGATATCAAAAATTGAAATTAAAAGGCTACAAAAACCCATCAGAACGCAAAAAACTTTTATGTTTCTTAAATTTATCAGAAAAAACTTTGTTATCACTATAATTCATAGTGAAACATTTTTCAAATTTTAGAAAATTCAAGATGGCTTCCGAACAGCTGAAAATTTCAAATGAGATTTTCCCAAAAACGGCTCCTACGATTTTCTTTATTTTTTCTGCATAATCGTCATTATAATACTGCTATGTAACAACAATAACCATTGCCTCATAATTTTCTTTGTTTTGGGGGTTGCCATACAAGAGAAAAAAAAAAAGATAAATTTCTCGGCAGAGAAAGGGTTAACTAAAAAATAATGTTCTACAATTGAAAAGCTTTTAAATATACCTACATATATGAATCATTACTTTTTTCAAAAAAGTATTATAAAGTATAGCCACCATACAAAGTGACAAATTTTCATACAAAAAATTATTGTAATATTTTTGGTAGCAAAACGTCTAATACCCATAAATAAACCTATATAACAATTCTCTCAATCAATTGCTTTATCACAACAATAAGCATTGCCTCTTAATACTCTTTGTTTTGGGGGTTGCCATACAAGAGAAAACAATATTTTAAGTTTTTCCGGCAGAGAACGGGTTAACTAAAAAATAATGTTCCACAATTGAAAAGCTCTTATATATACCTACATACATTAATCATTGTTTTTTTCAAATAAATATTATAAGGTGTAGTCACCATACAAAGTGACAAATTTTAATACAAAAATAATTGTAATATTCTTGGTACTAAAACGCCTAATATAAAATACTAGGCTACGAGTCTTAAAATCTAGTAAGTTGTACCCATATAATAATCAATCATAACTTTCCAAAATATCAATGAAAAGTATAGGTACCCACCAAAGTGTTAGTTTTGATACAAACGGGATCAATGATAATACTGCAAAAAGACGATTGCTTAAAAAGATTAGCTTCATTACTTACACACAACTAAATGTTTTGTTATGAAAATTGGCTATGACCTAAACATGACCGTATTTTGTGCTATAAAGTCCTGTGCAGTCCACTGTACAATTTATTTGCTTTTTACTTTATAGCAGTCCGAAGGACTGTTATACGAGTAAAGTAGTATTGTATTCGTCCGAAAAAAAAAAATGAGGTTTCAACGGAAATGAGTTGTCCTGCACCAGGACATGCAAAAAAACCTAATTTGTCGAACCTGTCCGTCCGTCCGTCCGTCCGTCCGTATGGATGTATGTATGTCCCAGCCGGAACTACTAATTGCAGAGACACTAATTTTTGGATTTAGAGAATTGACAACCACAGATTTTGATGGGCCGACCGGCATGGCACCAACCTGAAAATTCAAGATGGCTGCCATACAAAAAAAACATAAAATTGCATTTTTCTCAAAAACGGCTCTAACGATTTTCTTTAAAATTTCAGTGTGGTCGTTGCTTAAATTGTTGCGAAGAAAATTTGTTATGGCAACACTCTTCCCAACCTGCGTCTATGAGTTGCCATATGAAAGAAAAAAACGATTGTGATTATCTCGGAAATGGCTGGGTTGACAACAAAAAAATGTTCTACAATATTACGCGCAATATTAATTTCTACAAAAATTTAAAGAATACTTTAAAATTTTTTTTACTTAAAGTACCGTTTACACGATCTCAAAATTTTCATCGAAAATATTAAAAAGACCCATAAAAACGCAATTTTGTAAAACTTTTTTTAGGTTTACAAGAAAGATAAATCTATAAACTTTTTTGCACTATAATTTGTTTTTCACTATTTTGAGAATTCAAGATGGCTTCCAAAGAGGAGAAAACTTCAAATGCGATTTTCTCAAAATCGGCTCGAACGATTTTTTTTAAATTTTCAGTAAAGTAGTTGCTTGATACATTCTTACCAAATTTAGGTATGGCAAAATTTTTGCTAATCTGCGTCAATGAGTTGCCATATGAAAAAAATAAACAATTGTGATTTTCTCAGAAGTGAAAGCGTTGACAAAAAAGATATGTTCTACAATTTTATACGTAACATCAAATTCTATATAAAAATTAATTAAATTTTTTAAAAATAAAAACATAAAGTGCCGTTTACATGATATCAAAAATTGAAATTAAAAGGCTACAAAAACCCACCAGAACGCAAAAAACTTTTATGTTTCTTAACTTTATCAGGAATAACTTTTTTATCACTATAATTCATAGTGAAACATTTTTCAAATTTTAGAAAATTCAAGATGGCTTCCAAACAGCTGAAAGTTTCAAATGAGATTTTCTCAAAAACGGCTCCTACGATTTTCTTTATTTGTTCTGTATAATCGTCATTATAATACTGCTATGTAACAACAATAACCATTGCCTCATAATCTACTTTGTTTTGGGTGTTGCCATACAAGAGAAAAAAATAATTTAAAATTTCTCGGCAGAGAAAGGGTTAACTAAAAAATAATGTTCTACAATTGAAAAGCTTTTAAATATACCTACATATATGAATCATTACTTTTTTCAAAAAAGTATTATAAAGTATAGCCACCATACAAAGTGACAAATTTTCATACAAAAAATTATTGTAATATTTTTGGTAGCAAAACGTCTAATACCCATAAATAAACCTATATAACAATTCTCTCAATCAATTGCTTTATCACAACAATAAGCATTGCCTCTTAATACTCTTTGTTTTGGGGGTTGCCATACAAGAGAAAACAATATTTTAAGTTTTTCCGGCAGAGAACGGGTTAACTAAAAAATAATGTTCCACAATTGAAAAGCTCTTATATATACCTACATACATTAATCATTGTTTTTTTCAAATAAATATTATAAGGTGTAGTCACCATACAAAGTGACAAATTTTAATACAAAAATAATTGTAATATTCTTGGTACTAAAACGCCTAATATAAAATACTAGGCTACGAGTCTTAAAATCTAGTAAGTTGTACCCATATAATAATCAATCATAACTTTCCAAAATATCAATGAAAAGTATAGGTACCCACCAAAGTGTTAGTTTTGATACAAACGGGATCAATGATAATACTGCAAAAAGACGATTGCTTAAAAAGATTAGCTTCATTACTTACACACAACTAAATGTTTTGTTATGAAAATTGGCTATGACCTAAACATGACCGTATTTTGTGCTATAAAGTCCTGTGCAGTCCACTGTACAATTTATTTCTTTTTGTACGATGGTAGGCAATTTACGTAATATTTTTTTGAAGGTTACTCTTTGTAAAAAATTGGATACGAAAAAGTGTTTTATTTTATATTTTGTATTGTTTGTGTTTTATTTTATTTTATTGGTTATTTTATTATGAAGTTATTTTATACCATAAAATTATACGTATTCGGTCGTTCAACCATCATCATGTAAATATTTAAACATCAATTTTAGCAACGATAAAAGAATAACAGCTTTGTTTTCGATTACGTGAGTATATTAATTTTTATACCACAACCGGTTTCGCAAATATCCGTTTGCATCGTCAGGTGGATCATAGCATTCGACCGGTCCGTAGCTCAGTGGTAACACAGCGGACTCTGAATGGGAAGGTTGTGGGTTCGAATCCCGGCGGAGCACAAAAAATATCCCATTTATATTTTCAAATTTGCTCTTCGCTGGGTTGAAAAATTCATAAACCTTTACCAATGACCGGCCACCAAAGGTCCATCCAGCCTTACAGCAACTGGGTCTTGCTTGAGTATTGGCGCTTTGTAGCGACGACCAAGCTCGTACACCTCCGCGGCACTACAACAAGTGTCATAGACCCCTAGAGTCTCTAGAATCTAGGGAGTCTCCCGCACAGGATATCTTTAAAAAAAACAACATTACTTTTTCCCGACATTAATTAAAAATTTTAATCTTCTTACACTTTCCCCAAGAACCCTGTAGGTACTGAATAAATTCCTAAAACCAATTTTTTTACACCTAAAAAATCTAAATATACTTGTAAAAAGGTGTGTGGGTTTTGAATTTATTTAATTTAACGGAAAGCCACGAGCTGTCTCAAGTTAAATGAAAATATGAAATAATTGTAACACTGTTTCCCTCCTGGGTTTTGTTGGGCTGAGGCTTCAGAAAGAATTACCCGCCTTCATTTAGACTCAAATGTCAGACTTATACAACTTCTAGCAATGCCAAAATAACAAGATACCACTTTAAGGATAACAGTTTTTTTCCAGAAGCGCTAAATTTCTTACACTTTGGATACCAAACCAAGCTGGAGCTTGCAAGCGCTTGCGAAAGAACTCCATAGATTAAAATCACAGTACCTACACCTTATTTTTGGACACGAATCGCTATCAAAGGAATTTAGCAGAATATGGCTTCTGGATACGTTGCCGTGGTCTGCTGGAGCTGGAGTTTCCGGATGTTTCACTTATGTCTGCGATGGGCTTCATCAGCGTGAAGGTGAAGTGATGAAGATAATAATAATAATAATATTAGGATGGCTTATTTGGTGAGCGCTGTTTGTTAATGTCACCCCTGTTTCAGGGAAGGTCGGCAAGAGTTGTAGGGCTTATGTGCATTTGAGATTGGGTTTTTATATTGTAGGACCACATGTGGCATGTGTTAGCGCGAACTTATAAATGCCTGCTTGTGGGAATGCGTTTAATATGAATCTTAAATGATATATATATTGTTACGTTTCTCCCTAGGGTCCTTTTAATTAAAACACAAGTTCAACACAAGTTAACCATACAGTTTATTTACACAGACTTTCTTCCAATAGATTTATTTTAACAGACTTATTTTAACAGATTTATTTTAACACACTTATTTATTTCGTACAGATTACAGTTATTTTACACCATATTGGTCGCCCTAGTAACTAGATATTCCTCTGTGTAAGTGCTTTGAAAGACTACTGCTCCAGCCGATTGTCACCCTTCTTATAGCGGAACCTAGGGGCCATTCCAGCAGGCCCTAGAATGCTCCACCACCACACTTGTATAGACGATTCTGGACATATTTATTTCTTGAAGAGTCCATTTCCTACCTACATACACACCTTACAACTACAATCGTCTGGGCCAGAACATTCTCTCAAAACACACGTACACCAATAAGCATCTACCAGTGTATTTCGTTACAATATATATATATTTGCAGCTTAGATTTAGATTTAGGTTCCATTCTTTCGCAATCTCACCTAAGTATTTCGTCTAGCTGTTTATTTTTGAAATTAAAATTAAAAGCATGGTCCACGTTATTTTAACATCATTGGTAACTTCTTTTAATATCAACTCTTTGCAAGCGAAACCGAATCAGAATCCCGGTCATTTGCATTGATAAGAATTTGCGCGAGTAAACTGTGCGGATCTTCATTTCAAGAAACTTCATACTGACGCAAAACTCATTTCTGTAGCAGGCCTACAAGTGATGACGTCATGGCCGATGGGCTAATGAGATCTACAATCTAAGTTGCAAAGATACATCAACATTTAAAGCTCATATCGAATGCATGACCACAAACAGACACGTGTCGTTCGTAGTTAGCGTCGACGGGGTGGTAGGCTGCAATTTCCAAAACTTCATTTTGTGTGGTTCAATGAAACGGGCAACAAAACAAATAATCGGTCGTTGGTGGGTTGTAATAAATAAGATGTCCTTGTTTTCTTACCAGTTTTCTTTTCAATAAAAATTATCGCGTCCGAGCCACACTTTGCCGACCACTCTCATAGTCGATAGATAGATGATTGAACTAACTACCTAATGATGAATGATTTTTTTTAATTATTGAACTTATTGCGCAATAACTATTGATGTCGTCGCGGGCCGGATGAAAGGCTTACGCGGGCCACATCGTGACCCGTGGGCCGTATGTTGGACAGGCCTGATCTAGACCATGGTGGACATTCTACTCACAAGCCTCATCTACATATTATGGTTGTCACACTGTCAATACATGGCGATAAGGGTGTGATTTCCTGTAGCAATTACTTGAGCATAATAAGTATCAGCTCCCCTCCTGATATACGTTACTTTATGATCTGATACTCTCGAGGGCTGGGGCGCGACGGTGTGAAGGTGAGCTTGTCACAGACATTCTCAGGCAGATATGAAAGGGGAGAAAAATGTAGCGTTTAGTCCTTGCCTGCAAGGGATCTAGCTCATAGAAATAATTTTACAAATTCAAAATAGTTCTAGTGATGTTGTCCACGTCAGGTAGGCAGTGCGGCTGCACCAGGGCTGGAAGTCTCATCCGCACGGTAATGCTTACCTGCCCAATATCGGTAATATTTGCATGAAGACCTGTCAATCCAAGATGGCCGCAAGTGAACAGCTAATTAGTCTTCATACAAATATTACAAATATTCGGTAGGTAAGAATTACCGTGGTGATGAGACTTCCAGCCCGGGATGCCCAGGACAATGGCGTCAAAAAACAGGGAGCCGACCAAAGATAAATATCACTTGAACATAATTTCCCTTGGTTGTGGAGGCCCTAAACTCGAAAGTATAAAAATAAAATTATAGGGGTCTGCTGGTGGGAATCCATTTAATGTAAATCTTAAACGTAATATAATATCTTTGCAACTCCCAGTAATATTGTAATATATTCCTGCAGATTATAGACTATAGACTGCCGAAAATTAAAATAACATGAGTGCATTTTTGTTCAAGAATAAGTTAGTGGATTGCATTCCTCTTCACAAATCCATTTTTAAAACAATAATAATAAATAAATAAATATACCTTGCTAGGTAGCGATTTAACATATCGCTACCGATGTTGAATGCAAATGAGGCAGTTTTGGTGTCGCGGGGCCATTAAAGGAGAAGAAGACGTCTCTGTGACGCTGCTGTCATCTCCAGCTGACAGTCAGGCAGGGCCGGCGCCTCCAGGCATTCGTTATTCCTACTCCTCCTCTAGGTACTCTTTATATCCGAGTAGGTACCTGCACGTAACACAGCTGACTGGAGGAACGACAAGAGAAGAGTAGGTAGTAGGTAGACAAGAGAAGAGTAGGTAGTAGGTAGACAAGAGAAGAGTAGGTAGTAGGTAGACAAGAGAAGAGTAGGTAGTAGGTAGACAAGAGAAGAGTAGGTAGTAGGTAGACAAGAGAAGAGTAGGTAGTAGGTAGACAAGAGAGAGTAGGTAGTAGGTAGACAAGAGAAGAGTAGGTAGTAGGTAGACAAGAGAAGAGTAGGTAGTAGGTAGATAAGAGAAGAGTAGGTAGTAGGTAGACAAGAGAAGAGTAGGTAGTAGGTAGACAAGAGAAGAGTAGGTAGTAGGTAGACAAGAGAATAGTAGGTAGTAGGTAGACAAGAGAAGAGTAGGTAGTAGGTAGACAAGAGAAGAGTAGGTAGTAGGTAGACAAGAGAATAGTAGGTAGTAGGTAGACAAGAGAAGAGTAGGTAGTAGGTAGACAAGAGAAGAGTAGGTAGTAGGTAGACAAGAGAAGAGTAGGAAGTAGGTAGACAAGAGAAGAGTAGGTAGTAGGTAGACAAGAGAATAGTAGGTAGTAGGTAGACAAGAGAAGAGTAGGTAGTAGGTAGACAAGAGAATAGTAGGTAGTAGGTAGACAAGAGAAGAGTAGGTAGTAGGTAGACAAGAGAAGAGTAGGTAGTAGGTAGACAAGAGAAGAGTAGGTAGTAGGTAGACAAGAGAAGAGTAGGTAGTAGGTAGACAAGAGAAGAGTAGGTAGTAGGTAGACAAGAGAAGAGTAGGTAGTAGGTAGACAAGAGAAGAGTAGGTAGTAGGTAGACAAGAGAAGAGTAGGTAGTAGGTAGACAAGAGAAGAGTAGGTAGTAGGTAGACAAGAGAGAGTAGGTAGTAGGTAGACAAGAGAAGAGTAGGTAGTAGGTAGACAAGAGAAGAGTAGGTAGTAGGTAGATAAGAGAAGAGTAGGTAGTAGGTAGACAAGAGAAGAGTAGGTAGTAGGTAGACAAGAGAAGAGTAGGTAGTAGGTAGACAAGAGAATAGTAGGTAGTAGGTAGACAAGAGAAGAGTAGGTAGTAGGTAGACAAGAGAAGAGTAGGTAGTAGGTAGACAAGAGAATAGTAGGTAGTAGGTAGACAAGAGAAGAGTAGGTAGTAGGTAGACAAGAGAAGAGTAGGTAGTAGGTAGACAAGAGAAGAGTAGGTAGTAGGTAGACAAGAGAAGAGTAGATAGTAGGTAGACAAGAGAAGAGTAGGTAGTAGGTAGACAAGAGAAGAGTAGGTAGTAGGTAGACAAGAGAATAGTAGGTAGTAGGTAGACAAGAGAAGAGTAGGTAGTAGGTAGACAAGAGAAGAGTAGGTAGTAGGTAGACAAGAGAAGAGTAGGTAGTAGGTAGACAAGAGAAGAGTAGGTAGTAGGTAGACAAGAGAAGAGTAGGTAGTAGGAAGACAAGAGAATAGTAGGTAGAAGGTAGACAAGAGAAGAGTAGGTAGTAGGTAGACAAGAGAAGAGTAGGTAGTAGGTAGACAAGAGAAGAGTAGGTAGTAGGTAGACAAGAGAAGAGTAGGTAGTAGGTAGACAAGAGAATAGTAGGTAGTAGGTAGACAAGAGAATAGTAGGTAGTAGGTAGACAAGAGAAGAGTAGGTAGTAGGTAGACAAGAGAAGAGTAGGTAGTAGGTAGACAAGAGAAGAGTAGGTAGTAGGTAGACAAGAGAAGAGTAGGTAGTAGGTAGACAAGAGAAGAGTAGGTAGTAGGTAGACAAGAGAAGAGTAGGTAGTAGGTAGACAAGAGAAGAGTAGGTAGTAGGTAGACAAGAGAATAGTAGGTAGAAGGTAGACAAGAGAAGAGTAGGTAGTAGGTAGACAAGAGAAGAGTAGGTAGTAGGTAGACAAGAGAAGAGTAGGTAGTAGGTAGACAAGAGAAGAGTAGGTAGTAGGTAGACAAGAGAATAGTAGGTAGTAGGTAGACAAGAGAAGAGTAGGTAGTAGGTAGACAAGAGAAGAGTAGGTAGTAGGTAGACAAGAGAAGAGTAGGTAGTAGGTAGGTCCTCCATTCGCTGTCAAATTGACTGCAGGACTGTTGTATGAATGGGAAACAAATCATATCTTCAATATTTCTTGGGTAAATAAATGTTTTGTTTACCAGTATTTTTTGAAGTACTTTTTTTTAAATTCAATTCACCAACCTTCCTTGACTTATAGGTTGGTATACGGCTGACCACCCATACTGTAAAAAATGGTTCACTTTGCCAATGTCACCCCTGTTTCAGAGAAGGACGGCAAGAGTTGCAGGGCTTATGTTATTTGAGATTGGGTTTTTATATTGTAGGTCCACATGAAGCATGTGTTAGCGCGAAATTATACATGTCTGCTTGTGGGAATGCATTTAATATAAATCTTAAATGATATATATCTGTGCAGCTTAGATTAGAACCTTTTCTGCCCGACCAGAAACAGGTATTAATATCATCAATTAATAATACATTATGTATTGTAGTGTTCTTGGGGTTCTAATGTTTTAAAATTTAAAATGATGGTCTTCTTAACTATTGAAACAGCCGGAGATTTATTTTAAGTTTATTTCTGTGCCTCCTGTGAAAAGTGATACAACTCAAAAATCATCATTTTACAGGAGAGCAAAAACAAGATTTAAAAAATTCTAATTCATGAACTAAGTGGGCTAGGTACACATAAGTACCTTATTTTGTAGATAACAACATTTACTTTCACTGTTTATTTTAATTTTTATGGTAAATATTATAGTTTTAAAGTAATTTATTAAACTCTGTCAGTTGTACCTTTTTTGCCTGTACTTGTATCATTTATTACGTGATAAATGATACAAGTCGAGTTATATTATATTGCACCTATAAGTTGTCTTTGTGTAAAGTGATACACAAAAAGTTTAAAAATATAATAACTCGTAAGATAATATTCCTAACAGAATGTTTCTCAAACCAATTATAAAAGTACTACCCCAAAGATTCAATTGTTATACTTATAATAGTGATATTTTCATAATTTACCTGAATCGTATAACTTTGCTAAATTTCTAGTCAAAAATTGGTGTAAAGTGATATAACTCTAGATGTATCAATATTCACGATGAATTTGTAAAAACCGGTGAGTGAGCAATTACTTAAAGCGGTACAACTTGACTTGTATCTATTTTCACTTTTTTTTTTGCCAAAATCCTGCCAGTTATATCACTTTTCACCAAATTATCTCCTTAACTATAGCAGATAAAAAGGGTATAACTCGAGTTGTATCACTTTTCACAGGAGGCACAGATTTATTTTAATTCACGATTATTTTACACAGTTTTACTTGTCCCCTGATGATGACTACTGTGTAGTCGAAAACGTTTGTGTCCTTTAAAAAAAAAAAAAAAAAGTGAAATAAAACAGATTTTTTAATGACTAAATAAAGATGAATTTTCACAGTGTCAATGCACCAACCATCCAAAACAGCATTTCAGTTTTATTACGCAGGTTATTACTATTCTATATGGTTATCATGACTGTACTGTTACTGTATCCTGCCGCCGTTCCACTAGGGGTGACCGGTACCTCCGCAGATGCGTCTCCACTTTTTTTTGTCCTTGCATACCTCTTTCATCTCTTCAACATTCATCACTTTCTTCATACAAACTCTTCTCTTATTCTCACTCTGCAGGTTCCATTCTTTCGTAATCTCACCTATTTGGTCTATCCATTCCTTCCTCGGTCTTCCCCTTCCACGCTTTCCTGTGACAGTTCCTCTGTACATTTTCTTCGTTATTCGTTCATCATCCTTGACTTATAGGTTGGTATGAGGCTGACCACCCATACTGTAAAAATGGTTCGCTTTGCCAATGTCACCCCTGTGTCAGGGAAGGTCGGCAAAAGTTGTAAAGCTTATGTTCATTTGAGGTTTGGATTTTATTTGTAAGTACATATTCAGCATTTGTAAGCGCGAACTACACGTGTTTGTTTGTGGGCATGCATTTGAGAGTTTTAAATTAATATATCCTTGCAACTTAGATTATAGATTACAGATCCTTTCTTTCAAGATGTCCGAACCATCTCATTGTGCTTTTATGTACTTTCGCTCTTAAATTCTCTTTTATACCACACTCGTTCATCACCCGATAATTGCGGACTCTATCATACAGTGTCTTTCGTCAAGGAAGAATATTCCGACTCCCAGCTGAGACATTTCTCTCTCCTGTGAGCTGCTGTTTATCATTACGTGGCTGGCAGTATATTGTTACCTGTACTTCATAGAGTAATTATAGACAGGTAGGCTCTGTATCCCCGTATATTCCTCAAAAGTGGGGTAAGGTAATCCGTTAGGGCTGCCCGCAGCCGGACTATCGAGGGGGAAGGGCTTATTGGTTCACGGGAGGTAGAGGGCGATTACTGTCAGCCCTAAACAGGGTTACATAAACATCCTTCGATTCACTAAAAATAATGCAATATTTTTAGAACCACCAAAAAAACTTCGGCTTGGAATTTTCAACTTTAGCTTATCGCTCCCCCAGTTCTTGTTTACCGTATACGCCAATCTTGTCAAATATGACTTTGTCATGCAGTTGTCTTATGAATCAAATTCTACACAATCTGAGCTAAGAAAAACCGTAAAACTCGATAACGTGAGAGTTCTTTTAAATATTTAAAAAAAAAAAACTTGTTTTTATAAGACACCTTGGTCCAGTACACATGCAAACATTGCTCATGTAAAAT
Organism: Agapetus fuscipes; assembly: GCA_951799405.1. NCBI lineage: Eukaryota > Metazoa > Arthropoda > Insecta > Trichoptera > Glossosomatidae > Agapetus > Agapetus fuscipes. The sequence continues at coordinate 17,775,012 of OX637344.1, read as the reverse complement.
TTTCTCAATGGCGTTTACGCTAAACAAGAACTAAGGCAGCGTTATGTTAATTTAAACTATTATAAAAAAAAAACTGCTCATACGATTGACATAAGTGCTTTCTTTTCATTCAGTATAAAGTCGCAATGCTATCGTTGAAATTACCGGGCCTTAGAAGTACGAGTTTTATACTTACTCTAAGGGCCTGTTGCACCAACCTCTAATCAATATTTGATTGACACATCAAATTTGATTGCTTCATTCTGGTAAGAACCTCGGTTAAATATTTTTCGGAAGTGGGTAATAATATGATGGAATTTGAACAGGGCAGATGATGTCCATTAGCTGGTTTAATTATGTATATGCAACCAAATTTTTTATTTGATCGGAGAAATCACACTTAACTTTGTCTGATTGGAGTTTGGTGCAACAGGCCCTAAGCTTCACAAAAAATTGTGCACTAACTTTGGTACTATCATCTTCGTCGGAAAGATTAACTGAAATTCAAGGGCCATAGTTAATGCACGCCTACAAGCAGACACGTTTTTCGCGCTTCACACGCTGCATGTGTATCAACAAAATAAACCAAACAAATCTTGCAACTCCTGCCGCCTTTCCCATAAACCGGGGTCAAGTGACATCATATTTAATCCACACATTTCAAATATTCAATTAGTCCATGATCAAATTAAATATTTGATTAATACTTACTTTTAAAAAATACTTTATTTTGCAACTATTAATTCTTCACATTTTTCAGAATATTCCTTTTTCCAACCAATGCCATTCTTTTCCTCAATGACACACACGCAAACATTTGAGATCCTCAAAATAATTAATTGACCAAAATTTTGTAATTTTTATTTTATCGGGCACAGTTTAGGACAGCCCTAGGGAAAAGGAAAACAGTTTAATCCGACCTTAATACAACGCAAAGTCTATGACATTACAAGGTCTAAGATATGTAGGTACATGCTTCATGGTATTATAGGTTTTAATGGGAGATTTACCCTGTTCCCGAAGATAATGGTTAATAAATAATATAAAAATTACACTACAGAGTTTAATAACCGATTCCACCAAAAACTATTATAGTTTATGAGGTATAATAACGAATTCTCGGCAGCCCTTACATCCTAAAGATCCAGAGGTGGAAATCTAGGATTTTTCCGAAAATGAGACTAAAAGGGAGAAACTATGTCAAGCATGTATGTAACATAAGGACATAAGGAGCAGGAATTTGAAAAAAAAAATCTTGACGTGAAGACGTTCCACCTCTATGTGACTTTGGTCCTAAACAAAATATTTGTTTGCCTTTTCCCTAGGAGCGTGTGACGTCACATTTTTTGTATTTGATATTTGTTCCGAATGCATTATTTTAATGCATTTTTAACCTTTTATAAACGGACAATACCATCTACAAATTTGAAAAAAAAAATATTGATTGTAGAGGCATTAACTTTGTAATCGTTCATCATAAGGGTAGAAGAAAAACAGCTTTGTTTTTTATTACTTGAACATATATTTTTTATACCACAACCGGTTTCGCAAACATCCGTTTGCATCGTCAGGTGGTTAAATTAATACTGGATTAATAATTCGGAGTAATAAGTAATTAATAATTCATTAAAATAAACAATAATTGATTATTGATTTATGATATAAATACCTGTTTCTGGCCAGGCAGAATTGGTTGGTGAATTACTCTTCACAAAAGCTATTTAAAAAAAAAACATGAATTTCAAATAAATCTTTACAAACCCTTACACTTTAACAAACGAATCATTTGCATTTTCCTTAGCAACCCAGCCGTACGACATCTGAACGATGTTGTAGGTATATACATGGAATTTTTTTCGAAACCGTCATTACATATTGACGGTAAAAAGGCAGTAAGCGACATAAACTAAATTGTTCAGGAGAGCAGTTAAAAGTTTCGAGATTGCAGAAAAATGGCTCACTTTTTTATTTTTTGATCATATCTTTACAATCAAAACAGCTCTAATATTTAAAAAAAAGAAAGGCATTTATGGCATTCCATTAATGTGGTTATATGATGTTTAACGATTGTTTATGTCACAAGCGCCTCTAGGACATACAAGCCAAAATCTTGTTGGTTACACCAAAACCATACTTCGAAGACGCAGTTGTTTGCTTGGGTATACACAACACAAAAATCATCGTAGAGCTATGAAAGTTAGAGTATTAGAAAGAGCGGAAAATTTCAAGTATGTAAGATGGCATTCATAACTCACTTTTGACCAAAATGTCGCTTACTGCCTTTTAACCGTCGATATAATCCTCCTCCAGGTAAATGTGTACGTAATTTCCAACCCGGGGTAATTTCAAAATGTCCGACGTTTCATTAGAAGAATATTGCGTGCTACGTAAAGGTAAGGTAAACGGCACAAAGGAGAATAATAAATTTCGCACTAAAAACGTCCGAAACCGGACACGCGCGTCCGGACATAGTTGCGGTACGTTAAACCGGAGATGTTGACACTTTCCGGGGAATTCGGGAAACCTGCGGTGGCGTCCGAAAACCGGAAAACACAATGGCCGGATGACAGCCATTACCCTCGTCATACGAGACCAGTTCTTTTTGTAATTAAAACGTTCTCGTTGTGTGTGACAATTAAACCTGTAGATCTGAAAATCCTTGAATTAATTTATTTTTGAAAAACTCATTCAGAGACATTGATGGAGGATTAAAACATTCGACTAATTCACGTGTCCAAATATGTGGGTGGGGTAAATATAGATTCGGTATTAATTCCGTACAGAGCAAAATTGTGACGTCACACGGTTCACTTTGCAAATGTCACCCCTGTTTCAGGGAAGGTCAGCAAGAGTTGCAGGGCTTATGTTCATTTGAGATTGGGTTTTTATATTGTAGGTCCACATGCGACATGTGTTAGCGCGAACTTATACGTGTCTGCTTGTGGGAATGCAATTAATATTAATCTCAAATAAAATATAATTTTCAACTTAGCATTTGATTAGATTTAGACGCGGTCAATAGTGCAGTCGGTAGAGTGGTTGCATTTTATGCCGAAATCTCGGGCTCGAATCCCACCGAGGGTGTCGGAAATAATTTCCCGTTTTGGTCTTTTTGTCCCGTTGGTTTTTTTTTAAAGATTTATTTTAATGTATTATTCACAGATTAAAACAAAATTCTCCTTTTTCGCAAAGCAAAAAAAAAAAGATTCAGTGCGTACCCACTCACAATCAGTGGCCGCGCTTTCTTCGAGAACAAAAAAACAAAACAAGAAAAAAATGAGCACAATTTAGTATGCAAATGTTGGCAGCGAAGCGGATATTAACAATTCAAATTTAGGGGAGGAAAATAATAACAGAGGGACGCTGAGGGGCGATTCTAAAATTACGATTTGATTCGATCTCGCGCGCGATACAGTTCCTCCACTGCCCGTGTCACACCACACACGCTGTTTATGTACCCATTACAGTAATTCTAGCCTATTAGGGAGTCTAGCCAGGGAGTTGGCTGCATACCAAAGACAGAAGTGTATGCTTTTTTTTTTAAGAAATCCTGTGTGGGAGACTCCCTAGATTCTAGAGACTCTAGGAGTCTATGACACTTGTTGTAGTGCCGCAGAGGTGTACGAGCTTGGTCGTCGCTACAATACCGCCAATACTCAAGCAAGACCCAGTTGCTGTAAGACTGAATGGACCTTTGGTGACCGGTCATTGGTAAAGGTTTATGAATTTTTCAACCCAGCGAAGAGCAAATTTGAAAATATAAATGGTATTTTTTTGTGCTCCTCCGGGATTCGAACCCACAACGTTCCCATTCAGAGTCCGCAGTGCTACCACTGAGCTACGGACCAGTCACTGCTTGCAGAAATTACTCATGAAGCGACACTTCAAATACTTTGAAGGATTGAAATAAAGATGAACGAGTGTTAAAAGAAATTCCTTGATTTATAGGTGGGTATGAGGCTGACAACCCAGGCTGTAGAAAATGGTTCACTTTGTTCACTTTGACAATGAATCCCCTGTTTCAGGGAAGGAAGGCAAGAGTTGCAGGATGTATGTTCATTTGAGATTTGGGTTTTTTATGTTGTAGGTTCATGTGCAAACGCGAACTACACGTGTTTGTTTGTGGGCATGCATTTGATTTGAGCTTTAAATGTTAGTATATATCTTTGCCACTTATCTAATCTAATCTAACCTAAGCTGCAAAGATATATATATAATTTAAGATTTATATTAAATGCATTTCCACAAGCAGACATGTATAATTTCGCGCTAACACATGCCGCATGTGGACTTACAATATAAAAAGCCAATCTCAAATGAACATAAGCCCTGCTACTCTTGCCGTCCTTCCCTGAAACAGGGGTGACATTAGCAAAGTGAACCATTTTTTACAGTATGGGTGGTCAGCCGCATACCAACTTATAATTCAAGGAACATAGATGAAAAATTAGATTTAAAAACTTAGGTTATAGATTATATCTTTGTGATTTGATCTTTGCTCAGTAGTGTTTTTTTCATCGTGCCTAGCTCTTGCACTAATCGTTATACCGCACAAGTTGTGTGATTTATTCGCGTTGTGACCACTTACGCAGTACACTCATTGGTCAATTATTCTGAAAAATGTATATTACAGTCCGCGGCGGCATGTGTGAGTGGGCCAAATGAAAATTATTTAATAACTGAGAAAAATAAAATAATAAACATGCTACTAAGTTTATGGGTAATCCGTTGACTATTATTATTTTTGAGCCGACGTTTTGGATCGGTTACACGATCCCTCATCAGGGTGGTCCTCCTGTATGTGTGGTTGGCCTTCGACTTTACTCAATCCTGGTTGTAAATACTTTGTATAGTTGCGGAAGTATAACAAAATCCAAGGTTCACCATACTTGTGAACACAGCACACTTGTATGTTCATTTTCCACTTATACGTGTTTAAAAGAAAGCCTGAATCACAAATAAACATGATCCTGCAACTTGTGCCACCTTTCCCTGAAGCAAGAGTGATATTTACTGTTTTTTGGCACATTTTTTATATCCACATTTGAATTAAGGAAACTTGTAGTAGGTAGGTATACTATGCTGTCCGTAACCATAAAGCCATAATTTTGACCTTGGCTGTGAAAATTAAATAAAAACAGAGCAATAGACAATTCAGCTCGAGCACAACTGAAAATAAATCTCAAAGTGTCACAATGCAATTCACAAAAGAAGAATTATAAATTATAAAACAGCTGTAAAATTTACTTTCTTCTGCGATGAAAATGAATAAAATATTTGGGCGAGAAGTGTGCCGGTACACTTTGCGCTAAATGGCGTCGGAAATAATAATTATTAGAAAAGTTTCCACGCATGCTGGCCGTGCCGTGCGCCGCATGTCGCCATATTTATGCGACAAGTTACGCAAGACAAATGGCGCGGGAGTCCCTCAAGGGACGCACTCCGGCCCAATACCCTTCTTTATCTAAATTATTTACTTAAATTAACAACAACAACAGTTGATGGCTGCCACATTTGTTTTAATTATAAGTAACAAGGATAATGTCAACATGGTTTCGAGGTTCAAACCATGTATCTTCTAAATAAGCAGTCTAAGTTTTGGCTTGAGGTGCTACTATACGACTCTAACATCTATAAAAGTATTTTTTAACAAACCACAAGGTTTATTTACAAAAATAATAACTAGACAGTTAAAATTGATTATTCGGATATAAGACGAACCGTTTATTTTTTTAAGAGAACTTAAATTCTTCTCGACGTTTCGCTAGTGACGTAGCTAACGTCTTCAGGAGACGCCCTCTCTGCACGACGACTGAGGATGAACTCATTATTTAACTGTGTAGTTATTATTATTGTAAATATGACAAATTACCGTCATTCCAACCTAAACCTAAAAACCACATGGTCTTTCAATCTATTTATTTAATGTATCTTGTGCATTATATGTAGGTAAGGTACATACCTATGTCCGTATTTGTAAAAAAATATTTTCGCCCGTTTGAAATAGTAGGTACCCGAGTTATAGGGAGGTTTTCTCTGAAACGTTATTTTTGTTAGTTTATTATCTATGTATTTATTTTTATTTTACGAAAAAAAACAGCATACCTATATTATTGCATAGAATGGATGTAAGTTAACAAAATTTTGCAACAGTGTAGAATTTGATAAAAGTGTATAATGATTAGTATAGATTATGATAAGTATATTAACAAGGTCCAAGTCCAAAATAAAATTCTTATTATGATGTTGCATTTGAAAAAGAACTTTCGGA